>VZTR01024961.1:64678-122577 GCA_013400775.1 Chaetops frenatus
GTGGAGGGGCCGCGCCGCTCCTCGGCCAGCGCCGGGCGGGCGGGCAGGGCGCGCCCCTGTCCCCCTGTCACTGCAGACACCGAGTGCCGGCGGCGGGGTTTGCACGGCCCCGGGGCGGCTAAAACCGCTGCTGTTCTGTCCCGGTGAATTCTCGGTACGTATAAATTGTGTCCGATTTATTCGTGGAATTGCTTTGGAGGCGCAGCGGTCGGCTTAGAGAAATTAAGTTGCCTACAGCCGAGTGAAATGCTAATTGAAGAAAATGGCAGGTGCTGTTTCTTCTATTTAAATTTGCGTTACATAAAAGCCCAGCAAACTGCCATCTTTTCCGAACGTGTGTTCGCAGGGTTGCAAATTAAGTTCTCGAATATTGCTGGTATATTTAGCTATAGCAAGTACATACTGCTGTCGAGTTTACTTGATGCTGGTGTGTGGGAAGGAACTGATGAGATTAAAAACAGGTTTCAGCTTCTCTGCGTTGGAAAGTGAGACGTATTGTAATTTCAGTTCTTGGAGACATTTTTTTGGGTGGAAAAATTGGTTTCTAGTGCTTCTGATCTTAAATTAATGCAGTGTTGCCTTAATTAATTTGCAGGGTCTTATGGTACCTCTGGCCTTGCCTGTGATTTGCCAGGCAGTAACTGAATGTCACTAAAAAAGACTCTGATTGCTTTCCTGAGGCCTATAAACAGTGAAGTATCATTACTGAAAATAATGACACTTACAGGACTTGCCCTTAATCTTAGGTTCCTTCATGGTTAAAAGTGGAAATTAAGACTGCTTTTAGCACTGGTCTTGTGAATAAGTGCTTATATTTTTACCTGCCTTCCCTTCTCCCCTCCAAATACACAGAAAGACCCCTAGGATTTCTTGGGAGAAAAATTAAGTTCTAAAACACACAGAAACCAGATTCTGGGGTGAACAGTGCATTATGTCAAGCATTCTTTTTTGCTTTGGAGTAGCTGTCACTCCCGTTTTTCTTTTCTAGGGCCACTTTGAGTTTTTCATATTTTGAACATTCATATGTGTGAGCAGATCCAGACTTCAAGCGGTAGACATTATGAACTGGAGAGGACTGGGAGAGGTACTTCAAATCTCAATACAGAAATAAATTGAGTGTTGTAAGTGTTAAAGAGGGGGAAAATAGCATTAATATCGTCCCCTCCCCTTCACTAATTTCCTTCATCAGGTCTCTCACAAAGCTTGAAGCTGTTGGAATTTTGACAGGCTGGAATAGTTACAGCGTTGCAAGTTTGGTCTCTTTTCTTGTTGCAGAAAGCTTTTGTCAGCTCTTTTCCTTGGGGTGATGAGAAAATGCAGAAAAATTATTAAAAGAAAAGATAATTTTGGCCTCGTTCTGAGAGGGTGAATGTTTTTGGCAATAGTCAAATTGTTAACCTGGCCTCAGGGGCTTCTCAGCAAGACTGCCGGAAACACCTTTCTTACGTGGAGGTAACTGGCAGCAGTGGCTTCCAGCTCAGCATGTTGGAACAGGAATTACTCCCCAGCTATCAGAGAGTTCAGAACCTGGCAAGAAGGGGCACAAATGCTCGGGCTTATGGAGCTCCTGTGCTTGTATTTATGGTTTGTACATTGTGTGTTCCCTGTTGTTTTCTCATTAATTTTTCCAACCCCCTAACTGTGGCCAAAGATGAGAGCAGTGGCAACCCGGATTCAACCAGGCAGTAGCTGGCAGGGGCCTCTTGGCCATCCGCTACTGCTGGGCTCCTTCCCCTCCCTCTGTTAGCAAGGTGTGAGTCAGCCCTGGAGAACTTGTGCCTTCCTCGCCGTGGGAATTGGGGAGATGCCACAGCTCCCCTGTGCAGGGTCCATGTAATGCTTCCTGAGTCGTGGTCAGGTTTAGAGATTGTGTTGAGCGAAGAGTGTGAGGAGCATCTCTGGAACCGCTTTAGGGGAGATTCTCAGAGAGGGCAGATCAGCTAACAAGGAGTTGGTGGTGAGTACAAATATTTGACAAAAGGGTGGATGTGTACCTTAAATAATAGAAACGTTTGGACACTATGTGTATCAGGGGAAGCTCTAGGGTGGTGTGGGGAGGGAGATGTGACATTGTTTTGTGCACTAATGTGGTGCTTTTCCTAATCAGTATTCTGCAATGTGGAGTTTTCCATGACCTGTAAGGGTTGCGTTTGAACCTTACATTGAATCTGAGTTAACTGTAGTTGGATCAGATGTTTTCTGTGTGTAATTTTGTCAGCCTGATAAAAGCATGGTAGTGGTTTGATCAGCCTAAGATCAGCATTGCACGAGCATTTAGATCTGACCTCATCTTGGAAGCAATGGTGGTGTATTTTTACGAAGCCATGTCAGAGCTCCTTGCCTTGCTGGAGCTCTGTGTGTCTCCAGTTTTGAAGACTTTGTTATGGCATGTTTGAGAATTTGATAAACTACTGTGGTTAATGGAAAGCTGCACAGCAGTAGGTGGGTTCTTAGAGATTCTTTCATCTGTGGATCCTTTTATTAGAGGACGTGATAACTTTGGTTGTTTTCCTACATGCGAAATAAGATGAGAAAATCTGTTGGTTTGGAAGTGTGCTGGTGTCTGAAAGTTGTTCTTATTTTCTTCCTCTTGCTTCCCAAGTAAGTTTGGATTGTTAGAAAGATAATAAAACATTCAGAAATGGTATTTCAAATTCTAATGAGAAGGATTGCTGTTCCTCAGAGGGAACCAGTGGCTCCCTTCCCACACCCCCCAGTATTTTTTGGTATTTAAGTTTTCCAGAGAAAAGAGAATCCTTAATTTGGAGCTTGCAGCAATCTTTGTAAAGCAAAGCATGATTCCAGAAATAACCAGAAGAATGTTCTGCAAGTATTGGGGTTTTAAAATTATTTTTAATAGTTTTCTTGTATGCGGATACAAGAAACTGAGACCTATTAATAAAAAAAATGTTCCCAAGACCTCCACCAGGGACTGAATTTCCATATTTTTTCTCCTTCTGAAAACCATTAGTGTTTCCTTAGAATAATTGTAGTGTTGAGTAGTTTATTCTACTCTGAGCATTCAGTGCTGTTGCTCAATGTCTGTATAGATGGAGGAGACTGTAGAATAGTTACCTGTGTTGTCATTTCACAACTCACTGTGCACCTTTTCCTTAGGCAAATAGAATATTTGCTATATTCTGTTCTTGCCATTTTTGCTTTAAAGGCTGTTTTCCCACCCAGTTTTCTCTTTGGGTGGGAAGACATTTAACTGTACTCCCTTCTGAGAAGCATGACCCACTTTTCAGAACAGGGTCCCAGATACTTGTTGTACCTGAGGCACTCTGTTCTAGAGGAATATGAGTAGATGTGTATTGTTAAGAAGGAACTCACTGCAAGCATATCTTCCATAGAAGTCTGGCAAAGGAAAGAAAAATGAAAAAGTGATGCCTTATTTCTACCTGAGCCCTAGCAAGTTTTGCCATTATAATTATCTTGTACCTGTGTCACGTTACTCTAGTTTTCTCTTTCAAAGGAGCTTGAGCTTCCTGAATATAATGCTTCCTTTTTGTATTCTTTGACCAGAGCTGTTTCACAGCTTGCAGGACCAAAAACAAGCCCTGGAGAAATCGCTGTATAGTCCACAGCAGTGGAAGTCTGTCTGGGGAGCAGTTGAATGTAGAATAATAAATAAAAATGGGTTAATGGAAAACTATGTTAGGGTCTGCTGTTTAAAGGGCAGAATGCTTGATATATCCTGTGAACAATGTCATGATCTGTGTGATCAAATTCCATAAGTAACATCTTGCAGGATTATTTTTGCTGTCTTTCATCAAACAAAAGATTAATGCTTGCTTATCTGCAGCTATCTAATATTAACATGTTTCTTGAGCTCAAAAATATTTTTGTATTTCTGACTTTTATACTGATGGGTAAGATAGGAAGTGCCTAATGGAAAAAGACAAGCCGTGGATCTGAGAACCTCTTCTCTACCTGCCAAGAGACCTGCTATTCTCTAGGGTTCAAGGATGGTAATTTTATTACAGAGGCAGCAATGCCAAACCCTGGACTTTATTTCTATAATAAGCTAACCAAAAAGGAAATAAAGCAAACCTGGCAGTCTTACACAGTCTTAAGGAGAGCCAGTGTTTTTATATTATAAAATCTCTTGTAGAGGAGGGATTTGCCCTTAAGGTTCAGTACACTGCATGCAAATTTCTGAAATATAATTCATAGCTCCAAGATTTAATCAAGATATACAAATGCCTGTGAATGTCTATAATGGAGCTCTGGCCTTGGGGAAAAGTTTTGTAAGGGGTGCCAGTGTCACTCTCTTAGAGCAGGTAATCTTTTGGGAGCAAGGGTGCCTGTCTGTGTTCTTCCCTCACACCCACCCCTACCATAGCAGTTCATCTGTTAGGTGATGCTGCTTTCCTCTGAGCCTTGCCCACTTCTTTAGATTATTATGGCTACAATCCTACTACCGGTGTGGACTTGGAAAGGTATTCTGCCAGTTGGCTTTCAAAGACTTATTTGTATAAGGAAGGTGTAGAGCTGTGCTGCTCGTGTGGATGGACTTGGCTGACATTCCCTTGTCAGTGAATTAGGAATAAATAGGTTTCTAGTACTGAAGAGCTTTATGCCAGTCTTATGATGATGATACAGAAATTAAATGGTCTACCTATTCCTTTCAGCCCTTGTTCAGACTATCATCTTTATTTTGTCAAGAACAATATTCTTTAGGTTTGCTCCTGTTTTTTTTTTTTTTTTCCCAATATAGTGCCTTTCTAACCCAGAAGGTCTATTGCCAAACACCTTCTTAAATGTCATAAACATTTTCCAGAATTTCAATGTTTTAAAGCTACCATTCTTTGCTTACAGACCACCCACTGGGAAGTTTTATTTGGAGGCTGAGATCTTACTGGTGTATTTTTCAAAAGGGAGAAGTTGTGGCTTTTAATTAAGATATGTCTACTGTATTACTTCCCCCCACTCCCACTCCAATTTCTAATTGTTCTCAAAACTATTGAACAATATCTGAATGTATTTTAGATATTGCTTACAGCAGTGTGTCACTGCAACTGACCTTGTACATACAGACCTCCAACGTGTGACTACTTCTTTCTCCCTCACATCCTCAACTTCTATCCTTTTTCTTATGCATAAATATTTGCTTTTAAGACAAGGAGATGCTGTTGCTTGACTTATTTTAATTTTCTTCATAATAATGGCTTCTTGTGATACAAAGAATTTTTTATGATGCACAGAGTAGCAGACCTAGGACTGACACTGTGCTTCATGTGTTTACCAATCCTTTGTATTCCTAATGAAGAGAAGCCTTTGAATACTGCTTTAAGGATGTCTTACATATAGAATAGTGGAAATATAGCATTTTTTTTTTCTGAGATGAAGCCAGTTCCTCATCTTGTATACTGTTCGTGCATAATGTCATGGTAGCTGAGAAGGTGACGCAGAGAGGCAGGAACATATGGCATTGGACAGGGAGGAATGGCAGTACCAGAAACTGTTCCAGTTTTTTTTAGTAAAACCCAGTCTAAAACACAAATCTGCACGGTTGCTTTTCAGATCCTTACATGGTTCCCTTTTCACTAAACCTTCCTTCTCTTTCTGTGAGAATTTATATTTTGGGATTCTGCTGAGCTTGTTGTATCAGCAGTAGTGTGGTATTGTGCTTCCACTTCTTGACTAAAGTGACTCCAGTGGCTGTCATTAAAGAGGAGGAGTGAATCTCCTTATTGGGGTACATGTTCAGTTCACATGAGACAGGATCATTTTAAAAGGACTTAGAAAAAAGCTATCGAGTAACAAAAGTGGATTAAAGTATGTCTTTGTAACGAGTAGTGTAACAAGTAGCTGGGGAATGTGCTAGTGGGTTTTTTTGTTTTTTATTACTTGAGGTCTATGTTCAGTACTTTCCATGTAAAAAATAATTTTGAAATTTTGAATTGGACCATGAATATTTTAATTACTACCGGTTCTTTTGTAGTCCATGATTTGTGGTACTTTGAACACAAACATATAAGACAGTGTACATGTAGAGTCTGGAACAGTGGATCTATCATGGGTGCAGATTACTTTCCTTGCTGCGTGAAGCATATGTGAGAGTGAGTACAATGTGTCAGAATACATCCAAAATGTTTCAGTCACGTCTTGGTGGTCAGCATGTACAAGGCAAGTTGCAATGACACAGTAAATATTAACTAGCCCTCCTGGTTTTGGCTGGGATTGAGTTAATTTTATTCCTAGAATGTGATATAGTGTTGAATTTTGGATTTAGGATGAGAGTATAGTTAATAGCTCACTGTTTTAGTTGTTTCTGAGCAGTGTTTACACTAAGGCAAGGGCTTTTTATATTTTTGCACTGTCCTGCAAGGGAGGAGACCCAGCCAGGACAGCTGACCCCAGCTGATCAAAGGGATGTCCCATGCCATGTGCTGCCATGCTCAGCACTAAAACTGGGTGGAGGTGGCCAGGGAGTGGAGTGTCCACCTGCTGTTCAGGGACTGGCTGGGCCCTGGTCAACAGGTGCTTGTGCATCACTTCTTTTCTGTCTTCTCTTACTGTTGTTATTTTCTCTTCCTTCTCTGTCATATTGAACTGCCTTTATCTGAACCCATGAGTTTAACCTTTCTTTCCAATTCTCTCCCCCATCCCACTAGAGGGGAGGGGCTGGGGGATGGCTGAGTGAATGGCTCAGTGGTGTTTAGCTGCCTGCCAGGTTAAACTACAGCACTGGTATCGATCTGTTCAGAGCAGTTTTGCAAATGAGTCGCTCTGTGGTTTGGGAGAGGCTTCTGTGTAACTTCTTCATTTGTGGTGTTTGTTTGGATCTTGAGAAAAAAATGAACCTTCATCTAGCAATTAAAATGTATTGCACTATTAGTTGAGAATGCACAGAAGACTTCAGCATCACGCTTAAATGTAGCAAGAGGATTTCAGTGCTTCTTTGATCAAAGGAGAGTCAATGATGTGAGGGAAAGTGTTGAAACTAGGAAATTTGGGATAAAAGGGTCAGTAGAGTGAGTTGAAGGGTTTTGAGCAGAACTTCAGAGTTCTTAAGGTGTAGAAAGGTAGAAGAGTCTGCTTCCTGATTTACACTGTTCTCCTGACTTGTCAGAGGAGTTCTTGCTCTCTGATTTCTTTAGCCTTCTGCCCTCTTTTTTTGTGAAGCGCAGTGAAGAAGGGCTCATCTGCTGGTTTTTTGAAGGGTGGGAGCTGTGGGAAGGGGGACCCTTCTGATGAGCCCTGAGCAGGGAGCAGTCTGTGCAGAGGTGGTGGGGATGCCAGGTGTGAGGGCAGGTCTTGGGAAGAGAACAGGTGAGCTGCTCTGTCCCTCCCAGCAAGAGAACAGCAGGGACAGTAGAGAGAGGAATGGAGAAGGAATTGGGACAGTGTTACACCTGCTGTGAGGCCAGTGCTCAGCAGGGAAGGGCATTGCAGAAGTCTGGTCTTGTTCCTGCCTGCCTTTTCACTTCCCAGAGGATGGCTATGGTCTTGTTAGTTGCTGTTGTGGGTTTTATGAATGCCTTGTGAAGTTAGACTTAGGAAGGCTCAGACTCCCTCCCTACACACAGACTTCTTGTCTTGAATAGTTTTGAAGAGTTGTTTTTAGCTGGCAAACATACTAAAAACAGATGTAGATAAATCTTGTACTATACAACTACATTTGTGTATCCTGAACACAGTTACATTGTTATTAGGTGTCAGATTATTTCCCAAGCATGTGTGTGACAGAGGAAAACAAAAAATATACAAAATAGGTTATAGGTGGTGGTATATTGTGTGAAGAAAACTTGAGTACCTGCAGACCTTAATGATGTAACATTGTGTTTTCTTATATCCGTTTGCACTAAGAAGGTCCTCAGAGCTGAAGTGCATCCTGCAGTATGTGAGATGGCTGTGTTCAATCTCTGCAGGAACCTGGAAAACTCTCCTCTTGTGACAATGACTGTGTTGCATCACTTTGGCAAGGGAGGAATTCTGGCAGAACAGTTGCTTTGAAGCTTACCTCAAATGAGGACTGTGCAGAAGAGAGTCCAGCCTGGCAAAGCAGGCTGCTGCTTTTGTTTACTGTCATCTTGCCAGAATCTTTTGATTTTACTTTGAACTTAAGGGTCAACATAAATCACTTCAGTTATCTGTAAATGATGGAGTACCAAATCTAAGTCTTTTGTGAGTTGCTCTGATTTGTTAAGTGCTTCCAGCTTTGCAACTGTTCCTGACTTCTGCATGCGTGTAAATATCTTGGGCTGTGTGGGAAAGGAGATATGCATTCTGCTGTGGAGAGTAGTTTTCACAGGCTTGATTTTGAAAGATGGTGTTGATGAGACGGGAAAAGCACCTTGCTGTAATTAAAAGGAAAAGAAATATTAGAATATGGTGATTTCTCCATTTCCTTAAGGGGAGTTATCCTTTACTGTGCTCAGCTGAATACACAAATGGCTCTAGCACTTGCATGTTTCAGCTTGAGCCCTCTGTTTCAGTGTAGTTAACTGTGTTTAGATGTTTCATCAGATGCTGGGCTGGTCCTGTCTGTGTTACTGACAGCTGGAGTCTGCCTGTGTGAGGAGCAGCATGTTTTTTGACACTGCTAGCTTTTCCCACGTCTTTCTGTTTTTCAGGAAATAGAGAAAAATTCTAGGTAATGGGGAAAATTGTAGTGCTGAAAACCTCAGACTCTTGTTACTGAGAAAAAGCTGCCTTCAGCTGTGTGCCTCATACTCCGCCTCTCAGATGAAGCCATGAGGATCCAGCTGGTTGGGTACCTTGGGGGCAGATGAGGAGGGAAATTCAGTTGTGTGGGAAAATGATGTGGTGTTTCAGTAGGTGGCAGTCCTTCTCTGAATCAGTCCAGGGCCAGTGGTGAGCCTGGTGACAGGGAGAGAGGAAAAAAGAGGGAGCCAGGTTTTTCTGTCAGTGCCATCTTGCGGTCCAAGTGCAAATGCACGAGCCTGAGCACTGGTGCCTTGGGGAGAAGAGGGGTACCCCTTCTGGTGCAGGGCTGTCTGCCTGAGTGGTGTCCTGAGGTGGCTCTGCCCTGCTGGCAGCTTTTGCTGGGAGTCTGTGTGTGGGCAGCCCAGTAGCTGCCCTCCTTACTTTTGGGGCCAGCAGGGAGAGGGTAAAGCATTCTTGGGGTACCCTTTGCTTTCTGAAGGGCTGGGGCTACAGGCTCATTTTTAGCAGATGAAATTCTGATTGATTCTTTGGCCTCCAAACTTCAGCTGAAGTCATAGACTTCTTTCAGTTTTTTGACTGTTGTTAGACACACTTCTTTGAATAGAGTGTTTAGAAAATGTTAAGTAGCAGTTGCTTTTGAGTCCAATTTACAAATAAAACATTAAATGCTGAGCCAAGCTCCTTTGATACAAATCCTCAGTGCTACTTGCTTCACCAGCCCAATGAAAGGTAGTAGTGCAGCTGCCTTAGGCTGTGAAATAATAAAGGAAAAACTAGAGGTAGGGGAACCCAGAAACAAATCCATGCTATTACTAGCTAATGTAAAAGCATCTTCACAGATCCTCTCCTGCTAATGCTGAGTGATTTCTTTAATATCTATATTTTTAAAACATTATTCCCATGCTCTCCAATCTTTCTCCCCCCTACCCTGACACATTTTCCTTGAAGAGAGCAGAAGACTTGTTATCAGAGAGAGGACTAATGATGGTTAGTGTGAATGGGGTGATGATATGCTTAATAGTTTTTGCCAGATAGATACTTATTAAATAACTTGCAGAATTCCTACGTGATCAAGTCTTCTCAATGTGATGTCCACTCTTGCTTCCCAGCAATCCCTAGGCTGTTTTGCACGATGTTTTTAGGAGAGTGTTGGCTGGAAGTGCCAGCAAAAGCCATTCTCTTAGGCAACTACTGCTGAAAACCAAATCACTACCCTAGCTTTAAATAAACTGTCTCTCCTGTTTCTTCCCCCCCTGCCCCCTTCTTTAAGTTCCCCTCTGAAAAATGTCAAGAATGGGTACTCTGAGTGTCTGTTTTCCTGCTGCCCACCTGTGTGGCAGTGACTGAGCATGGCAGAGAAGGGCACAGTGGTTTAGGTTAATGTGAGTTGCAATGGAACCACCCCTAGCAAGGCATCCATCAGTTCCATGTTTTACTTTCTGAACAGAGGTGTAAGCTCTGTCAGCAAGTGTGTACTGCCTGTGTATTATTATTTCATCTGCATGAGTTTACATCATGTATCATGATTATTTCTAAATAAATTCAAGCAGAAACACATCTTGCTTTGTTTTCAGATGGTTTGACAGACTCCCAGTGAAATGTTCATTGCTTCCCTGCCAATCTGTGGGTAAAATTTTTCTTCCAGTGTAACTGACCCTCAGAACTGGATCAGTTGGGTGGTAGGCATGGAGGGCACAGTGGAGAAGGGAGGAGTCTGAGGTGTCCTCCTTTGACAGCAGCAACCCAATCTAAAATAAATAGACCTTTACATCCTTTTTAACTGGAGCAGCCCATTCTTCAAATGTTTTTAGTTTGTTCAGTCAGTACAAAGCAAAGAGACTGGGAGAGGGGGTGGAATTTATCACACCCCTCACACTTATTCACTTAATGAATAAAAATGAGGTAAGAAAAAACCAGTTCCAAGCTCTTAAGTCTCTTAGCAGAAAGTGCTTGGAAGCACTTGGTTTTAAATCATCAGGCACAAAGATTCCTACTTGTTAAATTAACTGGTTTTCTGTTCAAAACATATTGAAGTGCCTTTTTTTTTTTAGCATGTTCTAAATGCTTATTAGCTTCATAGAGTGCCCTCAAAATGTACACTTTAAGCAATTACCATGTTTTGTCTAAGAGCAAGCCTCTGCAGAAATCATGGCATAGTTCATTGTATTTTGCTGTTCGATCAAAGTCTTTGTTGTTAATGCATTTAAGTCATGTATGTTGAAGTATTTCAGTGTGTGGAGATAGGGTAATCGCTCATTTTTTTTCCCCTAAAGATTGGTTCCAAATGTTTAGGAAAGTGTTTGAATTACAAACGTGGAAGAGGTTGTTAATCTATACTAATCTAATCATTATTTGAATAGGCCATTTAAATCCATCCACCCTGTGGGTTTGTGAGCAGCATAAAGTAAATTACAAAAAAGTGCATTTTCACACCCTTTGCCCTAGGCTAGTTCTTCACCCTGGTGTCACATGAACATTTTGCAAAAGATAAATTCCATGGATAAATGCAGCTAAAGTTATTTTCTGTACGTGGCAATAAAACTGGAAGAGCAGTTTTTCATTGTTAAAATACAAAGTTGTAGTAATTACCTGACTTTGATATTGTAAACTGCTGATAGTTAAACTGACCACATCTACGTATTATTTATGGCCTAAGTTAATTAGTTGGCTTGGAAGGCTCAGCAGTTTTGAGGATACCAGTCAGCTAGTTGGTTTCTTTCCTGCCTGTGATTGCTTATTTTGATGGCTTATCTCTTAATTTTTTTTGTTAAAATTTCTTTCTAGAGGTATTTCAAATGTCACTATGGCATTTGAAACTCAGTGAATGAGTTTAATTTTATTTATAGCTGTTGTCAGCAAATGCAGAAGAATTTACATGCACCTCTAGAGGACTCAAAAAAATCTTAGGTCTTGGGAAAGTACACTTTGCAAGTGTACAGAGATAGAAACGAGAGATTGTTGTAACTTAAAATGCTGCAGTCTGTTGTCCTCAACTGACACACTCAAAAGCACATAATTTGGGGTTGTTTTACTCAGGTGTAAATAAATCAGCTTTTGTATTAGTTTAGTTTAAAATAGGTAAGTGGACTACTTACCTTTGGATTGTAGAAACATTACAAGACTAGAACAACTGTAGACTTAACCTTTGCATGCCATACTTTCCTCAGTTCCATTTTTGATTTGACCAAGAAATTGCTATGCCAAACCCAAAAAGCATTATTGGCCCCCCCCCATACATGCATTGTGTTAAATAAGTGCTCAGTTTTTTTTCTGGGAACCTTGCCTGTTTCCAGCTGGAATGCTGTTCATTGCTCTTCCTCTGTTCATTGGATGGTCTCAGACTTGGATTTAAGTATTGGTTTGGAGGTAGAATTAGTAGCTGCTCTATGGATGTAGTGCTTTACACAATACATTTTTTTTGTTTGGTTTCTGAAGGAGTGGTGTTACCCTTGTTTCACAGTGCTCGAGCTGCAGCCTCGAGTGTCTGTGGTCTGACACAGCTCCTCTGGGCCTCAGTTGGAGCTGTGAGTGCAGAACAGGCTAAAGCCAGGCTGTGGTCCTAGGGCAGATGAAACATCAGTGACACATGCTGTCACTTGCCTGTATCTTGCCCATCCATCGTCTAGCATGGATGCTTGGCAGACTCCAAGGTGAGATGGTGCAGGAAGGTCAGCTGGTAGAAGTAATCCTACTAACCTGCTTGCTTTCCTACCAAATTGACCTTGTGGAGGTCGAGAAGGAGTTGGGGCTGGCACAGAGTGGGAGGGTAGATTGTTGTACAATGAATATGTAGATTATCTTTAGGTGATCCTAGACTTCAAAAAAAGTAGGGAGAAAGAAAGTTCTCTGTGGCAGCTTGGTGATGTGTGGGAGATCTGCTGTGTCTCCAGCTCAGCCTCTGCACCTGAGCTGTCATCTTATCTGCCAGTGGTGGTAAGCTCAGGTTTCTGCTTTGTGCTGAGCTGGGAAGAGATGGGCATGTTCTCAACTGCTGTGTTTTCTAAGTGTTGATAGCAGAGGGATGATATGACTTGGCTTCTACACAAAGTTCTTAGTAACTGTTTGTTTCTCCTCTCCCGTTCTCTCTTTCTTGTTGGCTCTGTTTTCCCACTTGTGTTTTGAGTTCTGATCTTCCTTTCTGCAATGTTTTCCTAGGTGACTTGCCTCTGTTTCCTCACTCCTGTCTTTCCTAGCTCAGCATCAGCTGTCTAACAGTAGTTTCTGATGTTTTCAAGGTCAGTGCTGTCTCTGGTCAGAGACAAGTACTTTTCTATCTGTTCCAACTGCTTACTGTAGACCCTCTCTGGTGCTGGTCAAGTGCTTGAGAGGCTGAGAACTACTCCAGGGAAAAACGGGACTGATTGAGATTTCAGCCAATTCCGTTTGTTTCAGCAAAGGGGATGATGGGCTCAAAAACCAGTGGGAAAGGAGAGTGCAACTTTGTAGCTGAGAGTGTAGTTAAAGCAAGTGGGTTTTGCAAAGGCTGCAGGTGTCTGTAACGCTACCCTTTCCTTCTCTTGGCTTCAGCACTGTCTCATGGATCCCAGCTAAAGTTAATTATGGACAGGCTTCCTTCTATAGTCAACACAGAAACCTCTCCAGAGGATAACCTATGGTGGGTGGGATCAAATCTTGAGGGATAAAAAAGAAGACAACATTGACCCAGACATCCGAAGAATAGTTTCCTAAATTTAGGTAAAACTTATTACTGGCAGTGTCATTCTTTGTCTGTCATGCTCCCCCTCCCCATTTCTGGATGTAGCCTTTGTTTAACACTGTTTGAACTGGGCAGTTGCTTTCTCTTGGAGGTAAAGCTTGTCAGACCTCTACTGATGCCTTTTAAGACTTGAACTGTTGGGGGGGGTGTGCTGTGGTGCTCAGTCCTTCAAATAGGTTCTTAATTGTTTTATTTCACTATTGAAGTAGTGAAGTACTGAAGCTGGATTGAATTCTACATAATTATTTGCTGTAATTGCTCTCAAGTTCAGTCTGTTCTTGGTAGTAGTTTAGGCAGGTCTCATCAAGGAGTGTCCTTACTACCTACTGAATACTAATAGTTTCACTAGATAAACTACCCAAGGGAAATAATTATATTTTCATGGCAGTGTCTACCCTCAGGTAACTGTGATGGTGCTTTAAGTGAGGTATACTGAGGTTTGTTTGAAATAATCCTGATTTTAATATTAAGACAACTTTTTCATCTTTGTGCATTGATTCTTCTGTAGAATAGGGAAGCTTTGTAGTCCAGAAGAGGAAGCCTTGGGTGCCCTTCTTGCAAGTTAATGAAGGATGTGAAATCACAGCATGAAACTCTCTCCTCCTTCATTTTCCTGCCTTTTAAAAAGCCTCTCTGAGGGAATTTATGCAAGCAGATGCAGCCTCCTCACAGGCAGTGAGCTGTGGCTTGTTTGACATTCAGAGAACTTGCTCTCAGGCAACTTGGAGAGAGCACGGCTGCTCACCTGCTCTCATGGCTTGAAGAGTTTTCAACAGAATACCTTGGCCATTAGGTAGGGTGGCACTGGGAAGGAAAAACTCTTATGTTGGAAGGCCAAGTGGCTTCTAGTACTGTGGAAGTTAATTTTTTCAGAAAGCACTAGAATCATGAAGTTTAGGGTGATGAATTGCCACGGAGCAGGACTTGAATTGCTTTGTGATGATCCAGATATTTCATTATGGCTTAACTCCATTTTAAAAGGTGGCATGAAGTTTGGGATTATGGTTTGAATGTCTGTCTGAAGGGAATTGCTTGTACAAGGGAGTGTGGAAACCACTGCTGCAAGCTTTGAGCACAGCCCTCATGGGAGGTTTTATTGTCAAGGTATGCTAAAACTAATTATGTTGCAGGGCACAAATATGAGGAGAATGTACTGTACCTGTACAGTTTACATGTGCTGTTTTATCAGGTGTGTTGTATCGAGCAACAGTCCAATCAGTGCAAAATATGGCAGGCTCTTCTGGAAGCCTGGCAAAGGCTTGGGCAGAACAAATTCTGCTTGGCAGATTGATAGTACAGAACAAGCATATTCAGTCAGTTCCTAACAAATGAGAAGTGCTTTTCAATAGTTACTTTGTGTCAGATTTTAAAAAGCTGCCTATTTCCAGAGCTACTGTTACTAGTTAGAGGTTAAAAAGAGTGTTCTCTTGATACTGTTCCTTAGTAGCTGTGATCTGTTGGAAAACTACAATATTCTCCTGCTTTGTTAACTTTGCATTGTTTCTTGCAGTGTATTTGAAAGGATTTCTCACCCACAGAAGGTGTTTTTTTTGGTTTTGTTTTGTTTTTTTGGAACACAAGTCACTTTCTTGATGATGTCATCCATAAAGAAAATGCTGGCAGTACCATTTTGAGTAGCAGCAACATTTTGAGATAACTTGACTGAAGATTTTCAAGCAGTTCCAGCTTGTTGGAATGTCTTTGCATTTCTAAACATTTCTGGAGCACCCAGCTGGAAAGATCTGGTTAACTTTTCAACCTGTTTCAAGAATGGCACATTGTACTCCGTTATCCACTGGGGATGTGATACTTCATTTTGCAAAACACAGAGCACCTCTGACTGTGCTCCTCTGGGGCTGGATCTTTGTGACCACTCCCCCAGTTACTGCTTTTAATTAACGACCTTTTGCTTTTCTATTTCATTGCATTGGCATATTCTGTATTAATAAATCAGTATGTTTTGCAGTCTGCATGTCTTGTAGAAGTTGATATCCAGTGCTTCATGGCTCTGGAAATAACTGGATCTCTGCTTTGGTGTCACAGCTAAAAGGTTGCAGTCTTGAGACTGATGTTAGTCACATTAGTGATCTCAGCAGGAATTTCACATGGGATTTTTGGGGGGTGTAATGGAAATAATAATCTGAAAAGGGTTTCTATATGTTATCTTAATTTGGCTTGTTCTGAGACTTGTGCTAAATGCCAGTGTTACAGCCTTTTATGGCTTTATAGTGATGAATTGTGTTTCTGAGGATGCTGTAGATCCATGTGGTTTGGCTGGTATCCTTTTATCTGAAAGTATTATGTAAATGATAGTTTCAGTTTTAAATGCTTCCCTGTAGGGGCTTCAGTTGTACTTGAAGCCTCATCCTTAACTCAGCAAACTTGACTTTGTGTACTAGAAAATTGTGAGCCTCCCACAGAAGTCCCATTAGTATCAACTGTGAAGATGGGTCAGTATAATAATCCATAACTTGTTCTTCTAGACTAAGGCTGACTTTTTCGTGGTATTTAAATAGCAAGGATTAAGTGGGGAGAAAACTCCCACATGGTAATGCATTACATGAAATTTTTATAACAAAATGTTACTTCTGTGCCATAGCTTTAACATATTGGTATAGTGATATTTGGAGCTGTTTCTTCTTGCTAATCTCCTTGCTATCATTTAAGCCTAGACATAATTGATAGCTAATTTTGAAGTGATGCAAAGTTATGTCAGTGTTTAGGTGCTTCATTTGGTGGTATTAGCATTACAGTGTTTGCCTCTCTTAGTGGTGAACAAGGTTTGTTGCACATCTTTTGCTGTGACTATGGACTGCTAGTGTGAAATTGGGTAATCCTGGTAGTCCACAGTCTTAGATACAGCCCTGCCACTTTCTGTGACTCACCCCATATTTTTGTGATCTGTGACCAGATCCCACACTGGAGAGATCTTGGAGGGGGGTACACCTGTGGGAGGCATTGAGTCAGCACTGACTGCTGGAGTAACAAGGCACAGTTAGACTGAACTAGGTAAAATGTGTTCTCAGTCTTCTCAGAGGTGACTCTCATCATAATATTTCTTTGTCTTCCAATATGACAATTTAATTGCTTAGCTCAACTTCTAAATCCTGTAATAACTGTGAAACAAAATTTGATGCATGGTTTTGAGAATTTGAGGAATAAATGCTAAGTACTGTTACTCAAGCAGTGTTTTACAGAGGATTTTTTCCTAGTAACTACACTAGCATAAAAAAAACTTATTTTGCCTAGCTTGGTTTTGGTTGTGAAAAATACAGAAGTAGATTCACTGCCTTCAATGACCTAAGGATAACTGTGCAAGTTCAGATCAAAGGTTAGCTTACCTTATCTTGTGAGATGCAGGTCTGTAGTAACTGTCTGGAAGAAAAGGTAAAAAATCCAGACAAGCTGGTAAAAATAGAGCATGATACCCTCTGTTAAATCTTTCCAGCTTCTAACAGTTCATAGCCGAAGCGTTCCTTATGGAGTCAGGGATGTATCCCTATCTATTTAACAGCTCAGTGGAACTCCTTCTATGGATTCAATAGCTTTCTAAAGCTGTTTTGAGCTCTCTTTACCTTCACAGCATCTTATGGCTGTAAGTTCCATGTCTAAGTTATGCATTTTATAATAATTTCCTTTTGTTTTTTTTCAGCTGCTGCAGCTAGTGGCAGTGGGTGCCTTTGTATTTGTGTCAGAGATGTTCTCCATGCTATATGTGAAGTCATATGGCATTTTAGGATACTGCACTACATCCCATCTCTTTCCAAGATGAAATTCAGTTTACTTTTTCCTCATGTGAATACCATTGTATTAATTTAGTTTGCATCTCTGTACCCTTTCTTGTTTTGTAGTATCTTAGTGGACCACAGCTGTATTTACAGAAATACTATGGAAATAGTAAAAAACTCTGTTTGTTGCCTCTTCTTTTCTAATTTTCCACTATTGTTTTTCTTGGACTTCATGACTTGGCTGATTGTTGATCTGAAGTTGTTGCCTCACTGTCATCTTTTGCTTGTCAGTGTGAATAGCTAATTGAGAACTCATTTCTGCACAAGTATAATGATGGAGCATTTTTTTCCTATTATTTTGCTATGGGGTAGGTTTTGCATTTGTTTGCACTGGATTTCACCCCCCCACTTTAATGTTTGGCGTTGACAACATTGTATGGTGGCTGTTCTGTAAGTTCAAGTTTTTACTAATTCAAATAATTTCATATCCTCATCAAAGTTCTCTTCATGCCTTTTGTGAAATTGTGGGTACATTGTGCTGAGTAATGTGGTTCCCAAGTTTGACCTAGATGGGTCACTCTTGATACTCCCTTCATGGTGAAACTCAGTTGTTTGTATGCAGCTGTTGTTAGTTTCTTCTGTAGCACTTCTCAGTCTTCAAGAGGAGTCTCCTAGCTCAAATTGCCTTTGTTTAAAATAAGACCAACACTCTTTGTGTTGTCTTTCAAAAGGATATTCAGATATGATGTATTAACTGAACTACTCTGTTTGGCCAATTGCTTCAAGATACATAGAAACATTTTTGAATGTCTCCTTCCTTCTACCAAAGTTGTGTTATTTCTTTTCTATTTCCCTATTTATGCGAACCTCACCAATTCTGGTTTGTTTGTTGGTTTTTTTTTTTTTCCTGTTTTGTTTTGTTGGGTTTTTTTTTCATCTTTTATCAGTTTACCAGCCTTAGGCATTTGTTTTACTGGTCTACAGATCTCTGGATCTCTTCCCTTCTTTCCTTCCTTGATCTTTAAAGGCTTGGTTTGTGTTTGCTGCCTTCCATTCCTCTGCTGCTGAGGCTGTGCCAACTATTCTGTTGCTCACTGTAGTTAAAATTTCAATTTAGTCTCTGACTTCTTTTACTGATAGGTGTCATGGAGTCCCGGCAAATCACAAAGATGCTGTGCTTGGTCACTCACTATTCTGTGAATTGTAGCATCAAGATGAATTAGATTTACAGCAGTGCCTGGGAGAAATGCCATATTTAAAAGAAATGGAATAGTCCTCCATTTCAAGACTTAACAGAACTTGTTCCAAGAAAATGAAGGAGCTGAGTCTGTGTGAGGTGCACATAAATTGACTCTTCTGTCAACAGAAGAGATGAGTATGTGAGGTCAATAGGATCTTGGTCACAGGAAGCATGGAGAAAGTAGAAAGGTTGTTTTCTATTTCTCCTTTTGCAGGAGCTGAGGGTTACTCAGAAAAAAACCAAGCAATTGGCAAGGTCATAACAAATAAAAGGTATTAATTCTTCACCCTGTAACTGAGCTGTGCAAATGATTTCTGTGGGTTTTTGTAGAAGTTGAAATTGCATCATTTATGAAGTGGCTAAAGAAATCTAAAAAATCCTTTTAAGACCTTTACATGCAGGTAGTCCCTGAGACAAATTATTGGAAAAAAACCTTGGTGAAGTATTACTATGTAATATTCACCTTTCTCTATTTTTCCTTACTGGCAAATCTGAGATGCAGGTTTTGGGCCTGAAAAGGCTGTCAGTGATTTTTCTTGTGCTTGTCCTGTTTCCACAGGTGGCATCCATAGCTGCTGCTTGGAGGAGTGTAGGGGTCTCTGCTAGAAATCCTTGCTGTCGAGGAGCAGCAGTTCTGTTTAGCAAAAGAGCTCTCACCAAAGCAATCTTTGCCAGTCACTGAACTGTTGTAACTTGTAAAAAGACAAGGTAGCATGCCTGAGCCCTCCACCAGATCCCAAGGCCTTGTGCCTATGGACAGACACATTCCTGACCATACAGGGATCAGCTACCACGGGCCTGGACTCCTCAGCACTGGGTGCCTGCGTGCAGGTGAAAGCAGGGGGATGTCTCTGTCTGGTTATCACGATGCCGTGGTGGCTGAGGCTTGCTGTGTTCAGTGGATGGCTGGAGGAAACCCGGGACTGCCTTCTGGATCAGGGCCCAGGCAGCACTGGTGGGGCAGCGTGTGTTGCCACTGAGAGGCTGGACTGAGGACTCTGTTCTGGGAAGGTTGGAGTGGAAGCTGGTGTGTTTTGGAGAGGGCATTGAAGTTAAGACATCTGCAGTAGGGGAGGTGATGAGGCTGGGAGAACCCTGGACTGTGGAGATGAGACTGTTCAAAAAGATTTAAGATAAACTGTAGGGCCTGACTGCTTGCAGTATCACCTCTAGCTGCCCTTGTCAGCTTGGCTACCCAAGCCTATCGTACAGTGTATCACCTCATGAATCAGAACTATCAAATTCTTGCAATAGATAGTTTCTTGAAGGAAGTTATCTTTATTTCTTTCAGATTGAATCCCCAGGCATTACTGTGAATAAGCAGAATTGGTGTGGATTGAACTTTTGTTGTTGCTTGTAACCTGCTAGAGGGCATCCTTTATTAATTTGGAATATAGAACTTATTATTATTCCTGTAAACATTAAGTCTGAATTTGTTATAGAACCTTGCTACTGAATGATGCTGGATTGGCTGTGGCTGGACTCTGTAGCTAAGTATGTGGGGATTTCTTTGGGTTAGTTTTTTGGTGGTGTTAGTTTTTTTTTGGGTTTTTTTTTTTTTTTTTTTAGTCCCCCTGACAGGGTATTTCTCTCCCATGCATTGGCTTAGGTGCTGGTCTTGTCTAATACTGGACTGGTTTAGCTCATGAAATTTGCAGCAAGCTTTCCACTTCCTGGATTAGTTTTCTGTGAGTTTGCTTTAACAAACACTGAGCTCTCTGAGTGAAAAGACTATGAGGTGGTGTGAGAGAAAGTTTGGGAGATTTCCCTCCTGAAATCTTGCACTGAGGGCTTGCAAATCCTAAGCAGGAATGGTTTACCATTAGACCTGTGCTGCATGGCTGTCCCTGAGGCATCTGCCTTGTCCTTCAGTTTCAGAGATGACTTGTCTGCAGGCCTGGCAGCTGCTGCATGCCCTGAACTTATAGGCTGTTGCATTAAATTTTCTGTTTTCTTTGGCCAAAGGCACTGGGCCCCCCTGGCTGCTCAGCCCAGGCAGCTCTATCAGCCCTGCTATGGCAGGAGGGGTTGGTCACCACAGCAGGTGATGGTGAGGCTTGTCCCTGCTTCCTGGATAAAGTCCTGTGCCTGCTCTTTAAAATGAGTGTTGATAAATGGTGGAGGATGCTGGATCATATTGTTGCAGGTACCTGTGAGAGAGAGAGAGGGAGATCCAGCCCTAGGCCCATTTTAAAGGAGTATTTATACTGGCTGGAATCAAAATGGTAAACTGTGGACCAAAAAGCTTGGGAGGAGCTGTGGCTCAGGGATTCACATACAACTTTGTGTTCTTCAGTCAGTTTTTAAAAGGGTAGTATTGAAATGAATTTACTCTAGTTGAAACCTGAAGTGTTGGTTTTGGGGCTTGTTCACTTCTGCTAACTACTTGAGAATTACCATTTTTTCTGTTTTGTGATTCTAAATGAAATGAAAGTTTCAACGAGCTATATGAAAATTGAGTAAACCTTTATTCTTATTTTTTGGTGCTTTTTCAGAGTGTATTAAGAAAGCAACTGAGATTTCTGGTTAAATCCCTTCTTACCAGAAGGGTTTAACATTTCTTTTTTCCTTTTCTTCCTTTATTCTTGCATTTCTGTGTTATCTTTATCCCCTTCTCCCATTTTTTTTTTTTTCCACATGTTTAATCACACTTAGTCAAATTCTGACTGTTGTCAGAATATCAATTCCCCCTCAGTCTTTCTTCTTTGGCTACTGGTACATATTTAATGCTACAAGGATTTTCCTGCTTCTTCTGTTAATATGTTTATTTTAAGAAGTGTGTGTGCACACAGCAAAACGAGACTCCCAAGCTGATAAGCAGTGGAGGAAATAAGTGCACTTGAGGTCAGTGGGCCTGTGCTTCTGGCTCTTGCTCTGTCCATAGTTCATTCTCCATTGATGCCTGAATCTGTGCATCATCTGATCACTTGGCTGCACACATTTGTTCCAGATGAAATGTGAACGTGTGATGGTGTTACAGTTGTGGTTGGAGCACGTGGTAGTGTAGTAAAACAGCCAGCAGGCTATTTTAGGAGGGAGATGATAACCTCATGTAGTACAAAATCTTTTGCAATAGGATGCCTCCTTTTGCCCACCTCCAGCTCTTGCTCTCTGACATGCTTTGGGTGTGCTTGTGTCTCTGAAAACTGCTGCTCTGAAACAAGTCTGTGTCAGCAATCCTACCGTGTGTCTGTGGTACTTCATGGGAATCTCTATTTGGTTTGCAAATGGAGATTTGGATTGCAGGTAACAATCCCTATTTTGGAAGCAGGTTTTCCTAGTTTTTCTTATTCTTTTCCTCTCAAAAATTTTCATTATATAAATTAGGCCTTTTGCTTCATTATATAAGATTGTCTTCATCTCTCCATACAGCATGGCTTTTGAAACTAAGCTGATACTTCAGAAATTAGTTCAGAAATGTTGGCAGAACATGCATCTAGACAGAAGGCATCTGAAATCAGTTGTGGCAAGCCATCCTTCCTGTGTTTTTAGGTAAGAGTATGGAGATGTTCACAGTTTAGCTGATGTGTACTTTATTTTTTTTATTTTAGAAAATAAATCTACAATTCAAGTATGCCAGAACCGGACTTCTCCCTTCGTAATGTTTGAAAACTAGTTGAAAGTTTCCTGAATATATCAACTTCTTCTTTCTTAGGAACTGGTTTAAACTGATCCTTGAAATATTTATTGTGCCACTACTCAGTTCAGCCACTGGGAAAGAGGTGATTTCATTCTGAATGCTTATGTTCAGTAACTGCTTCCAGACACTGGCCAGGCCCTTTGAGTATCCTGTTTTGGTAGTCTTAGCCACTGTCATTGTTGCTCTCCTGTCATTCTGATTTCTGCTGTGACTGACTGATCTATTTCAGGTCATTTTTCATTTTCAGTGCTTCTGATACTTTTAGTTAGCATGAAGTGTTGGTGCCAGAGCTGTTTTTCAGATTGTTCTTTCATTAAGGCTTTTTCATAACTTGTTTATTTTTAACTTATTGAGGAAAAAAAGAAAAGTCGGGAAGAAATTGTGGATGTATGAAAATGAGGATGCCATAATGTATGTTTTTCCTTTAAAATGGGAACTGTTTACAGATTGTGTTGCAGTAACCTTACTTGAAAGTTTGGCATTCATCTATGGGTTATGGAGTCAAAGGTGGGATACCTACCTGTGAACCAGCACTTCAGGGCATGCTCTAAACTGAAGCTCAGGGGGGCTTATGTTCTCCCTGCTGCTCCACCATGTCAGTGTGGAATGGTGTTGGTGAAAGGATAGGTGCCCAACAGAGTCTGAAGTAGCAGAAGCTGTGGAATGAAGGAGTAGCTTCCCAAAATCATGATCTAATACTGTGATTTAAAAAAAGGAGTGCAGCCACTCAAGGGACCAGCTACTCCCATTACTCGCAATTGTTCATGTTTAAGAGGGATTGTAGTCTTGGGAAGGTGCCCAGCTGATAGTGTTACACACATCACATGAATTTAGAAGACCAAAATCTGCCAGATATTTTGTTGTTGTTGTTGTTGGTTTTTGTTGCTGTTGTTTTTTGTTAATTGCAAGTTATTGACAAACTTACTCAAACTGATTACCAGTATCTGTCTGTTGGGCAGATCTAAAAACTGACTTCATGGGCTTTCTCCTGCCACACTGATCTTTAATGAAGTGTTCATACAAGAAGGCACTGGTTTCATGAAATAATAGAAGTATCTACTCTCAGAATCAGCATCACAGTCCTGGAGTAGATGTTAGTTTTGTTCTTGTAATGGGTAGGTGTGGGGACAGAGTAGCGAGACCGAGAAGCTGCTTTCCTTTCCTACAGTCTGTTTCATTTGGGAAATATCCTTTACCTTGCTCTTGTGATTTTCCCCAAGAAAAAGACTTTTAACTGTGTTCTTGTTTATAAAATGTACTGGCAGTGTCTGCCTTGTGCAGTCACCAGTGAAAATTAAGTTCTACCATTTTCATCACTGACTGCTTACTCAGCTTGATAGCAGAGCTGTCTGTATTTATTTCCAAATGTATACTTGTTTTTTCTTTTTGTCAGTGCTGTGTCTTCTTACTTGGACACAGTATTCCCTTTGCATTTTGGCCTGGATTTCCACAGCTGTGTTCCTGATTTATTTTAGGAGAGTAGCTTACATAGTTGTCCATGTATATCAGGAAGAGAAGTGGATTTTGCTGGGAGGAATCTTTCTCAGGGTATGTTTCTGGCCAATTTTCCTGCTGAGGTGCCTCTCTTCATTGGCACTAGTAGGTGCTTATGCAATTGCTGTGTTTCAGCCAAGCACATAGGTGTAACCTGTTACATTGGCAAGAGCTAAGACATCTCAACTTCAGTGTCCTGATCACATTTTCTTTGGTAATTTAATTCCAACAACTTTCAGTTTTGCCTGTAGTTCCAGGTGTGAGCCTCCTTAAGCCATAGTACTCAATTGTGTATTAATACTGTGTACTACTGAATGTTTCTTTCTGTGGCAGCTGAGATTATCACTTTGTGGTATCCTCTATAATCCAAAACCTGCCAAGCAATTTGAAAGTGTTTTAGGATGAAGGTGTGATAAATGTAGTTTTTGTTTTGCTGTGCAGGTAGAAATTTGGAACAGGCTTATGTTCCTATGTTTTCTTAATTACTCAAGCATAGGCAGTGCTAACCTTTCTATTTCTGCTTTTTAAATTACAACTTGCTTTGCTACTACTAGATGTTTTTGCTCAAAAATACTAAATTCTATGACTTCTTACAAAAGAATTCAGTTGAGAATACTAACTCCCAGTGTCACATTCTAAAAACCGATTTGGAAAGCTTAAGAAATTGTGCAGTTCATCTCCAAAAGGAAAGATAGCATTTCTTTGTGTTTCTTTTTTCTAAATGACATTTTTGCTTGTGTTGATGAAAAACAAGTTGTGTATGTTTAGTTTTGGCAATGTTTAGAAGTTTACTTTGAAGAGGTTTCTTAGGTAAAATATTGCTTAGTATTTGAAATTAATGCTCTATAGAATCCTTAGCACTTTGTGTGTGGTTGGGCCAAAAATTCTTGGAGCTGGAAAGCTTTAGGACTCTAAAACAGGTTTTTTAACATTTGTGCTCTTTGGACTTGTGTTTTAAATGTGTATCTGGATGCATGCACACACAGATGTGCACACAGACATTACAAACTTCCATATACATTTTTACAGCTGATTCTGCTTGTTTTTGTAGATAACATGTAATGTCTTAAGAGTATTACTAGTTGCAGGAATTAAAGCTTTTTAGGTGATGTGGTGTCTTTAGTACAGTTACGTTTTTACTTTTGAGGAAACGGTTTATATAAACAGCAAAACTTATTCCAGACCACCTCTTAAGTTTTATTTATTCTTTGCCACTGGTATTTCTCTTGTGAAATGTTACCAAATGGCACAGAAATCTTGTACTGCAGGTCTGTTCTTCCAGTTATTTTTAAACC
Organism: Chaetops frenatus; assembly: GCA_013400775.1. Lineage (NCBI taxonomy): Eukaryota > Metazoa > Chordata > Aves > Passeriformes > Picathartidae > Chaetops > Chaetops frenatus. Next base: position 89,430 of record VZTR01024961.1, read on the forward strand.
TTCTCTTTTACCTTACTCTTAATTTTTGAAATAGAACTTTTTTTTTTTTCTTTTAGCTCTCCCTTGTGCTGTACAGTGCTACATTTGGGCAACAGTATGCTTCATAGAGATTTCCAGAACATTTGTAATCATTGCTTTTCCCCTCACCCCTTCCTTTCCTCTCAGTTGTCATAGTTCCCTGCTTTTCTTATCTCTCCTTTTACTGCTGCAGCTTTCAAATGATAATGCACAGCTGAGCAGCAGCTGCTGCGTAATAGCTGCAGCACCACTTAGAGCTCACCTAATGTGAGAATGAATGAACAAATCTCTGATTTGTACGTGGGCTTACCTACAGGATCTTTTTTTCAGCTTGAGCATGTTAGGTGTCATCACTGGAAGACGAACCATGGATGGCCTCTGTGGCTTCCTCTTGCCAGCTGCTCCAGGGATTGTGCCACACTGGGGGTGGCAGCACAACAAAACAAGGTGTTGGGATTCTTAGTGTTTTTTAAGATCACCTGTTTTCTAAACATGAGTTGCCTTTGTTCCCCCTATCACTTCTTTGTTTGTGCTCCCATGGCCAGAAGCACTGCAGCGTGTGCAGTAGGAGCAGGTGGAGCGACACGCTGTCGTGTCACGCTGCGCTTTGTCGAGCCACTCTGCTCATTTCCTTTCATTTCCTCTGGCTGAGAGAGCCAATGTTCTCCTAATCTTTTGCACGAGGGGCCCAAGGCTGCAGAATTGAGCTGGAAAGTGTCCTGCTGGTGTAGGGCACACAGCCCAGGGGTTACAGCTTATTTTGGGGCTGGCTGGTGAGGTTAGCAGCAGCCGCCCTATCTGTGCTGCACAGATGCCTGGGCTGCTCGAAAGCCAGCTCCTCAGCTGCTGCAGCTGATGATGCACTGCTCTAGAGAGAGCTGTCACCTATTTTTGTCAGATGCTCAAAGTGTTTATGCCCACTGGGAATACTGTACCTGTGTATATTCAAGGCAGCAAGGAAAAACCTTTCTATTTTACTCTTAACCAGTATATTAACTTTTCTTGCTATGATTGTTAGATGCAGCCTTACTGGTGCTCTGGTGGTCTAAGGATACAAGCAAGTTATGGCTAATATAAGACATATTTTGAAGGAAGTGTGTTTCTGAAGAAAGCTTGACTGAACTACCTCAATTTTTTTTTTCTTGTCTCCAGTTGTAGAACTTGCTTTATCAGGTGAAGTACCTTTATCTTAAAAATACTTCCTCTGTAGCTGGATTCTGACATTAAGGTTTAGAAGGGGGAAATAAAATAGTGTAAAGGTTACCTCAGGCCTTAAAACTGATTGATTTGAAGAAAATAATCCTGCTGCAGGTTTACTGCATGCTGTAGTCTGCTCTCACCAGGTGTATTTTCAGCTTTTTTTTCTCATTTCCTTTTTCTATCATCAAGTTCTCGGATGATGTTTCTTCCTTTCAGTAGGTACTGGTTGTTGCAGGGATATGGGAGATAAGCATTGTTATGTTAGTTTTATTTCCTTATTGCTTTTAGATGAGAAACACTGAACAAAAGTCTCCATCCACCCAGGATTAGTGGTTTAGATGACTTAAAATGGCCCTAATAATACATATAGGTAATTTTGAATGTTGTGGAGTTTAGGCAGATCTACACAGAGTTTAGTCTTGTTCAAAATCAGAGGGTGGATGTTGTAGTTGAACAGCCAGTATGTGGACGAAATGAATCTCTAAAGCATTTTTCTTATTGTTGAAGAGATGTCAGTGATGGAAAAATGAAAATGGCTCTCATGAAGTGAGTTTAAAAACTGGGTTATTAATAAACTTTATTATCATTCCAAATGCAGGATGACCATCCAGTGTATATCTTGCCGTAGGGGTTTTGCTGCCATTGCTACTCAATCACATTATGTAACATTTCATTAATGACATGGAAGAGGGTATAAAATTGTTACCAATAACTGTAGCCAGTTGAAATCTGGGGGCAGAAAATGCATATATAGTTGTGGGAAACCAGGCTTGTGTGTTTGGAATTAGTGGTGTGTGTGGAAAGGGAAGCCAGGATCTGTGGGTGGGGGTTGGCAATTGGCGCTTTGGCAGTCAGTGACCAAAAGCACCAAAGTGCTCTTGAGTGTTACACGTAGTGTTGTTTAGAGGTCACTGTTAGAACACTGTTAGTATCCATCTGGGATATTGTCGCGGTTTATCCCCACCCAGCAGTGCAGCCCCAGGCAGCCACACTCTCACTCTTCTCTGGTGGGGTGGGGAGAGATTCGGGAGGGTAACAGCGAGAGAAAACTCCCCAGCTGAGATAAAGACGCGTGGTGGCTTGTGAAGACAAACACCATCGTTCTGAAAAACATCACCCCATTCTCCTCTTCTCATCTTAAAGCTCCTATAAGGAATTGTCTGCATGTAGGCAATTCTGTGATATTTAAAAACAAAGGGATGTTAGTTAAATAGTTTGTTCAAAAGATTTGGCTTAGCTTGGGTCCTCATCTGATCTGATTTATGATGGTTTTATTCCTGTATTCCTACTAATGTTTAATCTGACTGTCTTGGTGGAAGGTAAGGATTGAATGAACAAGAGGGTGAATTTCGTCACAGGTAAAGTCTCTACAGGGTTATAAATGTTGTTTGCCTGGAAATCAAGGAAAAAAATAGGAAATACTTTTTTCCATAAAGCCTTGTTTAATGTCTATATATATATCAGATGCATACTGTTCAAAAGACAAATCTTAATATTTGCAGAGTAATACCTTCTTAAGTGTTTGTGGTTTTAGGTTTAAAGAGCTATAAGGATGTGCAAGTTTGAATTCATGTTGTGCTTCTGCTGTGATTAGAAAAGTGGGTTATGCCAGTATTTTAGAAGGTACTTTAGCATGCAGACCTTATTATTTGGTAATATATTGTGTTATAAAAATAGTTTTGCTTAATATTTTGATCTCAAAATTCAGCTTTGATTTCTGAAATTGCTGAATTGGGAGTGCTATATGGAGGGGGGTTGTTTGTCATCCAGTGTCACTGGATGAGAAATTACTCTTTTTAACATCAAGATAAATTTTAAGAGTCAGTTCTACAGCTGATTTGTCCATAATTACCAGAATGAAGATTACAGGCCACATGCAAGTCAGACTTCTCTTGAGAACCTGGAGTAGACTGTTTTCTCTGGCTACTGGGTGCTCTTACTCTGTAGGAGTTTTCAGATATATTGTGAAATGTCCAAACCTCTACTAGGATTGATGAAGGGTGCAAGTGCTTGGCAGGGGTTTTTTTGTTTATTTGGGTTTTGTTTCAATTTTTTTTTTTGAACACTTAGGTTATTTGCCTCACCTTTCACCTCTCTAGGTTAGTTATTTCTTAAACATTTGTTTTGTTATGAGAAGATCCCTCTGGAGGGTGTCATGTCCCCCTCCCCCTTTATTGTAGGCTGCTGCTGAACATACTGGCCATGAGCTGCTGAGGGTGGCTTCCTGTCAAAATTGCTTCATGTAAAATCACAAGGAAGCAAATGTTTCTTGCATCCTCCCATTGTGTTGTTTCCTGTGGAGTAGCAGACTGGATGAATGTCCTGGATACAGGTTTTTTATGGCACTATACTTGTTGGGATGATCCAATCAAATTGTTCTTGGTATCCCCTATAATCTCAGTGTAGCAGGAAACGAGGCTTCCTCTCAACCTTTTGTTCTCAAGTTAGCCTGACTTTGGAGAGCTCTTGGCTCTATCAGAATCCAGAATGAAGGTGAGCTTAAAATGGATTTAAGGTTGGGTTTTTAAATTTTTGTAAGTTTAAGCTATAATTTTTAAACCTTTTTTTAAAATGTTCCTTTTCTTAGTCATTCTCTTTTTCCCTTGTTGTCCTTTTCTGATCCAGTTCTGGTTTCTGCATGAGCAGAAACCTTTTTAGGATTAGGGCCAGGCTTTTGTGATTCTGTTCACACTTCAAGTTTACTTGTTTAAAAACTACCACAATAACCGTGTAGTAACAATGGAAATTTCACACTCTTAATACTTTCTTGTTCCATAGCAGCTTAATTTTTTTTTTCCCAATTTGAGCAGTTGTTAAACTGATCTTCAGCCTGCTTTTGACTTTCTAAATTATGCTGTTAATAAAAACTATCATGTCTTTTTGTTAAATCAGATTATTTCTTAGTGCCTTAATGCCTTTTTTGTGCATGTAGTCTTTTAATGTTCCTTGGGTTTGAGGAAAAGCCTTAAAAACGTCACATCTAGACAATTCCCTGGTGCCTCTCCTTACTCCTTACAGCTTCGAATAACTAAGAGAAGTATTTTTAAATTATCTGTGGTCCAGTGAAACTCGTTGAAATAGTTATTTGACGTAATTTATGTGAGCAATAACTGCTTGGAGTATACTGGTGTGTGGTTCTGGCTGCTTGCTGCTGTGTGTGTTGTGTGCCATTGCTTCTCTGAGCTGTGTAAATGCTACTTGAGCTTGAGAGATGTTGGCACCTGTACAACCCAGGTAGGACTGTTGCTTTCTGGGACCAGAGATACTCAGTCTGAGGGGGAAAAATGAGCTCGTTAATGTATGCAGGCACCTCAAATACTGTGGATTCATTGGGAGATTTTTTTTTCTTACTGCCTTATACTGTCATTAAATGTTTCCTAAATCTGTTCTATCTTTCCTGTGATATTACATAACCAGTCAGAACTGGTCTGGCAGTCCCTTCTGTGGTAACTTTTGTAGCTTTTGTTAACGCTTTTGCTTCTCTTGGGTTAAACTAGCCTTTCTTTGTTCCTTTCTCGCTTCTCCTCTGGGATTATGGGTTTTTCCTCTCCTGTCTATGAAGGCTGTTTTCTGGGGTAAGGATTTTTGGATGGTGCTTGTGGGATGGGTCTGTTATCAGGAAAGTGAACAGGTTTTTGTTGACTTTTAGATGAAAACTGCTGCATAGCAGAAAACTAAATCTTTCTGTTTCTTAAATCAGTTGGAAGAACTGTAGCAGCTGTCTTTTATTGTCAGCTTTCTAGTCTTGCACAAAGGAGTACTGTGGCTCCCTTCAACCTATGCAGAATCTATTGTGAGAGCTATTTTCATGAGCCTTTGGATGAGTGTTTCCATTACCTCAGGCAAATATGGGTTTGTAGGGTTTTTCTTTTTTTTTTTTAGAAAATGGCCTCTTTTCCCCAAAAGATCCAGATGTTTAATGTCATCACCCAGTGCTTGAAAGTTGCTGGAGTGTTTTCTGCAAGATAGTTCAAGATTTGGCTCTCCCTAACACAGTTAAAAATAAAATAAATCTTGCCTTTTGTTCTTTCCCTTCCCAAACCCTATCCTTGATATAACCCATCCAGCAATTTCATTATTTTAAAAATTCATTAATGTTCAGCAATGCTGCTTTCCTCTGTGTCTTGTAAAGAGATAGCATGTATGTTGTAGTACTTCTTAAAGTATTTGTAGTAATTTTAAAAGTACATTATGAAAAATCAGGTACAATGTCAGTGTGCTGCTACAGAAAAAGAAGAATATGCCAAGAGTAATGATACCCAGTAACTTTCTTTTTTTTTGCCAAAATGTCTTAGGAAAGCTTCTAAAAACTTCTTGAAAGTTTTATTCGACTTTCTCCTAACTTAAATGACACTTGATATTTTTACTTTCTCTGTTCTTCAGTTTTTTTCAAATGCAGCTGTTGCCATATGATCTTTCCATTTAAAAATGTCATAGTTTGTTGGGGTTTTTAACTTTTTTTGAGTAGAAAAAAAGCCCCCACAGTTTTACTGGTTCATAACAGCCACCTAAAGACTGATATCTTGACCATGCAATAGCTTCTACAGCCGTGGTTTGTATGTACAAGCTTGAAGGCTTGCTTCTATGACTTAATTACATGGGTTTTTTGGTTTTTTTCAGACTTTTGATGCAAATGACCTGTATCAGGGACAGAATTTCAGCAAAGTTCTCAGCTCTCTTGTGGCTTTAAATAAGGTGACTGCAGGTAAGTAGACTGTCCTGTGTTGTGCTGGCTTACTGCTACTTTCAGCTTGCATCAGTGAATATTTATACCTGGTGCTGTACCCATGATGAAGTGAACATGTGCAGCACTTTAAAAGAGCTTTTGTTGGAGTTCATGTTTTTTTAAAAAAAAACAAAAAAAAACAAACCACTTTTTTTTTTAAACAACTTTGCAGTGGTTTTGGGTTTTCTAGTCTTCTGTGGTAGAGCTAAGGCTAAGCCTTTAAGCTAGCAAGCAATTTAGAAAAAGGGCCTGTTTTTTAGGTTGCTTTTCTTTTTTTTTTTCCTCCACGTTTGAAATACTAAAAGTTGACTTTTGCTCCATTCTGTCATTCTGCTATTTGAACAACTTGGCAACATTTTTGCCCTCCCCAGTCTACATTTCCCGGCACTGTCCTTTCTTGCCAATAACAAAAGGATACCCAACATCTTTGATCCCTTAAGCCACATATTTAATTCATTTAGCAGCTAGAAGTCATGAACCACTCACCCCAAGCTCTTTGGTGGGAGGGGAGACAGCTGTAGAAATAACATACACGTGAGAGGTGTCCATCCATCATTGTAGGGTGAGGCTGTGCTAAATTATGCCAACTGGACCCTGGGACAGTCAAGAAATGTTAACATTGGCCCTTTTGATTTCTTCCTGTTCACCATCAGCAGCAAGTTTCAGTACTGGTCATCAGGTCAGAGTTTGAGAGAGAGTCTCAAATTGAACCATATGTGTCAGTTTTTGTGTGAGGGAGAAAAGGAAGGCGATAGAAAAGTCAGTGATGGATAAGTGTTACTTCATTTAATACTAATAAGATAAGTATTTTGTCACATTTATAATACTTCTCTGGTCTGTTTCAAGAGAAATTTTGTGGTTTTGATGGCTTATTTTTTTCCCTGCATTAAAAGGCACCCCTTAAGATTAGGTTTTGGAACCAAATTCTTAGTTTTAATAAGAATAAGCATGGAGAAATGCCATTGACTTCTTTGAAGCTGTTCAGACCAGTTGGAAATACTGCCTCTCATCTCTTAAGTGTAACTGCAAATGCAAACCAGTGCAGTACATCTTTAAAACTGCTGTGCACTGGCCATCACTGCCTTTGCTGTCATTAAAGTGGAGGAAAAGTGTGGCTGTGTTGTCCAGATGTCTATGGATTAATGCCCACAAAAAGCCACAACTGCAGCTGGTTAGAAGGGGCTTGGTGCTGATCCCTTTCACGGTGGGGGTGTGTGGTGGTGGTGGTATGGAAACCAAAAATCAAAACCACATGCAAACTGTGGTGTAATCTCATTCCTAGGAGCAGGCATAAACCTTGTTCTTCCAAACAATTTGCATTAACTGGATAATTGTGTAGCAAGTGCTTTAGACTCTACCTCTCTGCTCTTGTATTGGAGGATGGCTCAGATCCTCATGTGGGTCTGCAAGAATTTCATGCACAGACAGGTTCTTCTGAGATAGGCCTTTCTATAATGAGGAATGTGAGTAATGGGCATGATTACTGATGAAAGACTTCTGTGGGCTTTTACTCCATCAAAGCATTAATCTCTGGAGTGGTGGGATCAAGGAAGCAGGTGCTGTTTGTAGACAGGTGAGGGGAGAGGAACGGGTATAGGAAAGTTGAGATAGTGGTCTGAGGGGTTTTACAAACACTGGAAATCTTTAAATGGATGGAATAGTGAAGCTTGTGAGGAAGTGACCAAATTAATATTTGTTAAACATGCACATTCTATTGCCATTCAGGATTCTTGAGTTTGCTACTATAATTTGATAAAAATCGATCTTTTTTTTGACAGTAATACCATTGAGAAGTTCATTGAACTTATTAGGTATTTTAATGGAAACTTTAATGGATACATGGGGTCTGCAAGCCTTTTAAATGTATCAGTATTTCAGATTGATTTGAAAGTATTCAGATATTAATAGTAAAAATACTTTCAATTTGCATTTGGACTGTTTGCAATAATTTTGTTTTCACCTCAGATGCATGCAGTTTCTAATTCAAGCCTAAAAAGGTGCTCTTGTGTTGGCTCTGCTTCTGTGAAATTAGGAAATTTCAGGAATCAGTCCACACTTACATTCTAAATGGTGTTTTAGTGTTGCCCAGAAACTGCAACACACTGTCATAAGTCAACCTGATCCTGTTTTTCTAGGCAAATTGTATCAAGATATAATTCTGGATTAGGTGGCTGTCTGTCCTTGAATTTGACTGCACTTAAGAAACATAGCAATCTGGACATGGAGATGTTTCAGGTTACTTTTAAACCTTAAGCTCTATTAGGTAATGATGGTTATGGCAACTTAAAGGTTTCTGGGAGCATTAGAATTTACCATATAGTTATGATTTACAAACTAAGCCCATAATTCTGTCCCTTTTCTTTCTGGGTAGTCTGTGAAAACATGTAATGTATGACCTTTTTGTAATGGACTGTAACCACCAGTGTTTCTCTTAATACCACAGCCTTTAAATGCTTTTAGGAAAGTGGTTTCACAAAGTATGATGTCTTTTATTACTTCAATGTGTAAGGATTCTATCCATACAAAATACTCAATATGTATAGTTCTAATATTGTGCTATTTGAAAAAGGAGTGTAGATTTATAGGAGTTTTTTGGAAGGATAATGATATTTGAAGGATATCAATGAGTCATTTAAAAAGATGCAGCAGGGAAGGTGTTTTCCTCTCAGTCAGTGCAGACTTGGATCATCCTTTGTCAACACTGCTGTTTCTCAGCCTCAATCCCTTTTCCTCCTCCTGCATCTCTGCTGCTGGTGGATGCTGTGCTGAAGTTTAAAGACTTGCCAGTTCAGATGAATTGAGTTCTCTTCAGGTTTGTTGTGGAACAGGAGATACACCTTATTCACTGGTGTCCATGGATATGAACCTGTATATGTGATTTCCTTTGGACAAAAAATAATTTGGATTTGTATAATCATGGTCCACTTCAGTCTGAAAGTATCTGTTAGAAGACTACAGTTGTGTGCATACCTCAATATGGAAGAAAAGCAAACTACAAGCAAAGAGAGTAACAGGCATAAAAGCCAGGAGAGCAGCTGGGAGGCTTGTGTATTCTGGTGAAAACAGAAAATACTGTATTGCTTCCAGCTGATGAAACTGAGTAGTTTCCTTGTGTGTGGAAAACATGAAAACAAGGAATGGCTTTGCCATGCTTGTGCAAAGGAGCAAGGTTTGTCTGCTGCCCTGTGCAAGGGTCCTGGGACCAAGCAGCCCACTCCTGGGGCTTTGGCTGTGACAATGGGGGACACTGTGCAGCCAGGAGCAACCCCTGTCCCACTGTGATGTGGGGAGAGGCTCCCAGCAGGGCTGTGGGAGGCTGCAGCCAGCACTGAACCTGGCTCTTTGGGAGCTGCTTTTGCTGCAGCCCCTGGCTGGCTGGGGCTTGCCAATCCACAGGACACACCCCCCTTGCTGGCTGGCACCATCCCATCCCGGGGAGCTGCCAGCCCAGTGTCCAGGGCTGGGGATGCCCTGGTACCCTCAGCTGCCCCAGTCCTGGCTGGGATGGTGGGATGAGCCCTGTCCTGCTGCTCCATCCGTGCCTCCCAGCCCACAAGGAACCCCAGCAGCCCCTGATGGCACACAACCCTTCAGATGAATGTATCATGTGGGTGTGCTTCTCAGAGGGTTTTGGCAGGGTGTTGTTTACTTGAGAAGCAGCATTTTCCTTTTTTTCTACTCCTAGTCCTCCCTCCAAAGAAGAAAAAATAGCTTAGTTGGCAAAAAAAAGAAAAAAAAAAAAAAAGGGGGGGGATGAGACAAAGGAATGTAGAAAAAAGAGTGTGGAAGGAATGTTTTAATTGAGAAGGAGATGGGGAGCTGTGGGAAGAGCTAAGAAACAGATGTGGCTGGCTTCACTTCAAGCAAGTTTTATGCATTCAAAGTTCTTGGCTGCTAGCTAAAATGATGCTAGTTAATTACCTTTAAATAGACTGGTAGTGAGTAGGAATATAGAAATACAACCCTAACCCTCCTCTCTCTAAACAGGCCAAGTTGTTTTCTTGTCTGTGTGGGGAAGAAATTGTCAGTGTCTCAAGATTTTAGATTATTTATTGCTATGATTTTTTAAATCTTGAATTACTGAGTAACTGCGGATACATCAAATCTGCTTGAAGCATATGGATTTTGCAGAGGTAAGGAGAAGTTACAGATGCAGATTTTTCAAATTCTAATATTTACTTTTTTTTCCTACCCTTCTACAGACATAGGGCTGGGCAGTGACTCTGTATGTGCACGTCCCTCATCTCATCGGATAAAATCCTTTGATTCTCTGGGATCCCAGTCTTCACACAGCAGAACTTCAAAACTCTTTCAGGGACAGTATCGGAGTTTGGTAAGTTCTGGAAGAATGAAATATGCTGTGGTGTGGTATTTCTTTTCCCCCCTTTTTTTTTAATGAGTTTTTTTAGGTAAATTATAGTGTAGCAAAGTAAGTTTCCTCTCTTTCAGTTCTGTATTTTTAGCCTGTCAGTTTGTTTTTTTAGCTTTTCGTATGATGTTTCAAAACACATGCAGCTTTTTGTGACCTTCTAACTATTTTTAACTCCTTTAGTGCTCCATGTTGTCTGCATAGACAGTATCTTCCTGGATTTATGTTTTTCTTTTCAGTATAAGGACTTGCTTTTCCAAAGGCAAAAAACTCATTTTCTCTATGAGTTTAGGGATGATAATTGAAGGTTATTCAAACCTCTGTGAAGGTCATACTTCTGATGTTGGCAGTAGTGGTAGTTGTTCCTATTGTCTATTTTATTTCAAGGTTGCTCCTTCAACTTGCCTTGGAGTTACTGAATGGTATGGGCCATTTTTTTACAGTACAGCTGAAATCAGGATGGCATACCTCATGGAAATTGTGATAAAATGTGCTTTTAGTCACTGAAGGTTTGCAAGGAGGGTTCAGATCCCTAACAAAAGCTGCTTTTTCCGTGGCTTTCTTAGATGTGGTGTAGTGTGTTTTCTTTGGTAGCAGAGCCTGTTCAAGTTCTTGCCCTAGGCCACTAATTGGAGCTCCTGTTCTGCTGTTCACAGCCCACTCAGTTTTGCAGATGCAGCAGTTGATGGGACTAGCTGTTAGCTGGATCACTGAAGTAATCAGAGTTATTAGTGTTTCTATCACTTTGGTGATCTGAGCTGCTCTGTGCAAAGTTGGAGCAGAGAAGTGCAAGAAGGAGGGAAAAAGAGCTAGTGGCCAAACCCAGGAAATTCCTAGTTTGGTTTTGTTGCTGTAGATGATCAGTTTGTAACTGTTCTCACCAGAGTTGTACTCCTTTCCTCTGCTGGAAGCCCATACTGGCACAGCATAAGGATTGTAGTTGATCTCACTTGTGCAATGTTTCTGCTTATTTTGTGTCTTTTTACCATTTACTAAAGCAAACCACTTTCTCTTGTTGAGCAGAGTGAATGAAATCACATAATGTAGAAGCAGAGAGCTAAGGCAGAGGCACTTGTTTGAAAATGTGCTGATCTAATTGTCAAACAATTAGACTGGGACTTTAACTGTCTTGGGATTTTCTGCATGTTTTCAAAGTTGTGCTTGCCCTCATTTTTCTGTAGTTTCTCAGCCACTAACTGATGAAAGTAATATTGAATTGTGATACAATAACATGATTGCTGGGGTTATGAATTAAGCTGACATGGTATAAGATCCTAGTGACAACATGCAGTCTTTTCATCATCAGAACAATAAAGGCAACATGTAGGTGAAATTCTACCTGGATAGCTGACTAGGACTGCTTACACACTCATTTTCTCACAAAGCTACTCTTTTAGCTGTACAGGTATTGATCCTTAGTTATGATAGAGACAAACAAGATTTGTAGTGCTATTCTCTCAGTTCCAGTGCAATGTATTTAAAGTTGTCCAAGTATTGCACTTTTTTAGCATCAAGTTTTGCCCAAACTCTCATGAAGTGCTTGAATGGTGCAGATACCCAAAACTGACATCCAGGGACAAAATGCTGAATTTGAACATCGTTAATTCAAAAGACTTTTTAGTTACTTCTAAGAACATTCAGTTGCTAGGACAGAGCCATAATCTGCCTTCACATCTGTGGCAGGGGATGAGCACCCATCCATAGTGTTATATAGGCAGATGCAAGTCTGACATACTGCAGCTTCCAGCTGTGCTAATGGTGAGGCAAATGATTTGGGAGTACTTGTTCAAGGTAAGTTGCATAGGCCTTTTGTAGGTTTTGTGAAAGAACACTGTCCTTCTCCTTTGGCAGGCCATGGATACTTTTATACCCATCTCAGTTTCTCCCTCCTTGGAGCACAGAAAATTTTAGAAAAAAGCTCTCTAATGTAAAGCCATTGTTTCTTTGTAGTTGTCAAAGGCAGTTTCAATTGATGCTAGTTATAGAAAATGTTTGCGTGTTTGGTTGTGTTTTTTGTTTTGGTTTTTTTTTTTTTTTGGTGAGAGCACCAGTTATTCTCATTTTAGCTCTGTTAACCCCTTCTGATTTGAAGGGGCTGTAAAATATATACTCCAATGGAAGATAAAAATCTGTAGATTAAAAATGACAGAAATACTGGAAATGCCAATTCACTCCTTACAAAGGCTTTCAAGTGAAAATATGTGGGGACTGTTGTGTGTGGAGGAAAGGTTTTTTCCATTTAATGGCTATTTCTGGTTTGCTCATGGAAATACTGTTTAAGTCTTTAATGATAATTTTATTCTTTGTTTTCTCTTACTAGGACATGACAGATAACGGCAACCATCAGTTGGTGGTGAGAGCCAAATTTAATTTTCAACAGACAAATGAAGATGAACTTTCTTTTTCAAAAGGTGATATTATTCATGTTACAAGAGTGGAAGAAGGAGGCTGGTGGGAAGGAACTTTAAATGGAAAAACAGGGTGGTTTCCAAGTAACTACGTACGAGAAATAAAATCAAATGGTAAGTTTTGAAGGGGAGAGTATATTTGCAGAAATTCTAGCTTTGGATAGAGGCTGATAGTTGGTTGATACATTAAAACTTCTAATCCTTTCTGTTTAAGCTTAATTTTATTTACAGAACATCATTCGCAGTATTCATTAATGCTCAGGAACTCGCACTTTCCCAGCCCAGTTCACTATGTAGAGAGGCTTCTGAATTAGCAGTAAGTGTGCAGAAAAGTCCCCATTCTGTTTGCTTGTCTGTCACGTTTGGGCTGCTCTCACTTCCTTGGTCTGAATTCCTAGAATATGGGATGTTTTACTCAGATGCTGACAGAGTTTGAATTGGTGCTTTGGGTTTAAATAGCGAGAGATTTCCTACAAAAAAATGAACAAGAAAAGACCCCCAGACCAAACAAAAAATTACTCCGCACATCCCATTACTTAGAAGTAAACAACTGCAGGAAAGAAACCAAATTCTATAAAAATCTACTTTTTAAAGATCATGTATTTGTGATTTTTCTTTTTCTTTCTTGTTCATGTGCCTTAAGCTTTTCTTCATACAGGCTTCATTCTTCCACTGAAGTGGAAGTTTTTTACAGTGAAAGTGCCTTCTGGAAATGTCATCTGAATATCGGAAGTAACATTCCTTTTTAATCCACTAGAACATTGCTGTGGGTGACATAATTTCTCTGTCTTCTTTATTTCCTTTTTTTACCCCGTGTCTTTACTTGTCTCGGCTTATTTTCAGAGATTAGGGATAACCCTGGTAGGATAAAATTACCCAGGGTTTCTGGAAGGCTTCACCACTGTTTCCTTTGTTGCGGTTCCAGTGAAAACACATCTTTTGGGTCCGTGCTAAAATCATTGGCATGGCTTTTTTCTTTTTTTTTCCCCCCATTATGAGGCAAGTATTCAGATGCCTGATTGCAAAATGAGGTTTTGGGAGCAAAACTCCATTTTTAAACTTATCTTTTCTTTGGTTGCATCCTCTTGTTTTCTTCCTTGATTTAATATCTCCAGTCTGTGGCTGCAAAATGCTAGTCTTGGATCTGCAGCTTTGTTGTCCTTTTCAACCAGCTTCTTTCAGACATAGTCACAATGTAAGACTTGGCTTTCATGTTCTTTAGAGATCTCTCAGATGCAGCTTATCCTGAGAAACAATTCTTGAAGCCTTTTTTTGGTTTGTAGTATTGTAGCATCAGCCATGATGACCCTACTGTCCCACTGTTATTCATTTCAATAATTGCTACAGAGATCTTGTTTGGATTTCATCATTTTTGATCTCTTCCAACTCCTGGACCAGAACCTGGGTAGTCAATTAGGCTCCGGAATAGAAATGCTTTAACAGTGAACATGCAAGAACCAGAAGTTGCCAGTAACTGGAATTAAGTAGTTCTTGTTTTATTAAGAATTCTGCACTTGGGTGAAGTAACTGTTCTAAGTAGGAAGAGACAACAAGCTGTAGTGCCAAGGTTAGTACCAACTGCAGTCTGATCCTTGTGACTCCTTGTAACCCTCTCTGATCCCTAAGGCTGACGTGGTTTTTACTTCCCCTTCTTGCCCTCAAAAGAATTTTCTTCGAGGTCCTTTTCCCTTCTCTCTATAGATGTATTCTCTCTGCCACAACAGTTTACCCCTTCTGGCTTCTGCAAGACTTCTTGCATTCTTGGAGTGCTGTCTCATATGTTCAGTTTCTTCTATGGAAGTTTCTTCTATATGTGCCCATGCTTTTTTCTTCTCAGGAAGCCTAGTTCACTACAAAATTGGAATTACTGAGCTGTAGCTCACTAGCTTTCTCTATTTTCTTCCTCCATTTTAAAATTACTGTGTTTGGCTTTTTCCAGTAATTTATGGAACTTCACTTATCCTCTCTGGTTTCAGATATGGATATAGCTAGTTCTCTTACTATCAAATCAGCACAACAGGTACTGTGTAATTTATTAAAATAGTAATTTTAAGCTGATTTTATGCATTTGTAGGTATTTGTTTGAGTTGTGTGAGGTTAACTTTTTTATGAGGAGGATGGGAGGTGGTAGAAGGAAGCATGACATACTAAGAGCTTCTTAATGTGTTATTAACTGTGGAGTTGCAGATTAGCTTTACTCCTTCATGTATGTATGCATGCTGTGAAATGCTTTGTTGCTACTACCCTCATGACCATATTAGTTGTATTTCAAATGGTGACCTGACTTCTTCTATGTAATTCTGCTTCTTTTTGTGTGTTTGTGGCCAGTGTATATATTTCTGGTACTTGCTCCATGTCAGTTTGCATCCACTTTTTATGTTCTTTCTTTGACATACTGCTAATTTTTAGAGGAATTATCATTCCTGTGAGCTTATGTTGTCACTAGTGGGAGTTCTTTTTTTACCCATATTTTTAAGTTTACTGAATTCTTCTTAGAGTCCACTATTGTAACTTTGCTGCACTGGATTTTTTAAAATTTATCTTATTGGTTGTTTCCATGAAACTTCTTATAAATATTTCTATTCTCAACCGGATTTTGCTTTATGGGTATTGTTGAAGATCCTAGAGAGGGCTTTTCTGAAATTCTTCTTCCTTCTGTAGCCAAATGCATTGCCACTGTGTCCTGCTGTTGGACTTTCTCTGTTCTGCTGTCCTTGTTGAAGCAAGAATGTAATGCTGTTTGTTACAAAGTTCTGAATATTTGATTAGGTGGCTGTTCATGAGAAGATTCATCTAGGTTATATGTAGTTTCTGTTGGCTTCCTGTTTCCCTGCTCTTCTGAGTTTGTATTCATTAGGAGAGTTGATAATTTTACACTGTCCATTTTTCTTGACTTCCTAGTAACTATATATACCTCACTTCAGGATTTTTCTGAGTCAGAAGTATTTTAAGTGCCTTCATGCTGTAAGCATGAGGTTGAAACATGAGAGTGCTCTTTTTTCCCTTATGTATTTTAAAAGTAGTTAGGAGAACTTGCAGCCTTGCTAGCTCAAAAACAAATTGAAAATATGTTTTCTGTCAGTTATACAATAGATTGATTTAAAGAAAGATCCAGATAGGATTGTTGAAATACTTGCTCTTGATTAAGGTCTCTATGAAAAAAATGTTCATCCTGACATCTCATCTGCTTTCAAAATACTCTGTGAAATGTTCTGGCATTGGCAGTATGACTCTACCCTTCTTTCTTCTCTGAAATGTAGCTGAAAATACTGTAAATACTTGGAAATTCAGTATAGGATGATGCATTATATGGAGTGCTCCTAGGATATGACTAAATAAGCTCCCAGTTTTGACTAAATTAAATCCCCTCAGTCTGCTGTAACCTGACTTCTGCTAGTTGAGTTAAAGAAGAAATGTGTGAAGAGTGAAGTTCCTTATGCATGTGTGTTTTTGTTTTAATTCTCACAAACTTCTTAGGCATTAAATATTTAGATAACTGGATTTTTGTTCTAAACTAAAATCCTCTAGTGTAGCAAAAACCTGTAGATATGTAATCTTAGCTTTTACGGTGGCTCTGAAGCAAGATATTCAAGGAAGGGAAGAACGAGATGTGTGGCAATGGAGCTGCCTTTACCCACCCATATCTCTTAAAGATGTTAGAAGAAAAGTAAGCTGCATTACACAAATTACACAGGCAGAGCATATCACATGATAAGGTATCTACAGTAGTGGTGCCCTGGTTGTAACTTGTTTGTTTAGCTGTGCCAGTGTGCTTGGTGTTAGCACATAATGCTAATACATGTATGAGGTGAGCTACAAATGGCTGGAGCACACAAACTGAGATTATTGAGCAAAGCACAGCACTGAGTTTTCTTAGGCTGGACAGTGACTATTTTGAGGGAAAGTAAATTTGGTTGAGATTGAAAATGGTTTTGCTTCTGAGTGTGTGTTTATTCTGTCCCCCTGCCTGACCCAAGGGGGAAAGGAGGGTTTGTTTAAGGGATAGTTACAATCAAACATGTAAAGATATATAAAAAAAGGTACTATTTTCTATTCAGGTACATACCTACACTGTGAGCTTCAAAAAAATGGTCCATTTCTCTCTCCCTCCCCCTGTGCCTGTGTTTCATTTCCATTTTCAAACCCTGTAACATATTACCTTTTTAAATGTTCTTTTATCAGTAGTCAGGAAGTGCTTTGAAATGCAAGGATTTTGTTTTTATCCTGCTCCACTGTTATATGTGGGAGAGGGTAAAAAATAATAACTAAACTTGTTAAGGTATTTAACAGCGTGACCTTATTGAGGTTGTTTTTGCTTACATAAAATGGATCAGGAGGGGTGAAGGTGCAGGTGTGCAGCCTTGTCTCTTACAGTGCTGCTTCTGTCTCACACAGTAGTTAGATTTGGGGACCTAGTTTTGAGGGTTCCCTTGCAATGAAAAGAAGATTGGTTAGCCAGAATGGGATGCACTTGCTTAGCTACTGTCAGATTTTAATCAGATTTTTTTAAAAAAATCACATGGTCAGTTACTGAGTTTTATCCAGACATAATCCCTTTAAATGGCATGAGATTACACAGGAGGGAATATAGCTTTGTAAGAATTACATTTGATGTGTCACAAACTTTATTCTAATTCTTTGCAGAAATTAATGTATCATTACTGCCCTAACCTCTGTTATGCTTTCTTGATGGTTTGTTAGTATCAGGCCCAGTGCAAATTACAGTGATAGTGTTTCTTTTGGTTGAATGTTAAAAAACCAAAATCAATGTAGGGTAAAGGTCAGAATATAGTGGAGTAGAGTGTCAGCTGTTTCCATCCTGTGGTGTGTGAGGGAAGAAGAGATTACACTTTTAGCTTTGGGGGGAAAAAAAAAAAGAAAAGGAAAAAATAACTAAATCCCCATGAAGAATGTTAGTTTTTCTCTCTCCAACCACGAACATGCAGGGGAGTATTTTGTCCTCTTGTCAAGTGTAGCTCTGCAGGTGTAAATAAAACAGAGGTTGGGACCAGTGAATGCTATTGGGGCAGAAGTGTTGGTGGTGTCCATATTGCAGAGTGCAGCACTGCAGCAGTGCCTGAGCCATGCTGAGAGCTGGGAATGGGCTTAGGTCTGCCCTCCTGATGCTGGACTTGAACTGATTAGTCTGGGAAGGTGGAGCTTGCTTGTAGCACTTCACTGATAGGGACAGCATAGCTTTTGGTGTCCCCTTTGGCACATCTTTCCTCCCCTAATGTAGGATGTAATAGCCCAAATTGGATCTTTTTATGTACATTATGCACCATGGTGCAGTAATTGCAGAAACATGCTGGAGTGTTCTTGTAGCAGTAGGGTCAAAGTGCTTTAGCAAAGTATGTTCTGAAGGGAATAAATACTCTGTGGAGTAGCACGAAGTAGAGTGTTGCATGAAAATGAATATGGCATAAACTGAAGACATGACAGAAGAGAGAATGTGGGAATGTCAAGTAATTTGAAGGCATGCAAGTTAAAATAGAAAAAAAATATTGGGAAGAATTGGGTAAATTGTCTTTTTACAGCCAATAGACATTTGTAAAGAATAAGAAAACTTTATTTTCGGGAGTTTGTGGCCAAGAGAAATATAGGTTGGATATTAAGAAAAAGTTTTTTACGGAAAGAGTGATAAAGTATTGGAATTGTCTCCCCAGGGAGGTGGTGGAGTCACCATCCCTGGATGTGTTTAAAAAAAGATTGGATGTGGCACTTGGTGCCATGGTTTAGTTGAGGTGTTAGGGCATGAGTTGGACTCCATGATCTTAAAGGTCTCTTCCAACCTAGTGATTCTGTGATCTTATACATTACCTAGGGAAAGGCTATAAAAGCAGTTGCTTCCACTGAGGATAATTATTTGCTGGAAGAGTAATGCTAAAAAGTCTGTGCTACCCTCATTCTCCAGCCAAAGATGATCTGTTAAGTGAAGTGTATCTGGTTTGCACCTAGCCACTAGACAACACATTATCAAGTGTAGCTGTGGGCAGTTGAATGTGATGCTTTGATCACAAGAGACATGGAGAGTGGTAGCTTAGCTCTTGGTTTCAGTCACAGCAGGATATACCATCTCTTCCTGCACTTGAGCAGACTCCTGCCAGCTTTGGATCTGATCATGCACTGAGCTGTTTTGTTGGGCTTTCAGTGTTAATATAAGGGATACACATTGTGACTGGACTGGGAGAAAAGTGGGGAGATGCAAAAATGTTCTTTGTGGTAAAAGCTGGTGTCTGGCTCAAGTCACTGTCTTCCAGTGCTTTGAGAAACAGAGCCTCTGTGGAGTGGGCAAGGTGCCAGGGTTTTGCTGATGTTTCAAAAACTTACGGACTTCATAGACATAAAAACATGGTGTGCTGAATGGGGGTGGTACCTCTTTGAAATGTTTAATGAAATATGCTCTGTTTGCAAAAGCACTCTAATGTTCTATTACCAAGGATAATAAATGACACTTAACTTAGCATAAACAAAGTGATTTCTTATGTGCAAGATCAGGATTTTACTCTGTGTAATGCATTGTGCAATAAGCTAATTGCAATAAGACTGTTTCTTATTCCTCCTTATGAAGCAAGGCACTGCTTGGAGGCAGAATACCAGACATGATAGACAGCTGGACTAATTTGCTGTGTCTGATTTTGTGTTTCTACAATAGAAATGGCCTTTACATTTTAAAAGCTAAATGTTGATTATGACTGTTCAGGTAAAATGATATGAATGTGTGATTCTTTTTTTCTGTCCTGTCTTTAAATCTGAATTTGGACATGTAAGTGTCTCTGATGGATAGCTGCATCAGCTGAACAGCTGGCAATATAAATGACTCTATATGTTTCAGCAAAAAAATCTCCCACATTATTCAACAGCTGAAGGGAAGAGATGCATTTTTGCACCCTTTAGGATAGCAAAGAACCAGAATTCTGTGATCAGCCAGCTTAGCAATGGTCAGCCGTCTGTATTATGTTAAATTCAGTGATGAGTATTTAACTTTATCCTTAAATAACTCTTGTTCCTCCTTTCAAGACATCTGTATTATGATAAATTCTGTGACAAGTATTTACTTTTATCCTTAAATAACTCTGGTTTCTCCTTTTGGCACATGATTAATAACCCTTTAGGTATTTAGTGAACCTGAAAGTCAGTATAAATTGTAGGATAAGTCCAAGAGCTTCCACAGAGAAGGAAAGCAAATTACCAATTTTGTGTGAATGACATAATTTTCATCATTCAGTATGAAGAAAAAAATTTTAACCGTCCCATAAAAAGTAGCATTATAGATGTACATATAAATGAGTAGCCATGCATACAACATGACTTTAGGTTCTTTCATGGAGTGTTTGATGGCAAATCTGCTTGAGTTTACAGCTTCCTTCTAAGGCAGTGGGAGGAGCCCTGTCATTTGGAATTACTTGGCTGTATAGCAGAGCATGTATGTACTGCAGGGCTGGTGGCTGAGAGCATCAGTGTTCCCAGCTGGATAACTGCTGGGTATAATAGTTTTTGTGCTGTGTGTCAGCTTAGATCTGACATGGGATGGGTAGGCAGGGGATATTAACCAAAAGGGTTTTACTCTCATCCCTGAATGTGGTAAGGAGAATTTTTTTTTCCCCCTCACGTTTGGCAGTTTTAAGACTGTATTTTATTTTTAGATTAGCTTATTTGAGGGGAGTTTCAGTGCAATACAGAGCAAATCCCCTTAAAGATACTTGCATTTGTGTACTTGTGGGGCCTGAGCTGCTCTGCATGGGCTGTTAGCTAAAGCCTGCCAGGCTGCCCTGGTACTGGAGATGAAGGGGTGACCTGCACCTGGTGTCAGCTTGCTTGAGATGGCATCATCCATGGGCTGCAGCTGGGCAGCCTGAAGAAGCACTAAATTGCTCAGGAGAGGCTGGTATCACAGGGAGTGTTCTGCTTATGATGGTGCTTCCCTGGTCAGCTCTGTTGCCCATGGGAATTTTCCATAGCTGGCCCTTACCTTGGCTGACTGGGCTTCTCCTGGAAAGGTGTTTGAGACTGCATAATTTATTCTTAGCCTGAGGTATCAGGTAAACTAGAGTTAAATTATTCATATGTCTTTATTAAAATGTGTTTGAAACAGGAGCTTACTTTTAAAATAATGGTAGAACCTTCAGTAGGTATGTTTTGATGATGCTTTTTTGGTTTTGTTTGAGGAGGTTTAGTTGACAATTTGCTGTTTTATAGTTTGGATGCAAAATACTCAGATGCTTATTTGAAATTTCCATATTGGACAAGCCTGAGTATTTTAAAAAATAAACAAAAATAAACAAGCCAAAACACCAAAATGTCCTGATAAACATACTCCCACAAACATTCCCAGTTGGTTGAGTGCACGGTCAAGTGTTAGGGATCAAAAAGAGATGCTGTAAACCTTGCTTGATGTTTCTGCAGCATGCAGCACATTGCCTTTGATTTTCTCTCACCTCATGTTTGCTCCTCTGTGGTTGACACAGAGGAGTGTTAGTGGTGGGAGGGAAGGCTTTAGGAGTGTGTTTTCCCTGCCCCTCTGTTCTGGGCCAGCACTTGGGTAGCTCTCAGGACTGTTGTTTTGATCTTGCAGAATAATGCTGTCCTTCTAGGAGGAGCATGCATTACTGAGGAATAGATTCCCTATGGTATTATAGGAAGGATTTATTGTTATGAAGAACCCTGTTCTCAAGTGCATAAGCATTTTTATTCTATACTTCATTAATAGTAAAAGATGATTGGTTTCAAAAGATTATTTTCTGGGCATAAGGTGAGTCACTTCTCTAGTACAGTGTTTTGAACTTTGAGACTGAATGTGATGTCTCACCTCTGGAATGTTCAGCTTTTGGTTGGTCACTTCCTTTCACACAGTTCACAAAGTTGATATTAAAACTTAATACTAATTTTGTTTGAAAGTGCATATACAGTTGGGAAATGCCTGTTACTGATTTTTTTTTTGCTTGTTTGTTGTTTTTAATTGCAGTCTATGACAACATTTTGTTTTTAAAAAATAATTTTGGAAAGGCAAACTTTATTAACTGATTTTCTGGTTCCAGGAAAGAGAATGAGAGTTTTTCTACTTGCCTTCACTGGGGCTAGAGTTCCATTCATTGTGAACATATTGATTCTTTATCAGTAATTTCAAGTACAATTATCTAGGTTTCTCAGTGAAGCACCATTTTCACTGTATCTTGATAAATATTTTAAAGCAGTTTGTTTGACCTCTAGTGTTGAGCAGTGAAATTGCACCCCGTTGACCCCAAAATATCTTCTATTTCAGAAAAACCAGTCTCCCCCAAATCAGGTACATTGAAGAGTCCACCTAAAGGCTTTGATACATCTGCAATTAACAAAAGCTATTACAATGTGGTGAGTGATCATTTTTTCCTCCATGAGAGCTGTTTGACACAGTAGAATGTCATTTAACTAAATGCTCTTATCTGCACAAAAAAAGGCAGTCTTGCCAGGAAGGTACCAAAACTAGACAGGGGTATTGGTGAATTCTCATATAAACAAGATCATTATTAATATTCAATAGAATATCATACATGTGGATTCTTAAACATGGTGCAAAGTTATATTCTAAAGTAAGTGAATTATTGTCATTTATGTAATATTATGCTTATTTTTCTTGTCTTGCTAGTTGTTAATTTCCCTTTTCTCTCCCATCCCCCCATGAGCCATCAATGTTCTCCAATCTCTATGATTGCCAAAATTCTGCTCTGTTAAATTGATTAAGTATATTTTTGTCCTTTTTGTTGAGTAAGCAATCGTTACAAAGTGTTCAGTTTGCTTCCTTTGTATTCATGCTTGTAAATCAACTCTGTTGTTAACTTTAAGAACCTCCCCCTTACACCGGTGGTTAGATTTCATAGCAAAGCAGCTCAGGCAGAGTGAGCCTTTAACACACCCCCAGGAATTCTTAACCTAGTACTCAGACATCTTTAGTAGATGGATGTAAGAAACATAACCAACTCTGTCTTTAAGCATGTTGTAACTGTGTTGAGAATTATTTAGTTATTGAGTAGATACATTGGGAGGTAAAAAAGCTTCTTACTGTTTTTGTTAAGCACTGCTCCCTGCTGGTGTAAAACCAAACCACAAGCTTTCTTTCCCTTTTCTTTCAAGCAGCTGTCATGGGTTTTCATTTTATATACCAGTTTTTAAAAAGGATCACAGAGCATAATTTTCTGCTTTCGTCTTGTGTGGTTGTGGCATAAACAGCACCTGGAAGAACAGAGGAATTTTGTTTATAGTCCCTAATTGAAAGCTATGAAGCAACCTCCTCTTCCATCTGGCTAGTTCCTGCCTCTGTCAGTAGCTGCAACTCTGTGGTGAAGGGAGGGCTGCAGTTCTTTGGCTGCTGCATCCCACAGCTCCTGGTCACAATGGAAAATACCTGTGCAGGCACACCCTTTCTTCAAACTGCAGGAAGTAATGATCTTACTGTGCTACATGCAGTGACAAAATAGTGGATTGATTTAATTTCTTTTTGTTTTCACTGTATCTCTTTAGTCTTTTTGTTTTTTTCGAAGTTATTGTAGTGTGTGGAAGCAAATTTGAGAGATGATAGTGTACTTAAGTGAAAATAAGAGACAGTAAATGTTGAATTTGTTCAGGCACCTAAGTTATAACATACCATACAATTTTGAAATACCACCTTTGGTTTGTGTGATTTTTATAATTGTTCTCTGGATAACCTGTTATAATTTTCAGGGCCCTATAAGGCTACTATAACAGCTGCAGCTGGCTTTTAAAGGAGTTTAATTAAAAAACCAACAAAAGGACCCCAAACCCTGGTGACCATCATATACCTACCCCTAGAACTAGTTTATATTTCGTCTTGCTCAGGTGCAACTTTCTTGGTACAATTAACCTGATGTAATGAGATGCCAACTGTTTTGACTGCTAGTTACTTAATAACTGCTGATGACATTGTAGGGGGTGAAAATGACCAGTTCAAAATAAAAAAAAAATATAATAAAAAGATATGTTGTAAATTACAGCACTGACCCTAGAGTGCTGTCCTTAAGTCTGTCTGCAATGA
Source organism: Chaetops frenatus (assembly GCA_013400775.1). Classification (NCBI taxonomy): domain Eukaryota; kingdom Metazoa; phylum Chordata; class Aves; order Passeriformes; family Picathartidae; genus Chaetops; species Chaetops frenatus. Next base: position 113,180 of record VZTR01024961.1, read on the forward strand.
ATTGGATAATTGCCTTGTTTTCACATTTTTCCACAGCGTGGCAAATACCCCAACTTTTTTTTTTGACTCACCATTTTATTCTGGTTTAGAAAATGAGAGACTGTGCTGTAGCATACCCTTTGTTTCAGAGAAGTAAGACTCTACTGCTGTGTCTGAAACCTAAATTAAACATGTTGGCATCTAGATTCTCTTGAAATACATTATGTGCTTTTGATGGCAATATGTCTATAAAATATTTTCAATTATTATTAAGTATGTATGATTTTTACATGTTTTACATGTAGATAAGACAGACAGCAAAAATGTTCACTGAAGTGAAATCTCAGTTTAACCTGAGTTGAGTTTTTGTTCTCAAATTAATTGAGAACTTAATTGCTCCTTGCACTACGTGTTGCTGAGAAGACAGACATTTGTCATGTATGTATTTGGCCTGGCTCAGGAATTCAAGTTAGTAGAAAATGCTGTGGTTTTGTTCTCCATAAAATGGTACAAGTCTATAGTAGTGTGTAATATGAACCAGACTTGTGATGAAGCATTTTTCATTTAGAAGTAATTTAGTAGCCTATTACTGAAGAAGTGGGTGTACTGTTGCATGTTATTCCCCAAAGACAGAGCAGGCCTTACTCTGAGTTTTGTTTTAACTTGAGATCCCTTGAGAGTTTATAACTTTGTATCCAAAATAAAATTAGGTTCTCTCCATTTACAGTTGCTTTGAGATTAGAAACTTCTCCACAATTATGAGTATGTGGATGAATTTGTTTCCTTTCAAGTGTTTGAGAAGTAGTGGAAAATAATCCTTTTGAGGCCACACTTTTAAAGTTGAATCAAGGCCGTCTACTGAAGTTCATATAAGTTTTTGAGGACCCTCAAGATATGTTTTAAAGTTGAATCAAGTTGTCTCCTGAAGTTCATATAAGGACCCTCAAGATATGGCATATTTGTGCAATGCTTTACACTGCCCCTCAAGGGCCTGTTTTAAGGAGTTCATGCAAATTCTTGTGATCCAGGAAATTTGCATACTGATCACCATTTTGCTCAGCTATGTGATATTTTGGTTGAGTGCCATACTACTATGATAAAATGTAAATGTGCTACAGGATCATGCCCAAGTGTGTCTCTGAACTCTGCCTTTTTCCCCCACTGGTTTGGAAAGCAATCATCTTTGTGTAAGTCATTTTAAATCCGTTGTTGGGTGGTAGTTGTGGCCTTAGGGAGGTGGCTGAGGTTTTGTGTGACAGAATTGTTATTTATATGCTTGAATTTTGCATACTGTGTGATTGAGAGAGCTGGTGCTGTGTGAGCTCAGTTGTCTGTGCCTGCCATTCATCAGTGTGAGGGACCGCAAAAGCTGCCACTTCAATGCTGCCCTTTTGGTACTCGCTGGTATCTGCACAAATGTTGTGGTGGAGTTGTGGAAACAAGGTCTTCGAGGTCTCATGGGGTCTTGCAGCAGCCAGAATGCACAGAAAGCAGGAAAGGGAAGAAAGGTGATTATTAGATCATGCGGAAGAGATGTGGATATGAGGAATGTAAGGGATTTCTGCTGCCAGAATACCGAGTTGCAGCACTGACTACTTGTCACTTCAAAGCACAGTCCAAGAGTTTAATCCTCATAGCTTTGCAGTGAGGTAGGTAAGTTAAGCTGGAAGAATGCAAGATATCACAGAAATTATGTTTTAGTGCTATGTAAGCAAGATTATTCTTTAAAAAATATATTCAAATTAAAAAAAACCTTGTTGTATGCAGTGGAAACTGTACTTGTTAAAAAGAAACAGTAATAGATTTAATATGTTCTGGAGACTTTAAACTGTATATCTCAAGTATTGTGTAGCACTGTGAACTACTAGAATAACAAGTGCATCTGGTACTCTGCACAGGTTTTGTAGCATAGTTTTATTTACAGTGGCATTGATTTTCCTTTTTCCACTAATTGTCTAGTTGCTAATTCTATTTTTTTAAGCTTTCTTGTTATTTCCTGCCCCTGCCCTTAAGTCTTTTTCCTCCAGTCTCATGTTCTCCATATGGCAAAGAAAATCCTTAAAGAAAAATCCGAACCAGCACAAGGAAGATAATTAAGTTTGTCCAATATGAAACTAGTTTTATTTCAAGCTTTTCAGAATTTTTCTCTCTTTATAGCAGAGAGTGGAAGAAATATTTGAGAAAATGGGGCAGTGGTGCAGTCTTTCAAGATCTCTAGAAAATTTGTTAATTTTTATCTTTCAGTGTCTTTTAATACTGTTTAGTTCTTTATCAGGACACTGTGGTTTTGTCCCTGCCTTTCAGTCTCCTTTTCCCTACTAATTTTTCCTGCCAGTGTAATGACTTTGGGCTGGGAGATTTTTGTGGGAAAAACCATATTGAATAAAATTGGCCTTGTGCTTAGTTTTGAACCTCATGGATGCCAAATGCTTTTATATTACCATTTGAATGATTTGATTTCTTTGTTTTATATGTATAAAAGAGAACATGGGGGTTAGTTAGCACTCTGATTGGCAAAGATATTTTATTTCCCCTGTCTAAATGGTCAAAATGTTTAAAAATTTGTGTGCCCCTATTGTGCTTCATGCTGTAATTTCCTAGTTAGTAGCCATAACTTTCCCTGTGACATTCTTCTGTCACAGTTTTTTAGCAGAGAATGGAGACATTTTAATCTTCAGTTCAGGATTCAGACTTGCAACAGAAGAATGAACTCAGAAATGGTTTCACTCTCTCTCTCTCTAAATGAATAGAAGCATTCAAGGAATAAGCAGAATCAATGACACCAATGAAAGGAACAGTGAATTCTTCATTGACATACTGAACTATTTAAAGTTATTTCATCAAGTTTGCATTTAGGAATGAATGGCTTTTTTTTATTTCCTAAGAAAGAGTATTGACTACAACAGTGAATAATGCACTCAATTACAGTTGTTCCTATAAATGCTGAAATGAGATATTACTGTAGGCTTGACAAATATGGCATGTAACAAAATGAGGGTTGTGGTGTGGCTTATGACCAGTGAATAGCAATTAGTTTTTGAAGTTCAGCTCTGTTCACTAAACTGCATTTAATTCTGATGATTCTCTTGCCTAAATAATTTTTTGGAGGAAAAAAATAATTTGCCTTCTAAAAGCATAGTAGAACCTGATGTGATTATATTGGAGGTTATCTAAAGCAAACTTCCAAGAGATGGACCAGTAAAACGTTTTCCTGTATATTCTTAGTGTTATTCTAGTTGTTTGATTTATGTTCAGTCAAAACCTAAGTGTGTGCTATGTTTTATAAATACCTGGCTTTGCATCAACCTATTGTAATTTTCTTATGGTAGTGTACTTCCAGTGTAAGGTTAGGCAGCACTGTTTAAAAATAATATAATAGTGCTGATTGTGTTGCTAAGTGAAGTTGGAAATTACTTGGTCTTTGTAAAACTGTTAATATTCAGGTGTTCTAGCAGGTTACTTAGTGCATCTGAACACTCCACTGGCAACCCACTAACAACATCAGTTGTAATGTGTTGTAATTGAGACTGAGAAAATGACACTGTTCATTCCTCTTGCAACTTCTATTGCGCTTTACCAGCCTCTGATGATCTGTGACTGTTCTGAAGTCCATAGGAGGAATAATTACCTGTGGCTTTGGAATAAATCTCTGTCTAACTCAAACTTTGCAAGAAAATGTGTAGTGATAATCCTGTTAACTTACTTTTTGTTTGTATATGGCTAAAGGATGGCTCATCTTGTTTGTAGTGGTTGTTTTTTTGTTTTTTTTTTCTGTGAATTTCATAGATGTATAGTGTTCAGTGTTTTCTTGCTGATATTTGCATTTTTAATGTAGGAATTCTCATTTAAGTTTTTCCCATGCTAAATAAATTTTAGTATGCTTTAAAACTGGTATTGATATATCTTAAAAAGTACCAATTAGCAATTGTCATTTATTGTAGGTGCTACAAAATATATTAGAAACAGAAAATGAATATGCTAAGGAGCTGCAAACAATGCTTTCAAACTACCTGCGACCATTACAAGCCAGTGAAAAGTACGTGAGTTTGTCCTATGATTTAAATTAAGCTTGAGATCTCCCGTGTATTGGGGAGGGTTAACATGGTCAAAATGTCAATGTCAGTGTGAATTTACCTCTGTGGACTGTGTGATTCTTGAGGCAGGGATTGCTTTTGTTCAGTTTACCTGCTGACTAAAACACTCTGGCCCTTGATTGAAGAACCAGTAAGCATTTTCTTTTAATGCAATAGATAGTATTAATGCACTGTTAGTTAATAGCTGCAAACCTAAAGATGTTTTATTTGCTTTGGCTCCAGGTTAACTTTGACAAATACTTCATACTTAATGGGAAACCTGGAAGAAATAAGTTCTTTCCAGCAAATGCTTGTACAGTCTTTAGAAGAATGCACCAAGTAAGTACCATGCAAACTGGATAGAGTAAAATTCTAACCTGCAAATATCTTTAATTACTTCACTTGTTGCATATTTTGTTGGGCATAGATTTTTTTTTTCCTCTCACTTCAAGAGTTGTTGCCAGAGCAGTACAGTAATAGATGTTTGGAGAATATATTGATTGTTTGTACAGATACATACTGGCCATAGGATACAATTGCAAAGCTAGACATTTTGATATAGTTTAAAAGAAATTTATGAATTTTCATGATTCAAGTGCATACTAGTAGGGAAGTGGAGGTTTTGATTTTGGGGGGCATGAATTTTAAGTATTTTATTCAGAGTAAGAGAAAGAAAGAATGGAGGAACTTTATGTGATGGTGGAAGAGTGGAGAAGGAGGTAAGTGACTTGGATGAAGGACACTGTATGAGAATGCTTGTGCTTGGTATTCTTCTGGCCTGAACAAAGGTGGTCATCAAAGTGTTCTAGGAGACATCTGCAGGGTAGGCAGAAAGAGCAACCTGAATTAAGTAAAATCATTCCGTGCTTGTCCTGTACCATATAGGAAGCATGGACCACAGAAAGAAGGGGGTGAAGACACTTGTCCTCCTTCCATAATTTAGGCTGATGTGGTCACTCAGTATTTTTCAGCTTGTTACTTCAGCATTTGGGTGTGTAAGAATGAAGCTGACCATATTGCCTTTGGATTGTCCTAACAATTTTTTGAAACCCCACTGAAAGTGTAATTTACATTCCTAACCTCAGTTGTGTCATTTTCCTTGCCTGTGTTCTAGTTTCGTCTGACTACATGGTGAGCTAAGGCAACTTCCTAATCTAGATTTTCTTGGTTTCTGCTAAGTTAGTAATTTGAATTGCTACTGAGAGACAAGTTTCAGTTTGCTGTGAGAATGAATTCATGTCTTGGATGGAAGAGAAAATACCTCTTTGGCAACAGTGAGCTTTGGATCACTTTAGTACGTCTTGTTTTGACCTCTCCCTCCTCTCCCCTGAGCTGCTCTGTGTGAAGAAGCAGCCTTGTCATGACAAAGTGTAAGCTGCATCTCCACTAAGCAGTAACATATGCCAGATATGTTGCTGAATTCAGATCCCACTCCCTCCTACCATGTGTCTTCTGTCCCTCTCTCCTGCCTCCAGACAACTTAAACCAGAGAGAGGGAAATGGAATATGGTGTGTAGTTCCGGTGGCAATTTAGCAGTGTAGTGGGAACAATTTTGCAGTGGTCTGTCTCTCATGCTATGAGAAAGAAGGGTAGTCATTCTGGCAAGTTTGACTTGATCAGTTAGATGTCTAAATCTCTGAAAGTGTCCATTGGTTGACATACTCAAATGTTTCTCTTTTTTCCTGTCACTGCTTTGTTGCCTCATTTGTTACCATGATTTTGTCTCTTTGTATGAGAAGTTAGGGAAATTAAGTACTTTGCATGGAACTGACTTTCATATTTTAAAATTTTTTTTACTATGGTCTTAAAAAGGAAAGGAGAAGAATAGTTGGTTAATGTGATAATGCTGGAATGTCAGTTAATGTGATATCATAAAGGAGCTTCAAGCTCAGAAAGCTTCATTAATAACTCTGCTTGGCTTAAACTCTTTTAAAGCATCTTTTCATAATGTCCTTTATTTCTTCTTTTTGCTAAGTGAAGTGTTGCTGTATAATAAACTAGGAACATACTGGATACTAGTAGGTGGGCAGAGAAAGTCATGCCCTAAAGTTACTGAAGCATTATTGCAAACATATTGTCTTATGTTAATTTCATAAATGTGCTCATCATGCTGAGTTGTATTTTCAGTTTAATTTTCATCATAGCACATTAACTTGAGCATACAGCATCCTCCTGTTTGGAATCTTATCCATTAATCCATCATGATTCCCATAATGTAGAAGAATGAAGAATGCTTGCTCTGCTGCCTTTTTTTTTTTTAGACCATAGTAAAAAAAATTTTAAAATATGNGCCATGTTTTTTTGGCTGGTAAACCTGTTCTGTAAACTCAGACTAGCTCCCAGGCTGAAAATAGATTTATCATTTTATTTTTGGCAAAGAGCTTATAGTTCCATTATTGAGGCACTTCATATTGGAACATCCAGTGTGGTGTTTTAGTCTAACTTGACATGTAAGAATGACCAAATGCTGTTGTGCTGCCAGTTGTAATGCTGCCAGCCTACCTTGCTTGACAAATTCCTTTTCTTGGGTGTGAGAGCCGAATGTTTTTCAAATTCCACATTTTGTCTTTAGAGTTTTCTCTTTAACAAATCCTGGAATGTACTTCAGTGGCAGAAACTTTCCTATGCTTTTCTCCTTTTTACCTGCACCACATTGGCTTATTTAATCCTCATGGTGTTCAACTTTGGGTTGTGTTTTTATTCAGAACATACGATGTTGTAGTGAGTTCTCTGTGTGTTTCAGGGGAAATAGTTGTTTGGATACGGTTTGGGTTTAGTTTTGTGCCACTCTCCTACCCTCCCCACAGCCTTGAAGGTTTTAGGGTTGCTAAAAGTTTGTCCTCTTTGAACTTGTCCAGATTGGGGTTATTTCCACCTTTGTAACTTCTCTTCTTAATTTACCAAACAAAAGTAGTGCATGGAATAAATCGAACTAGCATTGAGTGAGAATCTTTTAGCTGATAGGCTTCAAAGGTGGGTTTTTTTTTGGCTGATCAGCTTCCAGGGCAGTTGGAAAAGAACTGTAAGAGACAAGGCAGAGAGATGCTGTTGGAGTCTTCAGCTGTGAAAGAGCAGATTTCTGACAGTGAAACAGAGCAAGAGTGCTCTGGGCTCTTGAAGTCAAAACGTGGTCCAGTGCTCTAGGGCTCATTCCAGGTCTGTGCTCCTGTGCCAAAGATCTGTTCTGCAGTAGTTCACACAGCAGAAGAGTCTGTGAACAGTCAGTGTCCATCAGGTGATCTCTGGCCTGATTTAAATGATCTCTATGGGAAGTATTGCTCTATGGGTATTTTTGTAGCAGGAGATTGAACCTGATTTGATCTCCTGCTCCAGAAAAAATTCTTCCATTCACCTGGAAGTAGCAGCTGTCAGTCCATGGCTGTACTTCTCAGTAAGGAGGGGCACATGGCACACAGGCTGGCTGGTGACACCAGCCTACATGGACTGTGAGCTATAATCTCCTCTGTGAGATGCAAATGGAAGTCTTTTATGGAGTATCACAGGCTTTCCTCCTTGCCCTCTAACAGCCATCGCTGGGGTTTGTCCTCTCTTGCCCTCAGGTCCCTGCTCTTGCAATCACAGTAACTGTGTTGTCTTGTTCTCTTTTTAAATGCAGGCAGATACTTCATGTTTGGGGATGATCCTGAAGTAGAATGGAATTTAAAAAAAACAAACCCAAGCCACAAAAAAAAAACAGAGGGGAGAGGCCAGAGTGTGAGGGGGAGACTATTTAAATATAATCCAAAACTCATTAGTATTTCAGGTTTTATTTTGGAGTGCAGATACAGATTAAGTCTGTTAAGTCCCAGTATCATCCTTTATATTTGGTTATCATAAGTATCAACAGAAACAAGGCTATCAACATTAAGGGAATTTGAATGCAGTGTCTTAAGATATCGAGAAACAAACATGCATAGTAACTGATGTCCGAGAGCTGACAATTAGACAATTAGTGGAAAAGCATGGTAGTGAAGAGGGTGAAAATTAGACTAAAGGATTGTGAATAAGTTGAATAGTGCCTCAGCTTGTGCAAACAGTAGCTCAGAAAGTTGCAAAGTGGCCCCTTATTTCAGCAACCTTGTTAACTGTGAAGCCTCAGGAGATAACCTCTAATCTTATGTTTCTTCACAAACCGCACCCTTTGGAGTCCTTAATCACAGTTGTCCCATCATAATTTTTACAGCCCATTACTTGTCATGGGTCGTCTCTGCTGCCAGCTTTCAATCCAAGGCATTCTTTGTACTGACCTCCTGCAAACATGGCAAACTTGCCATTGATGCTTCACCTCCTTTAAGAGCTGAAATTCTGCTGTTTATCTTTGTGTGATGAGATGGAGAAGAGGAGAAAATGCCACCCTGATAATTTAGTTTACAGGTTGTGGCGGGTTCTGCAGGTGTATAATTATACCTGTATAAATATATTTATGCACGCACACACATATGCACATATAGCAACATAGATACCTTCATGAATGGCACCCTTATGGTATCTACCCAGTCAAGTGAAATTTAGGGAGATCTGCTCTTTTCCTTGCAAAAAGAAAGCATCAATGCTGTTACCTAGTCATTTTGTTACCTAGTTTTCTTTTAGAATTGCCTCTGTTAGTTTCTGTTTAAATTTATTTGAATTAATTGCAATTTTCACAGCCCTTCCCAGAGCACTGTCATGTCCACTGAGCCCAAAACGAAGGCTGATTTCTTCAGAACACGTAGGACAGGGTTAGATACTCTGTATTGCCACCCTTTTCCTGTCAGCTGCCAGTATAGCTTTAGTCCAGTTCTGATTGCTGGCTTTGATCAGTCTTGAAGCTAACCTTTTGTTCAATTATGCTTACTTTTTATTTCTTTCTTCCAATTACCATGCACTGGGTGCCTACTGTGAGTCTGGAGAAAAGGAACTGATAGGTGTTGGATGCAACTCCAACAAGCAGACAATGTTAGGTAGTTTAGATGTTGTCATGTGATGATTCCTCTAGCATGTGTACGACAGCAGAGGCTTTGTGGTTATGGTCCTTTTGCATTTCTAAATAGAATTAAAACATGTATCTGGCTTCTTTTTAACTGAAATTGGTATAAGATATATATATGTAAATATTGATATGTGATTACTTTTTAATTAAAGTGCCAAGTATGAGAAGAATGATGGGATGACAGCTTCAGAATAAATTGTAAAATAACTGTGGTCTTTATGGAACACATTAATTACTAAAAGGTTTATATGATGTTGTAATAGGCATTAAATTGTTGGATTTTTCAGCAGCTAAAGGAGGTATAGATAGTTTATCTGCTGAAAATAGTAGAACACTTGCAACTAAAATGCATGGATTAGAAAAGTCAAAGGGGATG
>VZTR01024961.1:130283-150901 GCA_013400775.1 Chaetops frenatus
TTCCACAGGTTTATTTGCTTTTTTTTTTTTTTTTTTCTTTTTTTTCTTTTTTTTTCTTTTATTACTTATAGATACATCTGAACTTTGATTTTTTTTTTCTCTCTTCCAGTGTGATTTGCAGGGTTTGAGGCAGCTGTACTGAGAAAGATTTGAGTATATTAATAGGGCTTAAAGACACTTTTCATGGTGACCTTTAAAATATCTCAAGCTGTGAACTAACTCTAGTCTGGAGTGGGGAGAACTCTTCAGCTTGAGATTTCAGAATAAGAGAAGCACAGCACTTTTGTATGCTTCTCTGCATTTTATTGTGTAAAGTGACGCAAGTAGTGAATTAAAGTCTCATCTGCCTCTTTCTGAAAAGCTACTTGCTTAGGCAGTTGTGACTGAGTTGATGATTTCACTGTTCAAAAGATTGTCCTGTTCAGCTAAATGATAGCTTTTTATTAAAACATACTCTTAGCTGTGGGCTGGAGTTTCATTTAGCATATACTGCCTAGGAGACTGTGGTACTTGCAGGCATCAATTGAAATTGTGACATGAAAGAGCCATTGTTTTTGGCAAAGCAGCTGACACAGAATTTTTTTATGTTGCAATTAATTAAAAAACGGTTGTGAGCTGCTGTCATGCTTGAACAGTATTTTAACCTGCTCATATGTTTTTGAAAGTAAATTCTTCCATTATGTCCTGTACTGTGTTTGTCTTTTGTGACTAAGTGAAAGACACTCACTTTAGGCTTTGAGCTGAAGTTTCATCCACGTTTTGATGTATATTTTACATTCACAAAGCTGCAGAGGTGCCAGGTTGGTATAGCATGAGTAGAATGCTAAGGGGGTCTGCATGATGGAACTGGCCAGACAAAATTTTGGGTACTATTGTATTAAAGGAGTGTGTGCCTGTGTTCAGACTAGAGCTTGAACTATCAGGCATGTCAAAACTTGTCAGAGAGAAGCACAGAAGCGTATGAAAGAAAACATTGTCCTCTTGGGAATGTTGGGAGAAAAACTACGTCATGCAGTTTTAATTACACCTATTAACACTGCTGCCTGTTAAAGGCTTCCTGATGATGCCATTGCTAAGCCTGTTTTTCAGGACTTTGTGTACGTTCAAGTGAGCTGAGGTTTAAACTTGCTACATAGGTTCCTATATCATGATTAAGTGAAAAAAAGGCAATGATCAACACAAAGTGTCACTTGAGCAGAGAATGGCATAACCACAGAGTGTGTTTAGTTAAAGGGTAGTTGCAGAGTAGACAGTGAAAACAAAATAATACCAGGTTTTTCTTTCAGGTTTCCAAGAAGTCAGTTTCAATTCAAGCTATAGTGAATTTTCCTCTGTTTTTTCACACTTCTTCGTAATGCTGAAGTTGAAGAAATGGAACAATGATAACGAAAATTAGAAATGTCAATATGGGTGAAATGGTAACCAAAGTTTCTCCTACTGTAGAAGCATTAAAATGGAAAAAAAACGGGGAGGGGAGAAGTGCAAGCATTGTCTGAGTGGATAGCTCAGCAAATACTATTTGTATAGTGCATTTGTATGCACCCAAGAGTATGGAGATGGCTGAAGTAATTAGGAAAGGGGCTTTTTGCCCCTTAGCAGTCCAAGGACAAAGATGAGGACTGTTCAGAACAGTGTTAAATTGAGTGGCCTGTGGTACTTGAGATTGGCACATCCTGTGGAAAATGCAGCTACGTAGGGGTGAAAGAGAATCTGTGTAATACACCTATGGATTGTGCTGCCTGAAATGGGGAAGAGCAGTAGATACTGTAAAAGGGCAGAGTTGGTAGAATGAGGCAGCAAGGGCTGCGTCTGACTGAAGCAAACAAAATGCAAAGAATGAGTTTAAGCTTCCTCTTGGTTCTTGTAGGAAATGTCTTTAACATTAAGAAGATGAAGTATGATGCAATATCAAGTACTGTGTGTAACCTGGCTTTATGATGCTGAAATGGGTGGGGGTGATTACAGGTGAAATGAATGGATAAAACAAAAAACCAATGAGGTGAACGTGATCAGTCTCATGTACATAGGGAATTGAAATTTGAAACCAAATTCTGCCTTCTGGCAGAAAGGCTTTCCCAGGTGAACTTTGGTAAAGCTTCCTGTGTAAACTGGGTGTCATACCTTTATTACTTACTGGAAACAGGTTTTTTCCTTTTAACTGAGTCAGGAGAAGAGGAGGTGCCATCACACACCTGATGTTTCTGTGAATTACCCTGAATACTTGACCTCGAAGTAGCTGGTAACACCATAAACCAAAGACAGTTACAAATCAAAATCTTTAGTGTTGTATAGGGTGCCACTGCAGTCAGCTGTCAAGTTCTGAAGTGGTGTGATTTTATGCTAAGCAAGGATTGTGACTAAGGAAGCATTAAGCAAAGTAGGTCTTCTACCTCTAGGTATTCAGAGCTGGCATTACTTAATTTCAAATTTAAGCTCAAAAAGTACTCGGGTTCATCTGTGTTGCATTATTATAGTTCTTCATGCAAGGTAATGTAGGAAGTTTTTTAAGGTGTTTTAATTTTGGCTAAAACCTGTTTAACTCACAAGCTGATTTTTATAAGGCCTGGAGTTGCTGATAAATCCTGCTTAAGAGGGATTCAAGGTCTTGCCCAAGTGTGCCCAGCCCTTCTCTTTGCATCTTTAAAATGCACAGCAGGTGTTGAGAAGTTCCCTCACCCTCTGTCTCCACTCTGTAGTTAAATGCAGCTGAAATGGCACAAATACATACACTGAGGAGTGCCTGGACCCCCTTAGAATGGGGACAGAAAGCTCTTGAAAGAGGTGGTGTAAAATGATGATGGACCTGACAATTCAGAAACAGAGCTGGATATGCATAAGCAGGGTAGTGTAAGTTAATTCAAATTAATTAATCTGAAGATAAGTAAACTTGGTGTAGACTGAATGGAAAAGTACCTTCTTTTCTGTGACCTGGGGGAAACTTTGATATCTGGGAGGTGAATGATCCTGGTGGGATGGTGGGCAAAGCACTTATATTGGGAAGGGAAGGTCACAGCTCATAGAACTATAGAATCATTTAGGTTGAAAAAGACTTTTTCAATCTAACTTGCTGGGTTAACAGTTGGATTCTGTCCACCACTAAACCACACCCCTAAGCACCACGTTTGTGTTCTTGTTCTGTTGTCTTCATCTGTTTGGACAAATGACATTAATAAGCACTATCACTTTTTCTGAAATGGGAAGGAGTATGTGTGTGTCTTGAATGCAGTAAGATGTTACATTTTTAATAAATGACTTTCTGTATTTCTTTTTAGATTTTTGCCATTAGAATTCTGTGGGTTTTGGCAACTTGTATTTTATAAAGCCTGCCAATCAGCCCAGATGCTGCCATATTTTCCATTCTGAATGGAGAGGGCCCATTTTGTTCTTGGTAATTTAAACTCTTGAAAAGCTAGTCCTCCTCCACCATAGTCCTCTAAAATCTCTGCTTTTTAAGCAGAAGATGTAGCTGTTTTGTTTCCTTGATAGCAAAGGGAGCTGAAATTCTCAGATCCGATGCTTTAACTGAGTTGCTGTAAAAAGCTGAGGGGCTGGGCCAGTTCTGAATTATTCAAATATGAAAAAATACCTGGAGAAGGGAAGTAGCAATTCATGATACATGGAGAGAATGTATTTCTTACCGTGGCTTTGCTGTCAAAAGAACTGTGAGTCCACACTTAGTGAAACCCTAGCCTATTAGAGAATATTATTTCCACCCTTTGTAGGGATATTGGTCTTATTTTGCAGTAGCACCCTGAATGTGAGATAAGGCCATTAAACATGTATGTGTGGGAGAGAAAACAACTTCTGTGTTCTCATTAGTGTCTGACACCATAAAAATACCTGTTTTTTATTATATATGAAGCATTTGACTCTTGCTTGTGTATTGTGTAAACCACCTCTAAGGTTATATGTAATTTGTCAATTCTAGAATAAAGAGCTGAGTAATAAAATAGAACTTTTTTCTGTAATTGTTGCTTGAATGATGCTGCATTTAGGAATTGTCTCTGTGCACTGGTTGTCTAGAACAGGTCCCCGGATGGACTCCAAACCTGCAAATGGCTTTGTTCCTGTATTTTATTTAATGCAAAAATTGGTCACAGCACCTAAGTTGTACTTGAATTAATTTTTTATTTGGCCTCTTGTTTTATTGGCATACTTCATTACAGGTGAAAGACTGAATCATGAATCCAATGTAATTTCTTTGTTTTGATAATTTAATCTTAATTTGCTTAAATATCTTGTGTACACAGTGAGGAACTAGGAGAATTCATGGAGCTGAAAGGTGCAAACAGCCCGGGGATCCTTGTACTGACCACAGGCCTCAGCAAACCTTTTATGCGTCTGGATAAATACCCCACGTTACTCAAAGAACTTGAAAGACACATGGAGGTATATCTTATCAGCATTTATGTTCCAGCTTAATGATGATTTGACAACAATTATTTTAAAGGTACATGTCAAACATGATGGGACCCAAAATTACGTTTGTTTGCTCTTCCGTCAGCCTTCTAAACTACAGGCTGCAGTGGTTTATGTAGAAGTCAGTGCAGTGAAACTTCCTGTAAAAGCTAAACATTTAAAGTAAAGCTATCCAGAGAAGCTAATCATCATTCCTAGAATAGTCTTACCAGGGTCTCTAGTTGACTTGACATTGAATGTGCCTACTGCACACTACTTGAGGCCAGTTGATCTTGTAGAGCCAGTGCTGTTTCTCATCTCAAGTATTGAACACATTGGCAAAATAGTCCCTCTGACTTCTAGGGAACACTGTCCAAAAGTGATCTTTGCAGGATGAGGAGATGTTTGAGGACCTACTCTTTTCACCTTTGCATTTTATAGGTTAGATGTTCAGAGTGTGAAAAAAGAGAGAAATAGAAAGCATGAGGGTCTTGTCACAGATTGGTTTGTCAGCCAGTGACAGCAGAACATGATAATTAGTCTGTAGGGAATCACCTTTGTGACAAAGCTAACCTACCAAATAAAACTCTGTAAATACTTTCCTCTTAAGATTTCAAAATCTCTTATCCACTGGGTCTTACAAAACTTATTTGTCTCTATTAGGACTGTGCTAAGTAACTGTAGTTTTACTAGGAGCCAGACTCACCAGAGTTTGATATAAGAAAGCCATGAAGAGATCAGTCTACAACTTCAATTTTGTAGAATTGTTTATCTGTTTTCAGTTAAGCCTCTAACATTTATTTTTAATTAATTTTGCTAGAACTGAACTTTTTATGTATGTTTTCTCCATTATTTTTAGGATTATCATCCGGATCGTCCAGATATCCAAAAATCCATGACTGCCTTCAAAAATCTTTCTGTAAGAATGACAAAAGAATAGATTATATATATTAAGTAGAATGTTTTCTGATTTCATCTACCCCTATGGCTTAAAAAAGTGAAACTTTTTCATAAATGCATAGTAAATTTTTAAAAGATGGAAATCAATGCTGTATGTGGGCAGAGCTAAGGATGGTAATTTGCTGGGGAGTTATAGCAAATGGACTATTGGGGTAAGAGTTGTGCCTTGTGTTCTGCACCTCTTCGCCCTCTCATCATACTTCATCTCCCTTTCTACTGGTGTCCTGAAGGAGGGCTTCTTTACAACAAATGAGTACATGTTATGATTTTTTTCTAAGTGCATACCTTTGAGGGGAATGGTTGGATTTGAGAGAGAGGTGGGAGAGGAAAGTGCTAGTGAAGTTCAGAAGACACAAAACTTCTAGTAACAATAGGAACAGGAAACCTAATTTGAACAGATAAGCTGTCTGTTACTGTCTTTGCAAAAAATAAAAAACAATGCCTCAACTGCAACAAGCATATAATTAATGCAGTCTCAGTTACAATAAACTTAACATGTTGTGCTTCCTGTTAGGAATGTGTGCTGATAATAACCTGGCATTTTTTATTTTTTGAATCAGAAATTGAGTGTTATCAGTGTTCACAAGAGGTTTGTGGATTACATCCTGTTGGGTGCTATACAAACAAGAGGGAACAATTCAGTTGAGAAAAACTGAAATGAATAGAAGTAGAGCAGGTTGGAGTTACTTAATAAAAGTAGGAACACAAGGTTATACACACATGACTTGCCCAGGTGGCATGCCTCTTTTTACTGAAAGAAGATGCTTTGTTGTATAGACATGTATTTCTGACAGTTGTGTTACTCTGTGCTGCTGAGCATGTCCATTTTTGGTTAGTCATAGCAAAATTTGAAATATAAAGGAAGGAAGAAAATGGAGTAATGAAGCTATGACTGAATTTGGAATGGTAATTGAAGTCAGTGTATTGAAAAGTCATAATACTTAAGTTAGTAAAACTACTTTATAAAAAATATTAATAGTCATCTAAATGAAAATGCTTCAAGTAAGGTATTGTCTTCTGTATGACAAGCACAGCAGTAAATACAACTGTAGTGGTATTTCTACCCTTAACCCTTCCAAACTGGTAGAGTTTATAGAGAGCTGTTTTTCCCTATATTTGTTAGGCTCAATGTCAAGAAGTACGGAAACGGAAAGAACTTGAACTGCAAATACTGACAGAAGCAATTCGTTGTTGGGAGGGAGAGGATATCAAAACACTTGGAAATGTGATTTACATGTCCCAAGTCATGATTCAGTGTGCTGGAAGTGAGGTAATGTCCTTCTCATCTTACTACCACTATTCCCATTTTGAGTAAAATTCATTATAATCATTATGCAACAGAAATAAAGAGAGTGCTTCAGAGATGGTAATTAAGCTAAAATCTTTCTCTGTTGATTTAAGGCATTTTTTTACAAAACCTGAAATAAAATTCCTTGAAGATGGATGGTCTCATCTGTAAAATTTACTGAAAAACGACCAAATACAGCAGTTATAAATATTGAAAGATGATTTTTGCAAGATTTTTTTCAAAGTGCATAATTAAACAAGATTTTCCATGTATTTTATGTTACAAGATCATTGTGCATAGCAATTATTAGTGTGTTTTAAATAGCAAAAGGTTTAAAGTTTTATGTTGTAAGGTGCCTGAGACAAACTTTTTTTTGCTGTTTTTGGGCACAGTGCTCAGGTAGTAAATTTTAAAATACAAGCTTGAGTACCAAGTGATCTTTGAGAAATAGAATAAGAAGACGCATTGTAAAGTTGAAAGTGACAAAGTCAGCTGATTTTTTTTCTAACCAAAGAAGCAAATGAAACATAAAGAAAAACTAGTCCTACCAGAAATAATGTTAAAATAATATTAAAAGCAAGTGCTAACAGAAAGGCAATGTTATACAGGTTACTGACATGTTTTTATTGCTTGTTGTTCCCCTGAAAAATCAACCAGGCTTTGAACCTGGTAAGGGCTTTTGAATTGCAACCTCATTCAGTCCATTTCCTCTCTTAGAACAAAGAGGTCCATAAATATGAAGAAAAAGTAAAATGTTTATGCAACTGAATATTTAAAAGTTAGTCACTTGGTATTTTTCTCTCAGATATTTTGTTAGGTGTTAAGGTAAATCAATAAGATTCAGTAAAGCTGATAGTGCATCTTCTGTCATGTCTCTTTTTGAAACCTTCAAAACAAAACAAATCACCATCCCCCCCTCATAACAAGTTAAAATGTCAAATGTAATGGACATCTAGAAGTTTCTGTGTAGCATTACACCTTTTTGGAGAGATACACAACAGCTTCCTTTGTGCAACAGCAACTAGGTTTGGTTTTGTCTTTCTAAAAATGATATAGACATTTGCAAATGTTTACTTAAAAACATGGAAACTTGCTAAGAACTTGTAATTTTGCAAAATGCTTGAAATTAATATGGTGGCTTTGTCAATTGATATACTTATTTCGTCATTAAAATATTACACTTCAATGCTTCTCCCTTCTGTTTTCTATAGTAGTAGATTCAAAGTAAACTTATTCCTCCTTCCATAGAAATACCCCTAAACAAAACCACAATGGATAACTTCATACATGAAACTAGCAAATTGAAACCAGAACAAAGTAATGAGTACTTTGTTGTGACTATAGTAATTATTCCTTTTCTTTCTATACTCCTGGGCATAATCCAGTGTTTAAAAATCTGATCTCTAATTTGAGAGACCACAGTCTTGATATGACTGTAACAGTATCCATCTAAATTATATGAAGAAATAGATATGATGTGTAATTTTGGTTTTACTGAAATTCGCCAAACAGTTGTTGTCATATTAAAGAAGGTCAGTATTTCACCCAGACTGTAAAATGCCTGTTCTAAAATACTAGGCTATACTTTCCAGGAGGAAGTATAGGCATATGTTAGCACTTTTCAAATAGAAAGTAAATCATCCTGCCATGTTCTTTCCTTTTTTTTTTCTTTTTTTTTTTTACTTTTCTAAATTCAGTGGAGAGATAGTTTTGCAATGAGCAAATATTTATGGTGTAATCATCCAATTATAATGCTGATAGCTTTTAATAATATAAAATAGAAAAATGGGAGAGGGCACTTGTGATGGTGTATTTACTTTTTTATTTTCTTCTTTTAATAAGGAAAAGAATGAAAGGTATCTTCTTCTCTTCCCTAACATTTTGCTAATGTTGTCTGCCAGCCCAAGAATGAGTGGATTTATCTATCAGGTAAAGTAATACCTTCACATATGTGTAAAAATGTGCTGTGGGTTGTGTTCTTTCCAAATGATATTTCATAGGAAACTTGAAAGGATTATTAAATATTTACATTTATAAAGATAAAAGGTAATACCTGCAATAAGAAGTGGTCATCTGTCTTATAGATTTCTGGCCTAGAAGTCCAGGGCTTGATTTTCTTTGTAGATGGGACTATCACCAAGGAGACTTTACGTTGTTAGTAGTGGCTGATGAAAGGAAGTACTGGTAGCTTTTTACATGTGAGTGGGGGCCCAGTGTTGCTGCATAGGTTTTTTAGTGCTCTTTGGGGGCTGCTTGAGACTTACTAAAAATGCACAGCCCCCTTAAGCTTTTGTTAGTGTGAATTAGGCTGTTACTATCAGTTGAGTTGCATCCACATTAGTGTTTTATCTTGGAATCAGTGGCACACTTTTTAAATTCGTCCTTTAATTTTTTATGTTTAATGACCACTGAGTCACAGAGTAGAAGTTATTTCTGGGCTTGCAGAGTAGATTCCCTCTGGATGAAGCTGAAGTGGAAGGCATGCTCCAAAAGTAAGCTTGATCTGCTCCAACTGTGGGAAAAGATCAAGTACATGGACTGACATTCAGTCCCTGGCTCCAGCCTCGGGCTCCCCAGTGTAACACCACCTGAAATGCATAGAGTGTGGCCCTAGGGACCTTAGCACCTGCTGTTTCACCTCACAAATCATACATGATCAACCACAGTCACAAAATGGGACCTTTTTTAATTAAGAGCAGTTAAATCCCCAAATTTGTGCTTGGATTCATACCTTACCTGCCACACTTGTAGATGGATCTCTCTGAAATGCTGCTTGCTGCATTAGGTGGGTAAAGTGGGTAGTCAAGTTTGTTAACTTAGTGCCAATTCTAATTATCCCAATGTTGATGGAAAAGGATACTAGAAAAGGCAGGTTAGTTCTGTGTTCCAAGTGCAACAGTCAGAATATCTGGTGATGATAGATTCTTTTGTACTGATTACAAAGGCAGCTGACTGGAAATTAAGTATGTTAGCAAGTAATATGAAATTAAACAGTCTGTCAAGCTTTATTTTGCCTCTCCTATTGTATATCACTTGCATTTCTTCTTCTTCTCTCCCACCTTATCCCCTGGGTGCACAGCATTGTTCAATAAATAGGTAAATAAATAAGCCATTTTCTGTGATTTGTCTTCAGCTTCTACTCAGAATAGCCACAGCCCTTTCTTAGCGTTTACTATCCAACCATCTCTTGAAAGTAAAACTCTTAATTCCCTCATAACGTCATGTGTGATGGTCCCATCACTGAGAATGTCTCAGATTTTAATGACTACATGTTCACAGCAAAGTGAAATTATTTCATCACTGTTTGTGTCTGAGACAGTTGCTTAGAGCCCAAGTCTAGAGTGTACAACGTGGACCTCCTGGACATTTTTTGAGGTTCACATCTGAGAGGTGGGATGGATATGGGCAGAAGATGATACAGTTCCCTCAGTCATTCTCAGGGAATGCCACTGGAAACATCATCCAACATAACACCTTCCCTGCATTTCTGAATAGCCCAGTTGTTGTCAGGCTTCAGATTTTCTGGTTGGTAGTGCTGATATCTGCCATGTAAGCTAATATGAAGAACTTTTAGCAGTGGTAAACTGAAGTCACAAGGAGTAAGGACCATGCTTCTTAGGAGGGCTACACAATTGTTTCTTAAAAGAAGAGGACTTTTAATGATTCACAAGTTGAGTTCAATTTTCTCTGTTTTGCTGACTTTGTACTTTTTCTTGCCATGTGGTTCTGGTGATCTCTGTCACCAGTCTTGCCTAGTGTACCCCTTTATTGTCTCCCCACCTGTGTCAGCAGTTCTTGCACATCTCTCTTGTTGTGGCTGTATGCTGTGTTATTCATGAACCTGTAAATGTGGGAAAAGAGCAAGTTTTAGCTGCATTGTGCTGTGCTCCTGGCCACCATGTTTCCTTCAGTGGGGAAGCTGCCACAATAAAACTCTTCCTTTCTCTTTGGTATCTTGGGCCTGAGCATGCTCTGTGCCTACAGAATACCAAGTGATTTTTCGTTTTCTAGCTTCTGAGAAACCTTTGTCTGTTCTGTCATTGGGAAAGAGGAAAACATAAAGTTGGGTTTTATTCTTTTTGCTCTGTTGGAGCTGAAAAATTCCACAGTACGTAGTGTTTGTGCTTTTGCCAGTATTTGCTGAATAGTGTTTCTGTGCAGGAAAACACAGGATCCTTCTTAAAGAAGTTTTATTGAAGTTTCATTTTTGGTAAAGCCTTTCATCCTAAAAATACTCAATTTTATTTATTCTTGTATGTTTCTAAAGGGTCAAAAAGTGATCCTAAACTGACTGCTTTTTTCCTGCTTGACTGGGTTTAAAATGGGATCTTCTGCAAAATTAGTGTGTTCTTCTGAAGAAAACTTACAAATTTGAAGATGTTCACTACTTTTTCATTCCCCTCAAAGTATTTCTGTGAGGGAATTTAGTAGTGGCATTATTTGAGAAATATGTCTTCAGTAAATAGTTGTTGTATTTATTTAGTGAGATACTCACTAAGATACTAACAGAACAAGTTCACTTGTTCTACAGACCTTATTCTGGGAGCTAATCAAACAGTTTGCAAACAAACTGTGCCTAAAGAAGAGTCACTATTTCCTCCAGTCATGTAATATGGATGATCCTGAAGGTCTCAGTTTCAAGAACCTGAGACTGAAGAATGATCACTATTACATTTGTATGGATTTTGTAGCCTGAAGAGGTATCAGCTAGATGATGTCACAGATGTATCAGCTTACTTATGTCACAGATGTCATTTACAGAACTGGGACATGAAAAACTCCCATTGTGAGATGTCTGTATAGATTTTTAAATGTTTTTAAATCCATTGGGTGTATGTGTCAATTTAGTGTGAATATCTTTTCAGAGCTTGAAGTTAGTATTTTCTTTAGTTGGTAAGGTTTTTATGTGCTTTGTATTTAACATCAATGTTACTGTCTTTTGGTTTTTTTTTAGGGAAAACTGCCTATGACAGGAATGACTATTACAAAGCTAGAAGACAGTGAAAACCATAAAAATGCATTTGAAATATCAGGTATTGCCCATTAGTATTTTTATTTACCCCTTATTCGAGGATATACTCTCTCAAACATCAAATGCTCTGAACAGAGGAAAAAAGATTTTGATTGTGAGGGTGACCAAGCACTGGCACAGGGTGCCTGGGGGGATGGCTGTCCTTGGAGGTACTGGGAAGCTCCCTGGCCACGATCCCAGGCAACCAGCTCTACTTAAGCAGTAAGGAGTGTGACCTACAGAGACCCCTTACAGCCTCAGCCATCCTGTGATTGCACAAACTTAGTAACACAGCTACCCAGAGCCTCACTTGAAGACTGCTTGTTACAGCTTCTCTTAAGCAGTTAAGGAGCTCTTTGTGTGGGATTCATCCTGCAATTTCTGTATCTTAATGGATGGAGACAATAGCCTTTAAGAAGATCTTTTGTGATGAAACAATTCAAAGTACACTGTTTACTGAAAGAATAGGAATTCAAGAGGCTCTGGAAGAGCTTTGAGCAAGAGTTTTCTTCTAGAAATTGTCCACCTCTTTCCTTTTTGCATCTCTGATGTTAATGATTGTTGCTATTATGCTTATATTGGGTAATTTCTGTCTGTTTAGTCATTCATTTCATCATGTATGTCCTGAGGCAATTTAAAGGACCGTGCACGGTCCCCATGGTGGAGTTTCATATCTTCATTAATTTCCTGGATCAGTTCTACTTCCAAGCCAGTTGCATTTAAATAAAGTAATGTTGACCACCCCAAGTATGATATCAATGCCATGAGCCACAGTGGAAAAAGTTGTTAATGTTGAGAAAAAAATGGCTTTTTCAGATAATAGCTATGAAGTTGACCTCAACGGGAATGTGATGGGTTAAATGGTGTTAAGTGCTGAAATCAAAGTTATCTTTGGTTGAGATGACATTCCCAAGTGACTTTTGCCTTAGCTTTAATTTTATGCCTTCTTCTGAGAGAAGATTGATGAACTGTTATAAAATGACTTTTCATGTGTTCTAGTGTACAGACTCAAGAATGACATTTTAGGCTATGTGCTGGCTTTACTGGAGAAGATGGAGAAGCATAAGGCTGCTAGATGAGCCTGTCTCCTACTCTTGTCATTTAAGGTTGTGCTTAATTACTAGAGCCAGGGGGAAAAAGTAGAACTCCTGTGCTTGGCAAAGAATAAATAAATGGAGGCGATGTGTGTTACAACCTGGAAAAGTGGGATGCTATTGTATTGACAATATGATTTAAAGTTCCACTTAGTATTGAGAGGGCATAATGCATTAAGAAATATGTCTTTTTTAATCATGTCAGATCAACTAAATTTTTTCGTTTCCTATGTCTATCTGATATTCATCACCAAGGAAATATGATTGAAAGGATACTGGTATCTTGTAACAACCAACAAGATTTGCATGAATGGGTGGATCACCTGCAGAAGCAAACCAAAGTCACAACTGTTGGGAATCCCACCATTAAACCTCATTCTGTGCCATCTCACACGGTAAGAAAGAGCTTTTGGACTGAAGTGAATGAGCAGAATTAGGTTATCTGGAACACACCGTGGAAAGCCTTTTTTTTTTAGCCATTAGTAACAAGAGCTGAATTTTGTCACTGTAGTTTAATAGGTAAAAAGATAATTCGGTTTTAAATTGTGTGAACAAAGAATAAAATGCTTAAAGCTCAGCATAACAGTTTAATGGGGTGAAGGAAAGTTCATTATCATTATTTTTTCTGTTTTGACCAAGTGCATGCATCACCAGCTTTTAAGTATACTTAGAACTGTAGGTTGAAATCGGTGATATACTTGACAGGCTGTGGAGAAACAGTAATTTCTTTTGGGTTCTGCATTTGAATTGTTGGATATGAATGGATCTAAATTTAGCTCCACCCTTAGTGGTGAGAGAAGTGGGAGCAGGGCTGCTTGTGGCGGTTCTTTCTTTAGTTTGTGCTCCGTCTGTGGTAGACAGTAAAAAAAATTAAGCTTCTTTTTTCCAAAAAATAATTTAGTGTAAAATTTTTCAAAGGCCAGCTGTAAGAAACAGAAAAGCTATAGCAAGTGGTATTATTTCACCAGTCCTTGATAACATTCTGTCTCCATTATGATAATATGCTTTCTTTGCTTTCCCATCATGTTTAACAGCTTCCTTCCCACCCGGTGACTCCCTCCAGCAAGCATTCAGACAGCAAGCCAATACCACTGACTCCTGCCTACCACACTCTCCCTCATCCATCACATCATGGGACTCCCCATACCACGATAAACTGGGGACCGCTGGAACCTCCGAAAACGCCCAAGCCTTGGAGCCTGAGCTGCCTGCGGCCAGCACCTCCACTGCGGCCTTCAGCAGCTCTTTGCTATAAAGAGGTGAGAGGCAGCAGCCAAGAAAAAGGACAGTGTGGCAGGCCTTCTTCGATAGGAAGTGTTAATTTATTTTGTGGTTGCTGTGTGTATGTGACTTTCCTTTAATTTTGTAAATCTCCTAAACAACAGGGTAAAAATGAGAGTTGATCTGCGGTGCAAGATTTGCATTGAGAGTTACTGTAAGAGGTTCTTCTGTTTGGCTGTACTATATGCTCATCTTGTAATTTAACTTAAAATCCTCTCATGCTTTCATGTGTAGGCCACTAAATTCTCCAGTGTATAAAATTTCAATCATCTTTCTAGTGTTTAGCGTACAATAACATTCAAAACCTATCTTGATGATCTTTGGTAGGTCCTGCTCAGTCACCTTTTTACTTTCTTGTTCTGTATTTTCATAGAAGATGTAGTGTGTCCTTAAGGTAAAGGATAGATCAGCATGTTTGTTTTGTTCCTGAAACTTAGTATTGTTCCTGTAAATTATCGTGACCACATTTTGATAATAAAGGCTGCTTGTTTTCTTTTTTAGTATTTTTTTCCCTATAGAGTTCTGTAAAAACCAAAAACTGACCTAAACTTTTACAAGTCTTGGCTTTAAAGAGTATACTACCTGCCAAGCTTCCTTGTTAGGTCTATTTTTACTTGCTTCCCAGTAGACAAGTGAAATGAGTTGTCTCTTCAACCATTCAGGAAAGACCTGCCTCTTCCCTTCACTCCAGCTCCCAAACAGGCTTGAATGCCTTTGCAGCAGGTTTTATGTGTATTTCTGTTAATAGCACAGATAAAATATTTGACTTTGTGTATAGTTTGAGGAAGGGTAGAGAGGAAATCAGCCAATTCAGGCAAAAAATATGAGTAAACTGTATTTTGGTGCTGTTAAAAAGTTTTTGGTTAGTAATTCCTGTATGCATCTTAGAAGTTAAATTTTTGAAATAATATAGAGAAGCTCTAGTCTTTTTTCTTTTCCTATACAGGATCTCAGTAAAAGCCCTAAAACCATGAAAAAGCTGCTTCCCAAGCGCAAGCCGGAACGGAAGCCATCGGATGAAGAGTTTGCACTGAGAAAAAGTAAGAGTGACTTGAACAAGTATCTGCATAATACTAAGGCTGGAATTAACATCGATTTAGGTTCTGTAAAAGTTAGATGTGCAGTGTAAGCAAATCACCTGGTTTCCTCTTTCATGTCAGGGGAGAGGGGTAGGTATCTCCAGAGGATGGTTTGTCATATTCATCTTAGATGCTTATGCTGTGATGGCATTAGTTGCTTTGTTGGAGTGGATGCCTGCTTGTGAAGTGCCTATTTATCAGTGATGAAGAGAGGCAGAGAGACTGACTGGGTTCTGGTCAGAATCTAAGTTTATTGTGGGCTACACATGTTGATATACTATTCTAGGAAGGCTAGTAATTTTTTACTACAATGATTGGGTTAATCATCACATAGACAAACTTATGCATTTTATAATATCTCTTGCTTGCAGAAGTTGATGTAATTTTCTTGAATGTTAAGTCTTGATTTAATCTTCAGCTAGTCTTGTTTTAATCCTCAAAGTTCTGTTATGCTAATCAAAATCTCAATCTCTTATGCTAATCAGGTCCAGAGTGCTCTCTACCTTGTGTACCCCAATACCTATTTCTGTTTGTTACAGAGGGAAGGGAGGTTAACTAGAGAGCCATGTCAAGTTCAGTGAGGTAAACCTGTCTTTTAGTACTATAAACAAAAACATGAAGATACTGTCCCACTCCTGCAGAATGCTTTGTAGCTATGTTCTTAAATTGGTCTTGGTAGGAGCTTCTGTTGTCCTGGGTGTTGGAAAGCTGGTTATTGCTGCTGATTTGAAGACAAGTTGCTTGCACAATCACTCCTTCTAGGATCCAACAGTCTTCTCTTATCTCCTGTAAATAAAGTCATTTGCTCGTGTTTGTATCTAAATAAGTTGCAGATATTTAGGCTGCTTGAAGTCTGAAGAAAAACACTGATCTGAGGGAGATTATTATTTTACAGAAAGAAAGAGGTCAAAATCTGGATATTGGGATAATTTGAAGTAGAGGGAGCATTAAAGTTATGAAGGAAACACTTAGTTGTCAGTGTTGCTGTAATTCTTCCTTAGAAATCTGTGTGAATGAATAATCTGGTTACTTGTATCAATAAAAGACAGGGTGTTTTATTGGACAGATTTTTGCTGTAGCTTTTGCTTCTCTGTGTCTGTCCTTTGCTCATGGGCTTTTTAAGATAGAATCTGTGCCATGAGTGTTCAGTGCATGAAGTGTGTTATTGTGGCAGCTGTCTCTCACAGGCTTATATAGAGTTGGAGAGAAAAAGCTTTTCCTTGGGGTGCTCTTGGTTTGTCTGAGGTGTTAGTCCTTCTAAATATTCTGTGTATTTCGTGTGGCAAAGGTGGTATTCAGTAGAATGATTCTCTGTTCATGGATGTGCATGTGGATGTTGTAGTTCAGGAGGTTTTACCCTTACAGGAAGGCATCTGTTTAGGTAAAATGAAAGTACTGTACTACAGTATCATTTCAGATGTTGGAGAATGGAGATTCAGTAGTTGTCATGATAGTGATAAAGCTGTCAACTTGCAGTTTTAGCAATTGTTAAAGAATACAGTGGGAGGACTTAAGTTCTTGGGGAAGGAAGGAGTCTGTAGCTTGCAAATACATTGTTCTACTGATTAAATAACTTTCAATAAAAGCTTTTTTTTGAAGCATTAAGTCAGAGAGTGTTACTTACAGAAATTCTTACAGATTCTTGGTATTCATCTTCCGTAATCAGTAATTAGAAGCTTCTGTTAGCGTTCCTTCAATTTTCTCAACTTTTTTGTGGAGCTATAAAAGTTTCTCACTAAAGAACTTCTATCAAACTTAAAGCACATTGATAGATAAGTCCAGATTTTGTTACTTCCCTTCCCAGGAATCCAGAGGATTTATGGGCTGTATTTTGAAAAATGCTGTGTCAAATTAGCATTTTAAGAGACAAAGCAACTGAGATGTTCCAACTGAGTGCCCTTAAAATGCTATTTCAGAAGAGCAGTATTTGTCCTGCTACTGTAATAATATGGTGCTGCGTTCTAACTATGAAATACAATTATTTTTCCATACTTTGGAGTTCCTGTATCTCTTAAAATCTAGGAAAATTATATTGGGTCAAGATAACTTCCGCAGTAGCTAGCTTGTCCCAACAAATGTTTGGAAAGTTGGCTTTGTTCTGGTGATAATAAATCACAAAACCCATCAGGATGCATTGGCTGGCAGAGAATACAACTACATTTTGATGTTGAAAGCTGTTCAGATTCATGTAGCAGGAAATCTTCAAACCTAGTTATTTCACGAGAGAAAAGAGGAAAAATGCTTTCAAAATAACAAATTGTCTTGCCTTGCACATGGACTTCTGGTTTCATCTAAACTAATGGTAGAGGTACCACTGGATTTCTGTTTGGAATTTCACTCTATTGTGAGTGAAGTTTGACAGTATTTTTACTGAGTCACACAAGGAGATTTGCTGTGGAACTTTACCTTTTGGAAAATGTTGCCATGCATGTTGAACTTGAATAGTTAAATTTGTTCAGTAGTGCTGTTTCTACATTGAAGTCTAGTAGTTTGAAGTAGTCACTTTTCACAGATACATGTACATGATAGTGGTGTCTTTCCTTCTGCATACTGGACTGAAATCGTATTGAAATTGTGCTGTTAATTCTGAGTTTTATTTTCGGTTGTGTGCTGCTGAAAGGGGTAAAACTGATTTTTATATATATATTTTCATAGACGCACACATATATATATGTGCAAATGCCAAAAGTTTTGAAGATGTTTTCTGTGAATTAATATTCTGTCTCTCGATTTCTTGGATTAAATAATCAAATAGTACGCATATTGAATTGTATGTTTACATAATAACTTGAGTATATAGGGGTTTTTCAGTAAAATGACTGGTTTAGAATGAGAGTCCTCACACTTCAAAACACATTCTGTACAACATCAGATGCCCAGAAAATTTCTTGAATGTGTGGGTGGTTACTCTGAATTTAATTTTTTCTAAGCATTTCAAAATAGTATTTGTCTTTTTAAACTGTTACTTTTGTTCATTGAAGTTTGACTTTTAAAATGGTATAATTAAAATAATTTTAAAGGGTTGGTTAGGCTGAACTTTGGACTCAACTGAGCTGTACTGATTTACAAAGGCTTTTCTATATTAAGAAACATGCCTGTGTTTAAAATTCTATTTTTCCCATTGATTCTAGGTACAGCTGCTTTAGAAGAAGATGCTCAAATTCTTAAAGTCATTGAAGCATATTGCACAAGTGCCAAAACACGTCAAACACTAAACTCAAGTAAGTTAGAAAGTACTGAAATGGGTAGAAATGGCTAACTAAAACACAAATAAGATAGTTTGCAAAAGAGAGTGCTGTATATTCTCAGGCCTTTGCAAACAGCAAATTAGATCTGCAAATACTAATAACCTGCTTATGGTTTAACATCAGTGCCAGGTGTTTATGTATTGGATGCCAAGGACCATGGTTAGAGACTATTATTTTTCAGTATTTTGAAACAATCCAAAACAACAAAAACCCAAAAGTGACTATTTGTCATGGTTTAAAATTGTACTAAAGCTTCACCAATGAATAAGAGGTGTCTGAACTGAATATAACAGCTAATCAGTATGCTTTTGGATAAATTTCAAGAAGCTGGTAAGTAGGAGGAATGAAGAAGCCATCGTAATTTTGGAGGACTGTATTTTTCTTGTGTTCTGTTCAACAAAGGCTTTCTCTGTGGAAAAGTAACCTAGACCTATAAAAATTTCTTTAATTTAATCGCCACTAGTTGTTTTTAGTATTAATTACAAATTTTAACCCCATGTCATAATTTCAGGAGAAATTGTTCTCAGATGTGTGTTGCTTAAAGCCATCTCAGATCAATACCTAGCATATTGAAAACCTGTAACGTGCCTCTGGGGTCCTACTTCATTTAATCCAAATCAAGGTTGCCATGTGGAGTTCCTCTGTATTGTAAGTAAAACATTGCTCAAAGCAGGGGAGTCCACCAGCATGTGTTCCATCTACACAAGGAAGGAGAAAATGCTGTTGTGTTTGGTTCCTTCCTGCACTGTTGAATACAGATTTAATTTGGAGATCCTTGGAACACAGTATAGTGGTCTTGAAGTACTTGGCTGGTTTTGCTGGAACTAGAAGACTGGGTATCATAACTTCTTGTCCACTAAAGCTATTGAAATTTTGCAATATTAATCAATGTTACTGCTGCCTACAGTGCTCTGGGCTCGTTTTGCTTCTGAGCAAAAGCACTTCTTGCTGACAGTTGAAGTCTTAAAATGCAATTGCAGACTTAATTCTTGAATTTTCCTAATACATGTTCACTTGCTATTGTCACCTTGAAAAAACACAGCTACTTTGTATTCCCATGGAACTTACAATGGGAATATGGCAGTTGTATTAGACTGTGTAATTCTTTTCAAGTAACAGCAAACCCCTTAATTTTAATTTTTTTGTCTTAATGAACTGTAGATCTTCAAGATCATGAAATCAGCTACTACTATTATTTTTATATTAGGACTCATCTTTTTTTATAGCCCTACAGTCATTACAGTAGTGTGTTTAATTGGATAAAGGGAATGAATGAGTTCAAAGTTCTGAAGATATACTGTTGTTCCAAACAAAATGAAACGAGATGATTGCTGTTAAAACACCTCAGCTGTGATCTGTTATTTCCAAGGATAATGTGACAAGAAATGGTTGGGAAAACATTTGCACTTGCACAGTAGTGTGTGTGTGTGCAGATATGAAATGGATATGATTTTTTTTTGCTTGCCTGTTTTTCCTTTCTATGTATATTTAAGAAATATACATAGTGCTGTGGGTATCATTGCATACATCAGAAGTCAGCAGTTTTTATTTGCTCTTAATTGCAGCAAGAAGCAATTTTTTATTGGTTAGGCACACAGCTGCTTTGTTTGGAAAGCATAGCGTTGTCACCTAAGACTCAGTTTCAGAAGGTCCATTTATAAACTGGAATTGGAAGTGGGGAAAGAACCAATAAAGCTGGAATTGCTTCTGTTGGAGCAGTCATCAGTGTAGAATAATAGAGTGAGAGGATGGTCTGTCATCTGTGAAGTGTGCTGGTTTTTTGCATACTCTGTTCTTACCTCCCTGTGGATATTCTGCCTGTGCCTCACAGCACTCACTGGGCAATTCCCCTACCTGCACCTTAATCTGCTGCTTTTGGCAGTGTCTGTACAGCAGAGCTGTGGCACCAGTGCAAGCTGGTAGGGTGTGGCATCAGAGGTAGCAGACCAGCTTTTTATCAGTTGTTTGGGTGGGAATGAAGTGGGATTTAATTTGGGTAGATAGATGGAAGTGAAAGAACAAAGTCTGACTATCTTGTGCTTCTTGAACACTGAGCTTATTTTGCATTTCTGCTTCAAATGAAGATTTAAAATCTTCTGCAATATCACATGTATGGTAGCTCATAACATAGCCATTTATATGGCTTCAGTCCTTGTATATTGCTAGGCCTTGAAAAATTTAAAAACTGTCCTTGCTATGTTTGACCAACTACCCTAGAGATCTAAAAGTATTTAATGAGGGGATGGACTCAGGAGTTTA
>VZTR01024961.1:155210-260876 GCA_013400775.1 Chaetops frenatus
TATGCCTCCTTTCTCTTCCTCCCTTCTTCCCAGAGGAATCAAATGCTGACATGAAAGACCTTTTTTGACATAAGTGTGTGATCTTTGTTTAATGTAGTTGACAGCTACAGGGAATTCAATGTAATCTGAAGTATGTATTTTTCTATATCCTCTCTTTTGTAAAAATAATTTCAGAGACATTACCATCTATAGACTGTTTTTCTGTTGTCTTCCTCGCCTGTTAAATTGATTTTATTTTCTTCCTTCTAGTTTTTTGGGGTTTTTGTTTGTTTGGGGTTTGTTTGGCTTTTTTTAGTTGGTATATTTTCAGTAAAAGCATGGGCTGAATTACTGGAACAATCTAAAACCTACTTCTGCAGGTCCTATTGCCAGATGGAAATTTGATTAATATTCTAAGGCTGTATATAACTTTGTGTTTTCATGATTTAATATTACAACATTTTTCTTTTTAAAGCAAGGATTATATTTAGTGTTTCTACTTAAAAGATGCTCACATATGAGTGAATTTAAACAAATCAATAAGCTAATATACATGCTAAAATGTTTACATCAGAATAAATTTAATAATCACCCCTCTCTAGTAAAAGGTCATAACTTTGTTTTGCTATGATTGTAGCAACTCTAGTCCTGCAGCCATCTGGTTGGAAGTATTTGCATCAGTGAAATACAGGAGGTTTAGTGGGAAAGCTCTTTCCAAATGTTGTCTTAGGAACCTCCCGTGTCTTCAGATGGTGTATCTGTCTTTTCAAACTATTCATTCTGTTCTCATATGACTAACACTTACATATGAAGTTATATTTCGGTCCACTTTGATTGTTTCCATTTTACTCATTTAAGCGTATTGCTGTAAACAGCCTAAATCAGTCATCTGAGTCATGTAGGGTTGTATTGCTATTTGTCTATCTCTATTAGTCAAAAAAAAAGACAAAACAACTTCATGCCCAAACCTTATTATTCCCAAGAATTTGCAAACAGTGGTGTACTTCATACAGTGAGCTAAAGTTTAGCTGATATTTGGCTTCTGATTTGTGTTTTCTTTACAAAGATAGTAAAAGGTACCCTTTTGCTTTTGGCAGATCTGTAGCACCGATTTTTCCAATTTTTAAATCTCAACACATGCAGAGTCTGGGAGCAGCATTTTTATAATTCTTTGTATTAGGACCTCATGAAAAATTTATTAAGAAAGAGAAGGGTAATTTGGCAGATCTGCTCATCTGTTTTAACATCTTTAGTATAACAAATGCAGTGAAACACTGAACATTTAAAATGACAAGTAATTTTTTTTCTGACATTTGCTTCACTTGGAAATGTACATGTCTTTACATGCCAGCGGTTAATGGTTAACCTGCTACAATGGTAGATCTGAACATTTGTGTGTGCACACTTAGAATTGTGACTTGCCACTGAAAACCTTCTTTGAAACTCAAGTAAATTTAATTTCTTAGAGTTTCTTAGCTTGTAAAGTTGGTTAAAAACAGAATTGTGTATTTACAAGTACTCTTTCAAATTTTTGAGCTTTATTCCTGCCTTGTTCCCCTCCTAACCTCTCCTAATCACAGTAAAGGTATGAAGAAATGAGGAAAACAGCAATACTTAAAAGCTGTGCAACACAGTCTTTGCTTATGGCCTCAGATAATGCTGTGCACTTATTGAAATTAACCACCACCCCCACACATCTGACTTCCATACCTTAAATTAGGACACTCATAGTCTCAGTCCTTTGACTGTGAGCCTTCTCCTCCCAGCTGGAGGAAGCTGTTCTTGGTTGACTGGGGAGAGCTGTCTTTTAACTGATGCCCTGAAATCAGCTGCTTTAAGCAGATCATATGAATACCCACCTCCATTTTACTATTGTCTTAAATGGTTCCTGGATAGGCAAGGTCTTTGAACATAGGCAGAGATTTAATATCCAGTTTAAGTGGGAAGGTTTCTGAATTTCATCCCCCTTTTCTTACTTCCTTCCTGCAAAACTTCTTTATGACTCCCTTCATATTTGTCTGCTAGATGATTCAAAACAAATGACCAGACTGTTTACCAGTATAGCTCTTTCTGAAGCCTGGCTTCTATCAGGAACCAGGATGGTGCCATATAAAAATAGCATGGTGCCCAGAGAAATTGTGGATGCTCCATCCCTGGAAGTGCTATTTAGGTGGGGCCTTGAGCAACCTGGTCTAGGGGAAGGTGCCTCTGCCCACAGCAGTGGTGTTGACTCTGTGCCAACTATTTTGTCAGACGTCATGCTCCTTTTAGGGGAGAGTGAATAAAAGGCTGAGGTTGTGAGTTAGGATTACAAACAGACATCAGTGAGAATCTCTGTGGCGTTCAGTCTCTGCTATCACATCTTCCTGGTCTGGTGTTAAAACCGTACTCCAGGGCTAGGAATGATATTCTACCAGTTTCAGGCAAATATAAAGTGAACTTTTGTTATGAAGTCTTTCAACCATGTAAATATCCACGCAGGTTTCAGCTTTCCTTCTTTCTGGAAATGCTCAGAACTGCTTGCTCGTTTTTGACTGATTGATTAGGCTGGAAAGGGGATTGGGCACTGAAAACCAAAAGCAGGGGGCTGTTACTCACGGGCCTATTGTATTTCAGGTGTTCTACCACATTATGTAGGGGGTATTTCTAAGGCCTGTAGCCCTGGTCTAAATGCCAGGTGGGCTCTGTTGTTACTGGCTTTCTTCTGGGGGCTAAATTTGCTAAATCTATAATTTAGGGTATGGTTGAGAGGTATTGATATTGAA
The DNA here is from genome assembly GCA_013400775.1 of Chaetops frenatus. Taxonomy (NCBI): domain Eukaryota; kingdom Metazoa; phylum Chordata; class Aves; order Passeriformes; family Picathartidae; genus Chaetops; species Chaetops frenatus. The sequence continues at coordinate 157,955 of VZTR01024961.1, forward strand.
TAGATACCTTTTTTTTTTTTAAATGGAATTTAATTTATAGAAACTTAGTTGAATCTTGATTATAATGGTCAGTTTTTTGCCTTAATTATTCAACAGACTTCTAAACAGTGGGGTGATTCTTCCAAGACCCTGGATTTAAGCGTTCCCTGTCGAGAAGTTATGGCAACTTACTTGGCCTTAATATTTGTTTGCTAATCTTGAAGTAATTGTTTGGGTTTGTCTAACATCCTTTCTTGTCCCATTCCACCTCACTTCCCTCAATACCCACCCCCCCTCCAGAAAATCCCCAAAACCAAATGAAACCCTGTTTTGTGTAGCTTGGGGTGTGGATTGTCCATCTTAAAAACAAACACAAACTAAACCAAAATCAGCAACAACAAATCCCCATGGAAAAAAAACCCAACAAACTAACTGAGTAGTACTTGTGGTTATGCTGTCTCAAGGTGAATTAGGCAGTTGTTTGAGGTCAATTTAAATATAGTAATTTGGCCTTTTTGACTTGGAATAATGTCTTGTAATAAAATTCAATGCTTAGGATTGAGGAATAGCAGATAGGGCAAACTAAAGTAATTTGTTACTTTGACCCTATTTCATGTAAATGTGGAATATGTCTCAAAGGTGTTTAGGATTATCTGAGCTGTAGGAACTTCCTAGACTGTCCTTGGAGTATTAATTCAGTGGGAAGTGTCACTGTACTGTAACACCTTCCTCTCTTCATGTCCTGAAGCTGTAGCTTTTGCAGCGGGAAATGGTTACACAGAATGATAGACATAAAGAACTTGATGAAGGCACAAGGTGCAATTTAGGGTATGTTGCTGAGTGCCAATGATGACTCTGCTTGAACTTACTTCCAGATGCATAATTGCAAAAAAACCCACCTTAAAAATAATAAAAAAATAAAGGATAGCTGCTGGCACAAATGGTGCAGAAAAGCAGGATTTTGAAATAGGTCCCTTTTGCATTTAGAACTTGACACCTCATGTCTGATGTTACTGTGCACATACTCATTAGATGACCTGATTAGATGGCAGGATAGATGTGCTGTGTGTTTGTACCTTTGATACTCACCAAGTGCTTGTGGGGTTTAGGAAAAAAAATCTGCAATAAAGAAAAACCCACCAAAGCTCACAAAACCCAAACCATGATCAAGGAGAAAGTGTGAGGGTTTTTGCATAAGTAGAAACCATAAAAGTAGCAAGAGTTCTGACATACAAATGAGAGTTTGTATGACAAAGGGTATTGGAGCGGTGAAGGCGAGAGTGAAACTTGTGTTCTGTAATAGTTACTGTCCTCTGGGACAGGAAGGTCAGTGTTCACAGCAGCAGTTTTCCATTGTGTGTGTTTGTGTAGCATGAGGTCTCCGTGTGTGTTTGATGTTGGTGAGCTGCTTTGTGTGTCTCTGCAGTGTGTGCTGTGCTCTGCTGTACATTCATCAGGATGTGCTGCTGCAGACATCTGCTCCATGTGCATGTGTGTGCATAAATGAACAGCTGGGACATTTGTTGCCGGGCTGTCTCCTCCACACTATTTGTGCTTTGCAAGGACCCGTGTTGCCCTGCCCAGGCAGACAGCTGGATGCAGCTCTCTACAAAGAGAAAGAGAACATTTGTCATCTCCATTTGTGCGGAGGGAGTCACGGGTGAGAAATGTGGCAGTTCTCTCCCCTTGGCCACTGCCTCCCTTGGCCTGTGCTGGGCTAAGGTGTGCTCCACATCAGTACAGATACCCAAAATGTAGTGATCAGGTAGCAGCTGCTGCCAACTAATTCCTAATACAACATTTAATTCAGTTCTGTGTTAGCTGCAAGGCTAATGAAGCAGAGCAGTAAGCAATTAACTGAAGTAAACATAAGAGAGCTTTCTACAGTTAGAGATTGACAGCGCAAACAGGGAAGTGTCCTTGAGCTCCCTACAGAGTTTGGATGTGTTTGTTTTATAGGTTGTTCTTCCTGGAAAATAAGTGGAAGTGTATTAACCCTTAAAAGATTTCTTCGCTCCGTAAGAAGAACTTACAGCTTTCAAGGACAAGATTCTTTCTCAAATCTGCTGTATTCTTTATTCTATATAATTTTGACAATCACATACTGATACATTAGATCTTTACTGTAAGCCTAAGAAAACTTTTTTCTTCATTAGAGACATTTGTTACTGTTTGCTAAAATAGTTTAAGTAGCTAAACATGTACAGCTAAGATAGGGTCTTTACAAGCTCACTGTTCAGAACTCAAGACTGCAGCTGTTTGGGAAGTTAGTATTTTGTAATAAGTGTGATTTATTCAACTTTTTAATCTACTTGTTTGTATGATATATTTTACCATGAACCATAAAAGAAAAGTGCTGTTAGCACAAAGCAGCTGTTCACCAACTAATTTCTCTGCACAGGCATGTGCTCTGTAGTTCCAAATTATCAGTTCAAACTGTATGAGACTTGAGAAATTCCTGGTTAATAAAAGTTCACGACAATTAATTGGTAGGCAGGTGTACCTTGTTTGTTAAAACTTATGCCTTTGTTAAATAATACAAGAAATTTAATGCTTTATCTGCAGTGTTTGAATTCTGAACAAATGCTTAGACACCAATTTATTTACAGACTTTCTTAGAAAAACCAACCTTGTAATTTGTTGCAGCCTAATTGAATAATGTTTGTAGAAGGCATAATTTATGTACTTGTGGGTGGATGTACATTTCTGGGCTTGTAGTTTTTTTTAGTCAGAACTACTTTTTTATAGTCTATGTGTTTTATCTTGATGTTATAAATTGTAATGTGTGCAAAAAGTTCTGAAGATACTGTAGTGTTTTGTGTTTTTATCATCAAACCATGAAGTGCTTTTTAAAACATCTATTAAATACAAAGAGTATGTAATTTGGTAGGAATGTATTATAGGACTAAAAGGCTATCTGTAAGACTATTTGCATGTATATGTGTGCACACACAAAGTGTGGTGCTTACAGTGTTTTGGGAAGAAGGTTTTTACTACTTTTTCTTTAATTGCTGTGTCATTTGATACCACTATTCTGCTCCTTACTGACAGCGTAATGGGTTTAGAGCAGAATTATTTCTTGGATTTGTATCAGTGTGAAATCAACATCTGTCCTTGATGCTTGCATTGCTGCTACTTAAACAGAGCTATGTTTATCTCAGTCTGCTGTGGGGAATTTGCACAGCTTTTTCTGATGGTTGAATAGTGCACTGTTCCTTGAACAGTGTAACAGCCCCATCAAGGACTTGGGAATTACATCAGCAGCGGGATAGGAGCGTCAGACAACCTTTTGTTGTTGTAAGGCTGTGGTTTCAAAAGTAAGAGATGTGTCAATAACTCATGTGTAGAGGGAAGGGGGAAATGGAAAGTGGTATACCTTGGTCATGGTATCATGCAGTGAATGAAAGAATAATCTTTATAATGCCCCAGTGGTATTTGTGAGTTGCTCATTTTGTAATTTATTTTTACAACAGGTTCCCGTAAAGAATCAGCTCCTCAAGTCCTGCTTCCAGAAGAAGAAAAAATTATTGTAGAAGAAACTAAAAGTAATGGTCAGACTGTTATAGAAGAGAAGTAAGAAAACGTTTAATGAATGATGAATTACAGTAGTAAACTTTGTGCTCTTCTTCCTCTTCCTGTCTCCCGTTATAGCAGGGCATGTATGGTATGTTTGTAGTTGGAATGGAGCTGTTTGGAGTATGCTGCCAGTCCTCTAAGTGCAGTTGGCTTTCATTTAAATGTCTGGTTTCTTTGTATATGCTGTGTGACTTATTCCACCTGTGCCAAGAAGTGATGTGCTTCACTTACAAATAATTTTTCCAAGTGCTGTTGGATTTCAGTATTAAATTGGTGTCATCCTTCTAGTTAGGGTTGCGGCATTGTTCTACTTTTTTGGTAAAGCTTATGTTGGAAATGAAACTACAGTTCTGTTGTAGAAAGCTGTAATACAGAAACTGCTAGAAGTCTGTAAGTGCTTGAGAAGTGTTTCTTGTCACAGAAGCTGGTAACAAGTCCTTGCCTTACTGGATATAAATCAGGATTAGAGAAAGGGGTTTTTTTAACACAGGTTTGAAATTAGCTGTATTAGCTGTGGGGTATGGGGTGTTTTTTATTTAATTGCATTTCATTTTACAGTTTTGTCTAATAATAGATTTAGATGTGTATTTCTGAAAACTGTTGTTACAGATTATCTTCTTTTTTCATTTTAGAAGCCTTGTTGACACAGTATATGCATTAAAGGATGAAGTACAGGAATTAAGACAGGTTGGTAACTTGCCACATTTATAGCAACATGGAGAAGGAAAAGACGGAAGGCGTATTATAAAACTAAATATGGCTTGCAAGTTCACTTTGACAGTCATGAACTTGAATTTTGGACTAGATTTACTTTTAAAAGGAAAATATCATTTGCCAAATTCACTCCCTGTTGTTGTCATCAGTCTTTTGAGAACAGAATTGAGGAGTGCTTCTCTGAAGCGAATTACTAAGCTGTTTTTGGAAGTTGCAGCCTCTGAAATGGTGGAAGTGTGAAGCAAATTCAGTTGTGCTATATCACCAGCAAAGTAAGCTTACAGAGACTGAGAAATTGTAGTTGCTCAAGAATGCTAAAAAAGGCCTAAATAGAACCTGATATTTATAATTCTAAAATGATACAATCTTGCAATAACCTGAACACCTCTTATGAATCAGTTCTTAAAACTGCTCATCTCTAGAGGCAAGAGTCCCTTTTGGTGCCTATCATGTGGCTTTTTTTAAATGAGGGCTTCATGTTAGCTGTGGGTGCTTTTTTGTCACTTGTTCTAAATATCCACCATGAATAAATAAAAATATCTTCCTATCAGGACATAGCTTCTTTTAACCATGTAAAAAGCATGTAGTCTTTCTTAATGTATAGGTAGAAAAAAAAGTATTGGATATTCCTCACTCAGCAAGCTATGAATTTGCTTATCAGTCTGATTCCAGAAGTTGGATAAAATTTCTTGAGTTAATGTAAAAAGGATTTGTATTCAAATTTCTTCAGGTCTGGGGCTATAAATGTGATTTTTTTTTTTTTTTGCCATTTGTAAGCATCCCTAGTATTTCTAAGGATGTCATGCATATTCCTTGAAATAGGACAGTTGATGTGTTGCATACTTAAATTCTGCTGTGTTCAGCATATAAAGAATGAGTGTCCCAGGTTAGATGTGAATTTGGTAGTCTTTGAAAAAATACAATTCATATAATAAAAGCAGCAATAATAGCCCACTAATACTCCTGTGGCCTCCTGCTTTTGTACAAAGAATAAATATGCAGCCTCACTGAGACTCTGCACAGCTCCATGGCCCTTGAACAGGTCACCTTCTCCTAAGCTTCATGCAATAGCTCTCTTTTCTGGTGCCTTTCCAAACAGATGTTCTCCAGAATCTTACATCTTCCAAAGCCAAGACATATTAAAGCCTGATTTCATTTTCTTATGTATCAGGAATTGAAAAATCTCATCTTAAAAGCATTTATTGGTCCACTGCTGTGATGCTGCCAACCAGGGAAGTGGCAGAAATAATCTCTGAGCTGGCAAGGGCTTTATGGATGAAGGCTCTCTGGGAATACAGAGAGTCCTTGTTGGTGTAGGCACCAGACTGCAAAGTGGGATCCTTCCCGTAGCAGCTTCCATTGGTTATTAATAACTGTTGTTCCACAAGCAATACACTTGAACTGTTCCTGAACTGGCAGACCTAATAACTTAAATCTGTACCTACATAAAATAATGAACTTTCCGAGTTTCTCAACAGAACTGAGGAGGGAATGGAGTTTCTGAGGTGACAGACCATGGTTGTGTGTATAGACTAGAGAGCAAGGACCTGCAAAGCAGTGCTGTGGAAAGGGACCTGGGGGTCCTGGTTGATGGCAAGTTGAACATGAGTCAGCAGGGCCCTGGCAGCCAGGAGGGCCAACTCTGTCCAACTCAACTCATATTTNTGGAGTTTCTGAGGTGACAGACCATGGTTGTGTGTATAGACTAGAGAGCAAGGATCTGCAAAGCAGTGCTGTGGAAAGGGACCTGGGGGTCCTGGTTGATGGCAAGTTGAACGAGTCAGCAGGGCCCTGGCAGCCAGGAGGGCCAACTCTGTCCAACTCAACTCATATTTTATGATTTTATGATCCCATCCTATTTCTAAAATGTCTGTAAATAACAGCTAATGGGAGTCCAGTTGGACCCTTGGATTGCAGGCCTGTTTGTTAAACACCATTAGATTTGTCTTGGGGCCTTATTTCAATGTTACTTTACCTTCTGGTTGCTTCCCTACTGTTCCCAGCATCACCTTGACCTGTACAGTATTAGATAGTGTAAGCATTCCTGTGATCCCTGTCATCCTTATTGTCCTGTTCATTTATTTCAATATTGCCTGATGGCACTAAGCAGTGAGAACTCACTTGTTAATATACATGTGGAGAGATGGTGTTGCTTCAAATTCAGACTTCTCTTAGACTGCTGGTAGTCATCAGTCTAGTTTAAAATTTAGTCACAAAACACTTTTCAGAGAAACGTAATGGTTTTCAGGATACTCCTTCCAACTATTTACATTCCTAATGAAGCAAGTTAACTTGCATTAAGTTTCAAGAAGCTTTTTGGAGATTGAAACCAGCTAAAGTCACTGTAGGTGCTTACAGGAAATACTTAGTCTGCTTGCTGTTCCATTTCCCTTCTCCATTAGCAACAAATATATTCTACTCCTCTTTGATCAGATTTGAGCAGAACTCAAGATTAGTGGCCATCTGTTACCAGCACTTGCTGTATAAAGGCCCCCTAAGTACACATAGGAAGTAGCATGGTTTCCATTTGGTAGCTTTTGTTGCATTGTGTGAAATAACTGTGTGTAACTTGTGAAGATTTAATAGAAGCTTTGCTTTTGAACAGCTAATACTGGTTTTACTGAGAAGAGCCTTCAGAGTTTGTCATTGGCAGTGTATGTGTAGTCAGATCTGTTAAAAACCCTCAAAACAAACCAGTAATATCTCTGTCTCTGTTAAACAGGATAACAAAAAGATGAAGAAATCATTAGAAGAGGAACAAAGAGCTCGCAAGGACTTGGAGAAGCTTGTTAGAAAAGTTCTAAAGAATATGAATGATCCATCTTGGGATGAAACCAACTTATAACCACTTTTTTTCTTTTTCCCTTCTTCTTTCTATTGAAAGACCAGTTGTAAAACTGAACTGGGAAGCCTTCTGACATTAGTCAGTGTTGCATCAAGAGCACTATAAAACAGGATTTAACTGGATCTAGTGATTTCTTGTTCTGAACACACAGAAAGAGTCAAGCCATTTACTGAAGCAATCTGTACTTTAAGCATGGAGACTGTGGATCCTGAACTCTACTAAACTTAATTTGTTTGCATCCAAATTACCTCATTTTGCAGAAAGTGCAGCACCTGACTAAAAGTCCATGTTTTTCAGTGGCTTTTTAATTAAATATATATTTTTCATGTAAATAGCTGTAATTTAGAATGCATATGTGATTGATGTATCAGGGCTGACATGTTGGGGTTTTTTTCCTCGTGTTATTATAATGGTCACAAGTGTTAGAAGTGATGGCAGTACTGTCTTACCTAAGTAAGGTCAGAGTACTTTGTGGATAATTAGGAAGTAGTTCCAAATTACCCACTCACCACATGTGCAAATTTAAAACCCTATTTTTCTTATTTACCACTATATTTAAATCCTTTACTGTTACCTGTTACTTAAAACAGTTTACAGTTCCTTAGGAACAGTATTAAAATACAGAAAATTGTTTCTTGACAGTAGAAACAATTTTTAACAAATCTAATGCCCACAATTTACATTCACATACACTTGTTTGGCAGACTAATCTACTGTGCTTTGGCCACCAAAAGACTTATGTACTTGCCTGCTTTTTATGACCGTGATTTTTAGGTGTTTATGTACTACATTTTCTATTGTTGTGCTTAAACATACAGCTGGCTGATAATAGATCATACAGTCTGTTAAAGGAAAAAATCCATCTAATCCAGAATTTTGTGAATAAATTGTTGCTATTTATATTTTATGGTCACAGCAATTAAATTTTAGCTAACCTTTGTGCGTAAGACACATGGGCTAGGCCAAACTTCATTCAGAGCTTTGTTTCTATACCACTATATAAGAATCTGTTTGGCATTCCCATACTGTGGAAGCAGTCATTCCTCCCCACCCTGTTTTTTTTTTTGCATGTTGCCGATTTCTGTTCTACTACGATTTAAATGGAAAATTATGTGGTAGTAAGATTTTTTTTTTTAATCGTACTGTAATTCATAATTTGCACTGCTGACAGATTTTAAAATACATAAAGGAACATTAATTCCCTAGTCTGATAGGTGCAATTACTGCAGTTTCTTGTATTTAAGATAGGAAATGATACATCACTGCAAATGGTGAGCTTCAGATGGAGCACTTAAAATATCAATCCCATTAAAGCTCACTGTTTTAATGGATTTCATCAAGCTTTGGATTCTCCTCCAGACAGTGCAGCTTTCTGAGGGGTTTGTGTTCAGCTGAGTCAGAAGTGCAGGTATAGCACAGACTTGAGTCACACCTTTTGTCATTCTGATTTTCTACTGCCCTTTAACTCCTGCTGAAGGTAGTGCTCAGACTTGAGCAGTTTGTATGAACTTTAGTGAGTTGGAACCAGGATGATTTGGGTTGCAAGAATTGTCATGCACATTTTGAATCTAATGAAAGATCTATTTTTAAAGCTACCCACTTTTTTTTCAGTCAAGAACAGCTTTTTTAAAATAGGAAATTCTGTCAATGATTACATACTTGAGAAACAATTCTGTGAGAATGGAAGCTTCATAACCTGAGTAGACAAGCTGTCTCTTCTAGAAAGGTGAATATATTTGTAGGTGTCTTGTGTTCCTGCAATTTAAAAATGTTTTCCTTTAAATCTAAGGGAGGAGAAATTAAAAACATTTACATTACCAGACTTAAATATATTCACAGAACTTTAAATTTGTCAATTCTTGATACCAATATCTTTCCTTGATGTTTGTGATTGCACAAAATTGTGGACTGACATTATATTTATTTTCACATTTAGAAAATATCCTTGCTAAAAACTAAGTGATACTAACCCCTGCAAATGCTTACTATCATAGCCAAATCTAGACTTGAGGAAGCCAGTATAATTAGAATTTTGCTAACATTTTAACTTTTTAACATCCAGGGTATTTTTCAGAGTGATTTTTAATTTTCAATTGAGCATATGCGAAAGGACATTCCAGAGGAAGAAGTATAAAAGGAAAACATTAACCCTAGCAGTATTTAGCAAATTTTAACTCAGGAACAACTTCCATCATAACAATTTGTTTTACATTATATTGTAAAGAGTGGTGTTGCTATGTAAATCTGCTGACTCTTAGTACCTGTGATATTATAATTTCTGACAGTACCCCTACATTGACATCTAATGAACATGCCTTAAACACTGGGATGATGCAGTTGTTAAATATGACCAGGACTTAGGGACTGATTTTATTCAAGTTGGATTGGGAGGACTAATTTTTACACAAACACACGCGCACACACACACACACACACAAAGAAAAAAAAAAAAAAAAAAAACAACGCAAAAANAAAAAAGAAAACTGACCTAATATTGTAGGTAGCTTTTGTCTCTAGTGCAGAGAGCAGCTTCTGACTTTTGGGAACCAAGGAGTACGTGAACTTTTTTTCATTGACAATTTGTTACAGTGTATATAGATTGTAAATGTCACCATGGACCTTCTGAATTGTTGGAAACTTTATATAAGCATGGATAAATGGGGCACTGTTTATTTAACCTATTAAAGGGTTGTTTGTTTGCTCTCATCATTTAGGGATGAGGAGATGAAGCCATTTCTTATCCTATAGATGTGAAGCACTTTCAGTTCTGAACTGTCCAAAATGTAGCATAACATTTCTCTGTACTTACTGATGTATGTGTGTTTGTCTCGCCATGTCATGGCATCTTAAAGATTGAATAACTGACTGCTTTTGTATAAACCTTCTTAATGCAAATCATTTAGGGAATTTAGAGTATCTGTTTACAGTGTCTGTGGAGAACTCTAGATGTCACAGTAATATCCTGGTATCCACTACTAAAGCGTTTATGCTACATTGTAATTAAACCATGATTTTTTTCCCCCCTCACCCTATGAAGTGTTACATTTCATCTAATATGTGGGCTATTAGATAAAGAAGGGAAATTGCTTTAATTTTTTTGCCTTTCATATATATAACCACCTCTCCAATTTAGTAACTGCTATATTATCTTGAAAGAGCTTTTCCATGGTCTTTTATAATAGTAAATTGATGCCTGGAAAACAAAACAAAGCAAAGGGTTGTTTAGAGGGGTGAGTCTTGCATTTACAAATGTTCACTTTCTTTGGCAACCTGACCTGCTCAGGTAATGTAAGAAATGGAGGAGGTCAAAGACAGAAAATAGTGAAAAGAAAGAAAGCAAGAAACACTAGAAACTGCATCAATTGAGTAAAATATGTCTACGTGGATGATTTATCTGAATAGACAGAAATTTGTGAGTGTGTGTCATAGAGAGTTTATGTGGTTGGTGCTGCCTTAAATAGGGGAGAGGGATGATTTTTATGGTAGCAGAATCATCAGGATGGCATTATGCCAGATGGTGGGATGGGTTAAGGAAAGTGCAGGGAGTCATTCGTTTGCAGAGATGGTTTCAGTCTTTAGGCAAGGCATTTGAAGGGATTAGTAACATCTTAGGTGTGTCAAATGATATATTTATTCCAGTTTAGTTTAGCAAGGGGAACTTAGAATAGGGGACTTCAATTGTAGCAGTTTATAATTATTCTCCGAAGTCCCATTTTCCAAATTTTCTCTGGGTTAATCACTGTAAAGATGAATATTTTACACAATTTGAAATTGTCATTTCTTGGTCACCTGAAGTGTTTTGGGGATTTTTCTTTTTGAATGTTTTTATTGTGATGGGGTTGACCATGCCTGGCTGCCAGACCCTCACGCAGCTCTCTCTTACTCCTCTCCCTCAGCAGGAGATGGGAAGGAAAAAGATGGAAAAACTTGTAAGTTGAGATAAAAACCACCGATTTCTTATCATTAGCAAACACAAAAACTAAGCCACCTTTCCCTTACCCCACTTCTTAGGCTGAACTTAACTCTTCCATTTCTGTTGCTCTTGTCTTCCCCTCTCCCCCCACCAAGCAGCGCAGGAATGTGGGAATGGGGGTTTTGGTCTGACAGTTCCTCTTTCTTGCTCCCCCTTCATGCTTTGCCCTGCTCCAGTGTTGGTCTTCTCCACAGCTGGCAGTCCTCAAGGATAGTTATGCTCCAAGGTGGGTTCATCCTGGGCTACAGTTCCTGCCAGTGAGCCACTGTGGGCTCACTGCAGATTCCTTCAGTGCATCTGCTGCAGTGTGGAGCCCTCCATGGGCTGTAGGGAAAAACCTGCTTCACTGTGCTGTTCTCCACAGGCTCCAGGGGAGCAGCATCTGTGGCACCTCATGCCCCTACTGCTCCAATCTGTGTGTTCACAGGACTTTTTGTTGCACTTTTCCTCACTGCTGCACTGTAAAATGCATGTTCCTCAAGGCACTACAATTTTGTCTGAGGCTTAGCTGTGTCCTGCTTGTTCAAGGGGTGTCCCAGTTATACCCTGTTGGACCTGCTACACCTACCAGACTCAGAAGTTCAGGTGCAGAACTTGCTGTTACCCTCTTTCAGTGGACACCTTTGCTCACTAATAGGTCACGAGAAGGGAAAAGGAGCATGTAACCCTTGATAATGGGAGTGAGAGGCCTACAATAGTCAGGGGTGGTGTGGGTTAATGTGTGTGTGTGTGTCTATGTGTATCTAATGGAGATACTCCATAAGTCCCACAGTGCTGATGCTGAAGGGTCCCAGAAAAGGGGAGTTTGCACTTTGGAGAAATGCTGAGATGAAATTTGAGATGGACTTGCTCTGCAAGGCATGCTCCATCATCTGGAAAAGGGATGTAGGCTTGCCACATTTTACCTTGTGTGCTCAGCACTTGAGCTTTCTCTTTAACACACATGAGTCAAATACTGTCTTGGAAGGGGAGCTGAGCCTGGATTTGGAACTAAATTAACTTCCTGAGCTCTCCTTTAATTTGAGTGGCTGCCTTAAAGCCACTGTCCAGGCCTAAATCTAATTCTTGTGTCCTTAGGAAGAAATGAGTGCTACAGTTCTACAAGTTACTGTGAATAGTTTCAACTGTGGTACCAAGTAGTTAGTGCAGGCCTTCACAGTGCCAAATTTGCTCAGGTGCTCCCATTAGTTTCTGGGCATTCTCACTGATCTTACCACCTTTCTCTGTTGAACATGCACAGGCTCTCCTTTATGCATGGCAGAGCTCACTTGTGTGATATTCTTTTCCCCAAGCACTGTCTCTAGCAGCCATGAACCCATCCCAGCCCCATTTGTGTGGGTGTGCCATGAACACCTGCAGGTGCATCTGCTGCCTTTCCAATAACATGGCAGTGCTAACCAGCCTGGGAAAGGAAGGCCCCATGCACATTTTGCTGAATCCAAAACTTAGCACTGTACCAGCTAGTAAGAAGAAAATGAACCCTGTCCCAGTTGAAACCAGGACAAACTTTTTCCTAATGTCCATTCTGCTGTCATATGTAGGCCTGATGAGATTCCCCAAACAATTTACTTTTTTCTTAGTGTATTGCTCAGGCTTTGCTAGCTGTCTCTTACCAGTCAAGCAGCTTATGATAGCTGTGTGTTTGCAGTAGTCATAGATGAACAATACAGAAATAGCATGTTTTTGCAGTATTTTTCCAGCAGGGGACTGTGTTAGCTTCTGCTACATCAGAAACTACTCATTTTCCCTGAATTTGTTAATATTTGTACTTTCATATGCTTTTATAACCAAATGGAGTTAACTTTTTGTATAATTTGGAGCAGCTTTTCAAGCTCCAGGAAGTACAATCTATTAAATACCTTTTGTCCCATAGTACAGAGGTAGACACTCACAGTTGAAAGTGTTCAGGTAGCATTTGACCCAGCTGTGCCCATGGGATTTGTGGGGGCTTTTTAGCACTTCCTCACAGCACATGTGACTTATTATAGCATCTGTACATTCAGCATCACAAGGGCTCTTTCAGCATAATGGCAGTGTGGAGGATCAGGTTTATCATCAGGCAGAACTAAGCAAGGAATTTGGCTGTAATCACTAACTCATGTAATCTCTGGCCTTGTTCTACAACAGGCAGAATTTCAGAGGAACTGAGAAAAATCTATTGCAACAAGACTGACTTTACCAGTTCTAACACATGAAGTCTCCATTTTGAGACTGAACTGAGAACACACTGGGATGATGCAATGCATGCTCCATCCACTGCACTCGATTCCATCACTGCTGGGAATTTATGATACAGGACTACTAACAGTGCTGGGAAGGGGACAGAGCAGTGCATTGAGGGAGCATGGTAATTACCTTGGGCTGGGAGATGAGCATTTGAAAATACAGGTTCCAGGAAGTGCCCCTGTGCTGTCATCACCACCAGATTTTCAGCAGGATTTCTGCCACTGCATCCAGACCTGGCTACATGTTCCACTGTCTCATCTTTACTTGTCAGGTCCCCACTGAGCCTTCTTCCTCCAGGCTAAATAGTTCCAGCTCCCTCAGACACTCCTATGATTCACTCTCCAGACCCTTCACCAGCTCCACTGCTCTTCTCTGGACACACTCCAGTGCCTTTATGTTCTTTCTTGTAGTGAGGGCCCAGGAACTGAACACAGGATTTGAGGTGTGGCCTCATCAGTGCTGAGTACAAGGGGACAATCTCTGCCCCATCCTGCTGGTCACACTATTGCTGATGCAGGCCAGGATGCCCTTGGCTTTCTTGGCCACCTGGGTACTGCTGGCTCATGTTCAGCTGCTGTTGACCAGCCCCTTCTGGTCCTTTTCAGCCAGGCAGCTTTCCAGCCATTCTGCCCCAGCCTGTAGCACTGCTTGGGGTTGTTGTGACCCAAGTGCAGGACCTGACACTTGGCCTCAACCCATCAATCCAACCTGTCCAGGTCCCTCTGCAGAGCCTTCCTGCCCTCCAGCAGATTGATATCCTGCCCAACTTGGTGTTGTCTGCAAACTGACTGAGGGTGCACTTGATCCTCTCATCCAGGCTGTTGAAGATATTAACCACAACTGGCCCCAGTGCTGAGCCATGGGGAACACCTCTTGTGGCCATGCAGCAGATGGATGTAACTCCATTCACCACCACTCCCTGGGCCTGGCCATCCAGCCAGTTTTTTACCCCTGGAGCAGTACACCCATCCATGCCATGAGCAGCTAGTTTCTCCAGCAAAACCCTGCAGGAGGCAGTTTCAAAGGCTTTACCAAAGTCCAGGTAAACAACACCCACAGCAGGGATGTTGGACCTGATGGCCCACTGGTAGTACTTTTAAATCTTGACCAGTCTGTGACTCTGTGAAATGATGGAAAGTGTGTCACTGAGGACTGAGACAGAGGGGACCAGCTCCCCCAATATTCTCGGGTGAATCCCATTCAGCCCCATAGACTTGTGTGAGTGAGTGGTGTAGCAGGGTCTCCTTGGATTATGGGAGCTTCGTTCTGCTCCTCATCTCCCTCTTCCCATTTAGGGTGCTGATATTTTGGAATCTGTTTAGACGTGACTTTAAAACAATTTAGATGAACTGGGTTCTATTAGGAAGTTAAATAACATTTCAATGCAAGAAATAATGTAGCATTTCAATGTATTTCCCACTAGTAGGGAAGCACTCGGTTAAAAGAAAAAGCATATAATTCTCTGTCTATTCTGAATGACTTCCTGCTCATTAAGAGCAGCAGATTTTATCAACATTCACCATGAAATACTCAATGTGAAGAGTTCTGTGTTCTACAAGTCTGTAGATAAAGAGCTCAGATGCATCTGTGTAAGTTGGGAGGCACTGGTGTAGGGCAGGAGGAAAAGTAGTTTCTACCTTAGTCATTATACATGTTTATAAGGCTGGATACATGTGTGCAGCCTGATGTGGGATGTGTCAGGAGGATTCTTCTTAGCAGAGAGTTTTAAAGGCTAGTTCAACCACCCTGTGGAAACAACACTCATACTTTGAGCTGCACTGCAAACCAAAAGCATGGCAGCACGGGGTTTGCACACACATGAAGTAGGTGGCCTTGTGCAAAGGGGCACTATGGGGGGGACACGACAAAGGAAACAGGGAGCTGTGACATGAGGCTGACCTGTGACATAAGAAAACCACAGTGAAAATGCCCTTTTCTCTTGATCCTGACAGGGGAAGTACTGATGTACTCTTTCAGCAAGTCAGCATGCCCTGTCTGCTGTGCACACTGTGAAGAACAGGAGTGTGAAAACTTGTGTGGGAAGTGGCAGACAAGTTGTTGCTTGGCATTACTGAAAACCCTGGCTAATGGAAGAGGTTGGAGTGACAGGCTTTCTTTGATGGGGAAGCAGAAATGAAAACACTGTGCAAACCACAGACGTCATCCCAGATGAGGTGGAAATTTTGGAGGGTTTTTGTCCACGGAACAGGAGAGCCTCATTCTACTCTTTTCTGCTTGTTTTCTCCTCTATATTACACCTCCCATGTCCACGTGCTGACAACTATGATGCTATGTGGAACACTGTGTGACCTCACTGAGCATCAGCCCACAGTGTGAGGAAAGAAGGATGAGATGCAGGTCCTGAGTGATGGAAAAGCTGCTACCCCTAGACTTTAAGCTACTGATCTTGGCTGCACTGAACACTTCAGTTTTTCTCAACCACGTTAGAATCCCTTATGCCTTTTTTCTTTTTCTTTTCCAACCATACCCGTGGCTTTCCAGAAACTCCTCTTCATAGCATTGTAAACAAAGTCAGCAGACTACCATGAAGAAGCACTTTTTGTTAGTGTGATTCGTCACAGCTTCCCTTCAGCTTCCAGGCTTGGCCTTTCCCTCTAAGTCATACGTCCTCATTGACAGTAAACTTGCTGTGTTCAGGCAAGATCTCCAAACTGTCTACAGAGAAGCTTTTCCAGTAAGATTAGAAAGCAGAGATGTAGTTTACTCCGTGCATTCAGGCATTGTGAAGGCAGTGGCTGTTCACGTTGTAATATATTAAACTACTCAGTGAGCTGTTACTTGGTTCCTAGGCAAAACTGTGCTGTTGAGAGGCTGTTCTGCCTCTTGCCTTGACTGTCTTGCAGCATTTGGAAGTGCTCTGTGATCTGCTTTAATAAGGTAAAATTTTTTTAAAATCTTGATTTAAGGAGAACCATTTACAGTGGTTTTTGGGTCTAACGAGTGGTGGTTTATGGAAAATTAAAGAACTCATTCCCTTTGTCAAATATGGTTGAAGTCTGAACCTCCATCAGGAGGTTCAGGAATCATTCAGATTTGGAGGGAGTATGGAAAGCAGAGGAGTTGGCCAAGTGATTTTGTGGCTTTTGCAGATTCCTTAGGAAAGTGAAGTAAAAACTATGTAGAGACTTGTAATGAATCAAGTAGTTACTTGTCAGTTTTGAAACAACTGAAAATAACACGATGGAGCTGGGCTACATCAGACATCTCTATGAGACCCTGGAGCACGTTGCCCAGAGAAGCTGCAGATACCCCATCCCTGGAAATGTTCAAGGCCGGGTTGGATGGGGCTCTGAGCAACCTGACCTAGCAGAAAGTGTCCCTGTCTATAGCAAGGGCTTGGAGCTAGATGGTCCCCAGGATCTGTGATTTTATGGGGCGCTGGGATGTGGGTGCCTGTGTGACAGTGGCTGCTGCCCAGCTCAGCTGAAGTCTGCCAGCTGCTGGAGGTTGTGCCAGTGGACAGCCATAAGGTGATGTGGATGTTTGCAGTTTTGCTAAAATCCCCTTTATAAAGCCAGTAACGCTTTGCTTGTTTAGTTGCCAAGTTCTCTTTTAAGAACAGCTGCTCAACAATTTTGGAATGTTGTTGCTGGACTTCCGTCCCTCTATTCAGAGTGAAGTAACGCCATGGATATTTGAAAGGAAAAAAATATAAAGTGTTGAGGAATATTGATTGAGGGAACTCCACTGACTTACAGAAACTGTCTGCAACTTGAACAAAAGTGACTGGAACAAAACTAAACTTGTACACATAAACCCAACTCCATGAACTTACCACAGACTTGCACCCTCTTGTCTCTTTGGTGCTTTGTCCCTCCTGCTCATGGCTCAGGGTCTGTTGCTTCCATCAAACTCCTTCTCCCTTTGATTGCTGGCTCTTGACTGCACAGAGTCCCTGCATTTTGTGCTGGCTGATGTGGTCCTGGACAAACTCTTTTATCCAGCTCAAGGCTTCTGCAAGGGCTGTTCTCCAGGCAACCTTGATCACATCTCTTTCTGAACTGCCTCTTTTTCATCTCTTTATGAACGCCCCTAGTCTGAACCAAACACTCACTTCTGGCTGCTTAGATGCTGTCCTGGAGCAGTAACTGTAGGGCATTGTTTGGATCTGTTCTGCAGTTGTTCACAGAAAAATATGTTAAATTAATCTGATTAAATGGATATGAAACCAACATGACCATCCACATTAAGCTGAGAAGTAAATTAAAAGTTGTGTAAAATGGAAAATAAAACCTGGCCTGGGTGACAGATCTCTTCCTCAGCCCCTCTTTTGTGAGGTACTGTTTTCTGGAAGTGATACATGTACAGGTGAAAACTGCAAAAAGGGAATATTTGAGGGACTGAACCCAGCCATTTGCTATAGGTGATACTGTTGGGCAGGTAAGTATTTGCCCCTCCTCTGCCAAATTTGGGGTGTTAAAACATACCTGGGAAAAAATGACTGACAATCCTGTGACTTTGACTTCCTGCCAGGTTTTGGAAATAACTCAAAGTTTTTCAGAGCATTTGGCTTTGAAATAGTGATAGGTGGGACAAGTTGTTTCTTCATACATTGTGGTATAGGAAGCAAACTGCCTAGGGTGGAAATATTTACTTAGGGTTTACATGCTTAAAGTGCAAGAAGCAAATGCTCTGTACTTCCATTATGTGAGGCCCCAGGGGAATACACAACCTGCCTTCAGGGCTAGAAAAAACCACACTGGATGAGAGATAATTCTGAAATGTAAACAGTCAATATTGTAGCACTTCACTGCAAAATGGTATGTGTTGTAAATGAGTCATGCCACTACTTTAAACTGTGGTAAAGCAGTAAACAGGATCCAGAAGTGCAATAGTGCTGTTCAATCCTATAATCATGAGAAAAACAGAAAAGAGGGAGAGTTTTGGCAAAAGCTGAGTCCTTCTGAAATCTGGAGCAATTGACAAGGTTTTGAAATGTGATGTACAGGTAAGGTCACAGAACACTTCAGCAAAGTCAAATTTGTCTTTGTTGATTATATGGGACATTGTATTGTGAGAAGATTATGTGGTTTGGTGAATAATCCTATATAAGGCATTTTCAATGTGGACAAATCTGTAGAAAAAGAAAACCAGGTCCAGAGAAGCTTGTCAATATACATTGTATTATCTTTGAAACAAGCACAATCCAAACAAAAGCCATGATGTAGGGATACAGGCTGGGGAAGTTGGAGGCCTGCTAGACCCTCTTCTCTCATTTGTATTTATCCCAGTGTTGTGCTATTTGTGTCTGAAGAAAACAATGAAATGTGTGTTTTATTCTGATGCTTGAGAGCACTGAGCCTGGATGGACTCCCTAGAGCTCCTGGATAATGCTCTTGGCTAGCTGGCTACCTGCTCTTGGGCACCTGCATCCTCTGAAGTGCAACACACACCTAGGGCTCTGTGAATGCCTGCAGTGAAGAGGTGACCCCAAGCATGGCTGTTCACCAGCCAGTGTAGGAATTACTTTTTTTCGCTGCACAAGTATCGGGAGCACTGGGACACAGGAGCCGTGGTGGGAAGAGAAGAAACCCATGGAAAAGGTGTAAATTAAGGACAGCTCACAAAGTAGAACAAAGAAACATCTTGGGAACTCAGTATGAGTCCCCAGGGGATGGAGAACAAGCTGCTGATAGTAAGGTGTTCTGTGCTCGACGTGAGGGCGGTAGGACTTGGAGGAATCACATCACTCAGGAGCAGCAAAGCAGCATCATGTGCTGTACTGTACTAGTGCCTTCAAATTAGATGCAGAAGGCACTAAGAAACTCCCAAGTCCAGGGAACCCCCTTCCATACGTCTTCTTCCTGCAAATCTGGCAAAATCCCACCTGCTGTGCTACATCGGGATGTCCTTAACACGCTGGGCTGAGGAAACAACGCGCTCTGCTTTTGCCACTGAGGTTTCGTACATGTATATTTGTACCCCTCCTTGGGATGACACCTGCCCTGTGAGAGGGGAAACTCGCACCGGCTGGGTTTTCCCGGCGAAGGAGGCGGCTCCGGGCTCGGCGGGGCCGCATCCGCGGTTGCGGGGCTCCTCCTGCTGGCAGCGCCGGGCCCGCGGCACCCCCGGCTCCGCGCTCACCGAGGGCCGCGGCAAACGAGGAAACGGAGGGCTTCAAACAGGATCGTGCCTAAAATAATCCCTTCTCTCAGGACTTCTTCCTGTTGCTCTGGCATTGTCTTCATTGCTCTCTGTCTGCCCTCCTGTGGCTGAAGCCCAGCCGGCAGCCCAGCCCCAGGCAACCTCTCACTCACTCTCCCTCGCTGGGACTGGGGAGGGAATCAGGGGGGTAAAAGTGAAAAAACTCGTGGGTTGAGATAGAGACAGTTTAACAGGCAAAGCAACAGCCACACACATCAGCACATTAGAACAAGGAACTCATCCACACTTCCTGTGAGCAGGCAGGTGTTCAGCCATCTCCAGGAAAGCCTGGCTGCACAACCCCTAATGGTGACTTCAGAAGACAAACACCATCTCTCTCAATGTCTCTCTGTCCCTTCTTCACCTAGCTTCATATGCTGAGCATGACATCATATGGTGTGGGATATCCCTCTGGTCGCTTGGGGTCAGCTGTTTTGGCTGTGTCCTCTCCCAACACCTTGTGCAGCCCCAGCCCCTTTACTGGTGGGGTGGGCTGAGAGGCAGAAAAGGCCCTAACATTGTGCAAGCCCCGCTCAGCAATAACAGTGTATTAACACTGTTTCCATCACAAATCTAAACATAGCACCGCCATATAAACTACCATGAAGAAAATAAACTAGATTCTGGTCAAACCAAGTACAGCTTTCAGATACTTCACAGGCTTCTAGAGACTGTGTCTGGCTGGATGCAGCCTTCCACATGTTCACCATACATTTTCAGTAGAAAATTCTTTTGTTGGTCCTCATCAGCTGGCAGATCTGTGGTATTGTGTGGTAGTTTCTACCACCATAGCTCTCATTTTCCCAAAATAGACGACCCTAATTACTTCCTGCAGCTGTCATCAAGGATAGCTGCAGCCCAACAAGTAGTATTGAAAACTACTGGGAAGTCTTATTACTAGCTGGAACTGGGATTTGGAACAACTATCTACTGTTAGTAGTGAGGAGAAGAAAAACTGAACCCATACTGAAAAACAAAAACACCCTTCCACGCTATGGCTCCTATTTCTGCTCAAGGATATTTAAGTATCTAAATCCTATTAGTTCTTCAGAAAATTCCCCCATTGGCCAAGAGAAAGACTGAGCCAGATGGTCAAGCTGGTCTTTTCACCCTTTTTTTGACTTAGCTTTCTTGCTCAGTCAAGATTTGACTCCAGGAAGACAGGCATTAAACCCATATCAAATATGCTCCACAGTTAGGCAGGTTCCCAGGTGCTTGCTTAAAAAAAAGAAAAAAAAAAGGAAAAAAAAAAAAGGTGGGCCTTGGCTCACATTTGCCATAGTTACTACATTTCAGAGCTCATAGGCCTTATATGGGAATTAAAAAATTGACTGCAGCAGAGAGGAACAAGCCTGAACTTGACTACATCATCATCTCCACCTGAGCACTGATGGTAGGATCAGCTAAAGCAGTGCAGGCTTTGTTATGGGCTAGGGACATTATTAGAAACATTCAGGCTAGAAGGGACCTTGTAGGTCTTTAGTCCAGCTTCCTGCTTAGAGCAGGAAAAACTCTGATGTCCGACCTGACTGCTCAAAGCTTTGTCCAGCCAGGTCTCAAAAACCCTCAAGGACGAAAAAACTCAGCAGAGAACCCAGTGGGCTTGAACTGCTTGTGCTGCTGAAGGAACTTTACTCAAAACAGCTGGATTACAGATAGGCTGGGCACCTCTCTAAAGCTGCAGTGTAGCTGGTGTTGGTCCTAGCTCAGATAACAGTGTGGTGCTCTCTTCACTGCTTTGTGCTGAGCATCAGGGCATGTGCCCCTATACCACAGTCAGGTTGTGTACTGCAGCATAAAATACCCTGAGATGGTGCACTACAATGCTTCTACTTCCATAATAGATATTGGAGCTAATTGGGGATGGGCTTTCCCTTTCTTCTCAGTGGTTATGGGGAGGCAGGTTTGCAGGTCATGCCTCTGGTTCTGGACCACAGACACCGAAAGTGCAGCTCCAAAGGGCTTCTGCTGAAACAAAATCCTTTTAAAATTTTGATCTGTTAGTGTTTGTGTTCCATTAATATTAGCTCTGCATCTGGAAGAAATCCCTTGGTATGGGTTCAGTGTGTTCTTTCCTGTTGCAGGCAGTGTCCTGTGTGAGCCCCTCAATGTGCCAGCATATCGCTTTCCCCCAGTTTTAGTTTTGTTCCTAGTTGTAGTAATTTTAAAACTCCATTTCCACTTTATATTATAAAAAGATTTCTCTATTAAAATGCTGAACTACTTGTAAATATATTGAAATTGGTCAGTCACAGAGCTGTACTTTTCTTTATTCTTCTTCAGCAGTACATATTCATTATCTTCCTCCTTTCCTGTCAGAATAGGAGTAAAAATTCTATTCTATTACACAGACTTGAAATACTAAAACCTCTGATGTGCATAATTTAAACTTATAATACAGTAAAATATGGAATAATTATATATTACAAATCGAATCTCAACATTTCTATTGTATTCAGTCTGTCTTATGTTCTGCTGGACTATTCAGACTGGCATCAGCAAGAGTCTTCCACTGAAGTGTATTATGACTTGAAGACTGTATTGTTGTGAATAGTCAATTCTATCTTTATTTTGTTTGCTTCAAACTTTAATTTATTCTATATATGCATTACAGATTTCACTTTCAGTGATTATGAAGATAATGCAGCCACTTGCAGTGAAGTTAAATGAAAAGCTAATGTTAAATTCACTGCCTTTTTTCCCTCTCTTCTTTTTTTGTTTTCTATTTTGTACTTTTTGAACTTCATGCTTATGAAATACATCACCAAAAAGTTCCAGGAGAGGTGTATTTAACCACAGACTGCTCCTTCTCTGGGCAAGATAGTAATCTGAAAGCTAACATTGTTTAGATGTCAGACTTTGCTTCTAATTTTGGTATTAATGTCTTTTCACTGACCAACTTTGTGGTGCTCATGTCTCAAGCAGAAAGTGATGGACCTGTGCCCCTGAAGCTCACCAGTTTCTGTTCTCATTTTGAGTTACTGCTGCCCTTGTGCCCCTGCCTGCATTGACTGGCATTACATTGTTCATACTAAATGACCCAAGAGAACTTCATCAACCATGTGGCTAATGTGGGAGGAGAGTTTGCAGGAATTATCCCCAGATTCCAATTAAAAAATTATTTAAAGGTTCATTATAAAAATGTCCAGGACAGGCTATGTATGTTAATTGTTGACAAATCAGCCTGTTTGGAGGCAGCTAGGGACTGATTAGTGTTTCAGTTCTCTCCAAAATGTAAGCTGGTGTTCGTAAGTTGACTTGTACTTGCATTTCAGAGGAGACTGGTTTCAGCTTCCTCTCAGAGCCACAGGACAAGGAGACATATGAGAGAAGAGAACAAAATCTTTATGAGTAAAGGGGCGGAAATAAATTTACTCAGAAAAATTATTGAGGAGGTTTGCAAAAATGTAGAGCAGGCATGTTTTCTCCATGAGGGAGAGGAAAAACCTGCAAAAGAGAACCTTCAGAGGGAAGTGGGATGGACAATTTTTCTTTACCTTTTCCTATATGGGTTATGCACATATAAGTTAGATCTGTATTTATGTAATTCTGTTATTCTTTAAATATTGTGTTGTTAAAAATCATGTTGAAAATGTCTGGTTTCCACATAAAAAATCTACCTGGACTGACTGAACAGGAGAAAGTTAATTAAATATGTGCAGAGGACTTCCAGGGATACTAAGCAAGTTCACATATGATAAAAAACTGAGAGGAACTTGATTTCCTTGAAGGCAGGGAGGCCTTGCAGAGAGACCTTGACAAATTAGAGGGCTGGGAAGTCACCAACTGTATGAAGTTCAACAAGGGAAAGTGCTGGATTGTGCACCTGGGATGGGGCAGCCCTGGATGTACAAACAGACTGGGGAATGAGAGGCTGGAAAGCAGTGCCAGGAAAGGGACCTGGGGGTCCTGGTTGACAGAAAGCTGAACAAGAGTCAGCAGTGCCCTGGCAGCCAGGAGGGCTGAGAGTGCCCTGGGGGGCATCAGGCACAGCATCACCAGCCAGGCAAGGGAGGGGATTGTCCTGCTCTGCTCTGCACTGGGGCAGCCTCACCTCCAGTGCTGGGGGCTGGTTTGAGCGCCACAGTAAAAAAAAGACATTAAACTATTAGAGAGTGTCCAAAGAAGCGCCACAAAGATGATGAAAGGTCTTGAGGGGAAGCCGTATGGGCTGAGGTCACTTGATCTGTTCAGCCTGGAGGAGACTGAGGGGAGACCTCACTGCAGTTACAGCTTCCTTGTGAGAGGCAGTGCAGGAACAGGCACTGATCTTCTCTCTGGTGACCAGTGACAGGATCCAAGGGAATGGCCTGAAGTTGTGTCNGGGTACCCAGGGAACTGGTCACAGCACCAAGCCTGACAGAGCTCAAGAAGTGTTTGGACATTGCTCTCAGGCACATGGTGTGACTCTTGGGGATGGTGCTCTGCAGGACCAGGAGTTGGACTTAATGATCCTGATGTGTCCTTTCCAACACAGCATATTCTATGAGAAGCTTGGACAAATAATAATGAAGAATAAAAATACAAAAAATGTAAAGTCAGAGATAGGAAAGGAATTAAAATATATATATATATTAAAATGAAGACAGTACCTGTGTGAAAGTGGGTAATGGGATAAAATGAAACTCAAAAAGGGGAAAATTACTAACCTATAACTCTTCAGCCTGGAGAGTCTTGCAAGTGAAGAACTCATATTTTCTCAACAGGTTTTAATTTCCAAGTGAAGAAAAAGGTTTCTGACAAACAATTTAGAGTATGCAAGGAAAACCAAAATGAGCTGCACAGGCATGTTTTCATTTTCAGAAAGATGTCCCTGCCCACAGTAGTGGGATTGGAACTAAATGATTTTTATGGTCCCTTCCAACCCAGGCCATGCTATGATTATGGCATTATGAGCTTACCATACTCAACGTGCCACTCATTTAATTTTTTCCTCCTCCTAATTTCTTTCTCTTTGTGAAACAAGTGCAAAACACACACGTAAGTGTATGCATGTGCTTCAGCACCCTTTTCTGAGATCTGGGTTATTTTACGTGCTATAACATTTACTTCTCTGCATTTCCCCATTTATTTTAATTTCCTCACTGTTGAAGTAGCAGGTTCATGCTGAGTGCAGGGAAGTTGGTGTGTGGTATTGTTTCTTCTGGCATAGGGCACCTTGAACTCGGCCTCAGTATGAGGCTTTGCTGAAAGAACCATTGTATAGAGAAAAGGGTATTGTTTCTCCTGCAAATCTCTTTGCCAAAAAGTGCTGCTTCATCTAGGCTGCTCAGATTTTCACATCCTGATTGAATTGGATGAATAGTTTTGGCCAAAGGAAGGGAAAACACATGACATTTTGTAATGCTGGATTCAAATGAAACATCACAGTGCTTCAGCATGGGTTTGTAGAGAAGTGTAGGTCTGTGCAGGAGGATGCAGTGCTGCTTTTCTCCCTTACTGAGTGATAAGCCCAGGAGGGATCTGCTGGCCAGTGGGGACACAGGGTTCAAACCTTCCTTGTCCTGATGCTAGTGAGTCTGGAAAGCAGGGATAGAAATCCATTGACCCATTGCCTTGGCTAAGTAAACAGAACACTGAAATGCTTTCTATTTTATGTAAGTTTATTTACATGCCAGTACAAAGATATTTAGGGACTTGATCCCTTCATGGTAAAGAAAATGTGTCTTAAGGTGCCTTTGTGACTTTGCCAGTGTTTCAGCAGTCGAACTCTGGCCTTTTAAAAACTGTTTTTTTTAAAAATGTTATGGCAGTTAAGAAAACAAATATTAACAGTGATACATATGGGGGCTCTTTTATTAGGCACCTTACCTTTTAGCATAAACTTGTCATTGTTTTTTTTCTCAATGAGCAAGCCTAAAAAGTATGATTTTATGGAAGGTTCCAAAAGTAGAATTATCTTTCAGATTACAGGAAAAAAAAGAAAAACCTTGTAAGATCCTAAATCATGATTTTTCTGGACCTTTTTTTCTGTGTCTATTTCAAAGGAATCAGTCACTTAATTTTCTAATCAAGATAATTCCCTTGTTGTAAGTCAAAGGTGGAGACCAGACTCTTCATTTAAGGAAAATTAAAAGGAAGTCCCAGTTAAGGTTCAAAACCACCCATATCTGCTCCAATAGTACCCCACAAGTGTCTCAAACTTGTGAACAAGTGTCAATTCCAGTGCTGGAAGAGAAAAACTGTTCCAGTCTTACCTAATATAAATCACACCACTAATTTTGTGCTGTTCATGCCACTCCTGTATGTAATCTGCAGGCTGCTGCCATCATTATTTAAAGGAGGAGGAAGAAATAATATTAAGGAGTTGTAGATGACAAGGTGTAATTGTTTTTCAGCCTATGTGAAAGTGCTCACCAGCTTGATAATACTTGTCCTGGGCATCTTCATAGTATTTATGTATACAGCAGGTGAATGCTTTCACTCTATAAAGAAAATGTAATTCTATTGACTTTGCCAAAATTGAATTAGTACCATATATAACTTGATTTCAAGCTTATAGGGGCTTTCACAGATATTGAATTTTTTTTTAATCTCCAGAAATATCTGTGCTGCTGGCCCAGGGAATACAGAATGAAGATAGGGTATGTGAATAAACTGTGTGGTGAGGCACAACCAAGCTGTTTGGAGTATCTTGCCCTATAGGCTAGGTCAGTGATTCTATGCAACTCACTCCCTTCAGCCATGGAAAAAGGATGATGGACAGATATCAGGACTTTATCCCACTGTGGGAAGGGTTTAAGAAAAGTGATTTGTGTGCTTTTGGATAGGCCTGAGCTGCTTAAGCACCTGCCCTGAGTGTGCAGTTCAGCTGCAATTGAGCCATCTAAATGTGGGCACCTTTGCGTGTGTGCTAGTTGGCTAAAGCTCTCTTGACAGCAAGCCACTGTTGTCTGTGGAGTCTGGGGAACCATTCATCTGATGTTTCCTTTAGGACGTGAGCTGAACTTTGCTCTGGGATCCCATTGCTCTGCTGGCAAGGGGAACTCGTTCCAGTTACCTGAATAAATCATAAGCGTGTCTTGACAAATCTGGCGTGCTAGGGTAGTAAGACATCTGCAGCCTGATGCAGATGTCTTACAGAACCTGTGGGAAATCTCTGCCCTGCTGGAGGCCACTCAGATAACCCAGCTCTTCTCAGTGATAGTAGGTACCCACATTCAAGCAACTGAAGCCAGCCCTCTCTCTCTGCTGCCCATCATGGGAGCTTAGACACCCAGCTCATGTCAGCACCTGGATTCAGGTCATTGAATCTCAAACTGAACCCCCTCATGACTTCTCTTTCCTAGTGCCTCCCTCCTGCTCCCTGGGGATGTAGGAATGCAGTGGCTTGCCTTGCTATTTGTGCAGGCTAAACTTGTTCATGGTTACACAAGCAATGAGTTAGACTGCAAAGTTATGGAGGGCAAGGGCAGTCCAAGAGGCCCCTGGGTGGGCACAGTGTTACCACATCTCATTACCAGCCTTGCACAGTAAAAGATCTATCTCCTGGCCTAACATTTCCTCCCATGTGCATGCGGAGAGAATTTCCCTGTCTAGCTTTGGCCTTTACTTGTAGCTGCTGCAGGGTTGGTTTCAAATAGTCTTCAGCCCATGTTCTTTCCTGAGGACAGCTATCCTAATCCACTTTGGTCACCTTACACACAAAAGTATTAGAAGAAAAGCAGGCTCTTGCTCCTCTAAGAATGATGCCTTTTTTTTTTTTTTGGCAGAAGGCCAAAGGATGGTGGGGGAAGAATAAAAAAATATATTAAGAATTCCACTGGTGATTAAATCCTGCTTCTCCATATAGCACAGATACATCAGTATTTTAAACCTTCTTTTGACTGTCACACTGACTGCCATGTGCATAGCTATTGAAATATTCCTGACACCAATAAAACCTACTGAAAAGATCCTGGTTTCCATTGTTCATTAATAAAAGTCATTTGTCTATAAGGTGCTCGTCCTCACTTCAAAGTGATCTCATTTCAGTATCTCCTCTGGGATTTGTGAGGAAATTGTGTTAGTGGTTTTGGTCCTCTGGTAAGACTTAACTTCTTTATGGACCTTTAGTACTCATAAATGCAGAGATTTTTATTATTATTATTTATGAAAATATGGAGCCAGATGGATATTTCTTTCAGCAAAGGTTTTTGAGAATTCCTAGATGGGGAAAGAGGTTGTGAACTTGTTTATAATATCTTCTATTGGTCTTAGCAATACTGGGGGTTGTGAGCTGCAGGGCTGTGGAAAGGCTGTGTGATGCGAGCTTGCCAGAGGCTGCCCGAAGCCTCAGCTCGACGCACGAGGGGGCTGGCTCCTCACCGGGTGAGGGGCGCAGCTTATCCAAGGCCGTGGGTGCTGCAAAAGCCAGCTCAGCTGTGATGGTAAATCCAGGAGGTGAGGAAGAGGCAAAGGAGGCGAGGGGGCTCGAGAGATCGAGTTCCAGCAAGGTGTTTATTGTGGAGATGTCGAAGCTCCGAAGCCCCGAGCATGAGCAGGCAGGCTTTTTTACAGGAGGTGGGAGGGAGGGAATAACATCCAATGCAGGGAAAGGGGAGGATTCAGGATAGGGAGATGGGCGCAGAACTCAGCCATTGAGGGGTGTTGAGGGGAGGGGAGTCTTTTGAACAGACCAACCCAGGGTGTAACTGCCAAGAACTCTCTGGAAGGGGAGGAGGGGGCTGAGGGTGATGGATGTGGGAGAGAGAGGAGTCAGGGATTGACCGAGGGAGGAGAATAGGGACTGACAGGGCTGTTTTGGGAAACTGGGAGGGGGAAACCCGGGGAATATCAACCAGGGAGCAATGAAGGGGTAAGGGATAAACCATTATAAACGAGGGAAACCATTACAAAATTTAAGAAATATCAAAAATGTCCTGCAACAGCTGTGTTGTGGTGTTTGCTTGTGGCTTAACAGTGGCTGAAGTCATTCTTCCTGCTACACAACTTAAACAAATGGCAATAGTACTGGGCTTCTCCACACTGTAATTTTTGCTGCATTGTATGGTGAAGGTCTCCACCTTCCACAGGCAATATTCAGCACTGTTTTTCCCCGTGCCTTAGGCTTCCATTTGTTGGTAACAGCCTCCTTCTGCTCCATGGGTAGTAACAATTGCTTTTACAATGACTGGAAGAATTGAGGGTCACTATAGGATCAGTGCAAGGTAAAGTGTTGCAAATGTTGTAAGTTCCACCTTTTCTAGAGAGGGTTTCTTGGCCCTCCAGTAGGACTCTAAAGAAGTTACTTCACCTGGATTGATTGATTTCAACTTTGTCCTTCCTGACAGAGGTTTCAAAGCCATCTTCCTTTTCAGTTTCTGCCCAAAGATGACTATGAAGTCTTGTTTTATCCGTTGTATGAAGAGTTACTATGGAAAATGAAAAACCCGGCGTTTTGGTAAAATACTTTCTCCAAGAATTAAAAAAAAAGCACCTGGGACTTGTTCTGTGGCTCATCATAAATCCATAATCAATATTCATTTAATAGAAGCAAACTTTAGCAGTTGTTCCAATGATACACTTTCATCAAACATATTTTGATGTTGAAATAATCAAATTATCCAGAGAAATTTAGAGCAGGGTCATATCAAAGTCAAACTTGTATGGGATCATTGGTAAAATCTCTTATTATAAACTGGTCATTAATGCCTGGTTAAATGATATATAGAGACTTAGAACATTTATCCAAATAAATTGTTGTTTTTAAAGTCAATTAAATGATAGCTGGAAAAGAAAACAGTGTGATTGCCATTAAAACACTGGCTTGTATTCATGAAATAATGGCCAAGTCATTCACAGTGCCTGCCTGCCTGATGAATTTCAGGTTTTCTTGTTTTATATATTTATAAAACCCACATGCCTTAGAGATGTGATGAGATATCAACATAGAAACTCTTGTTGGTAGGTCCAAAGGCACAGATATTTATAATCACTAGAAATCAGAGAGGGTTTTCAATTTCTTATGTTCCTAAACTAGATGTTGCTCAGTATTTACAGTGAATGCTTCTCTGCAGAGTCACATCACAGCTGGATGGGTAACTTGTCACCTAGATGAATAAGCCTAAGCAGACCTCTTCAAGACTGTAAGCATGGAATCAGCAGCAGTAAGGAAAGAAAGAGCATGTATTTAATTTCCCTAGTACAGAGAGAATCCATAAATGGAGGGGCTTTTCTAGTAACAGGTTTGAAAAAGGAAGATTAGGAGTCACCTGGTTGTCATTGTTTCCCTAAAGGCAGGGACCAGCTCAGACCTAGCTATTGCAAAACTCTGGTTCTGCAGCTGGTACCTACAACAGAGGTTTGGCTTTTATGATCAATGGGACCTCTTTGAGGAACTTTTAAGAAGACAGATGATTCACCTGACCAAGGAGGGGAAATGCCTTGTAGCCAATAAGTTGGCTGACCTGGTATGAAGATCTTTATGAAGGAATAGCAGGAGAGGGAGATGATGAGCACACTCAAGTGAGGTGGTGGTTGGCAAGTAAAAGGTGCAGGGTGATATGGTCAAGATGGGTCCTGCAAACAGGAAAACAGGACTGAAAGGATCTCCGAGTGTATGCACATAAATGAAGAAATGCCTAGAGGGCAGTGTGATGGGCAAAGCTCTTACCTTTTCTGGGCTGTCAGTGCACTTGAGTGCCTCTCTGCAGTGCCTGTAGAGCCATGCATGCAGCAGGGGAACAAACTGAAGGGTTTAGAGGTCTGTGTGCACTTGCACAGAGATGTGGTGGGGTAGCTCATGTTCCTGGAGTGCTGCAATGGATGGATACAGGCTCTGTGGAGGGACAGGCTCAGAAGACAAGGAGAGAGACAGTATTTGTGAGAGAGGGCAGCAGGACTGCATGGAGCTCTGCCTAGGAAGGGATGATGAGCCAGCTTAGCACCTGTAGGATCAGGGTTAGTGTTGTGGTGTGGTTTCTAGTTATAATGGTTTCTGCCATGTTCCCCCTATCCTTATTGTATGGTTTTCCCCAAACTGTCAATCCCCTAACCCCGCCTGCAGTGTGGGGTTCACCCTTTTCTCCCTCTAATGTCAATCCATAAACCGCTCCCGAAGCCCACATGTCAATCCCTCCTAGCCCTTGCCCTGAAGTCCAGAACCTTCTTAGTTGTTTGATTGTTGATTGGTTATTGAAGATTATATTCCTCTCCTTGTTGGTTTTATTGGTTATGTCCCAGTGCCCGTTTACCCACGTCCCATCTTAACCCCTCCTCTGCTGTACCCTGATTGGTTTATTTGTTGAACCCTCCCCTGAGAACCAGACCCTTTATAAACCCACGTTCCCAGATAAGATCGTCCTGCCTGCGTCACCCCCTCCATCAATAAAGACTGTTGGAACTGTGAGCTGGCAGACCCTTGCTTATTCTTCGCCCTCTTCGCCTGGATTAACAACAAAGCTCCTAAGCGTGGCCTGCTAAGGCAGGAGTCAGTGCTCAAAGGGTACGAAATCCTCGTCACCCCCAACGCTGCGCCTCCTTGGCCAGGGCTCGTGAGCTCAAACCAGGCGCAAACAGCAATAGGTTTGTGGGTGGTGTTGCAGTGGGTGTCTGCTGTACACTGCCCTATCAGGAAGAAGTAGATGAAGCAGCTTTTTCAGAAAACTGAAAGAAGTGGACTTCAGGATCCTTAGAAGAGAGAAGAAGTCAAAAAGCCAGACAATAAGCCCAGACTTCAGAAGGGCAGAATTTGACTTCTTCACAGATATGCCTAGAATAATCCTATGGGAGATGACCCTGGAGATAAAAGGGGTTCAGGAGACTTGGTTGATAACGGAGGATTGCTTCCTTCTAGTTAAAGAATGGTCTCTTCCACTTGTACTGACTGCATACTTTTTAATATTAAGATCCTCCTTCATAAATCAGGGGATCCAGAGAACCATGGTACAGTTTGAAGCAAGAAAAACTTACCTTCGGTAGAAAAAAAGCAGGTTAGAGAACATTTAAGCAAACCAGACCTACATAAATCCATGCGGCCTATTAGGATGCACCCATGAGTGCTGGGGAAGCTGCCAGATGTCACTGAGAGACCACTGTTTATTATCTTTGAATGATAATGGTGACTGAGAGAGGTGCCTGAGGACTGGAGGAAAGAAAATATCCCTCCCATGTTCAAGAAGGGCAATGAGGAGGGCCCAGGGAAGGATAAACCTGTCAGCCTCACCTTTATCTCTGTGAGAGGAATGAAAAAATACTGGAAGCCATTTCCAGGTGCATGTAGGACCAGAAAATAATTTGGAGTAGTTAGGCCACATTCACCAGCCTGATAAATGGTGGCTTGGTAACTGAATGGAAAGCAGCAAATATTGTCTACCTAGGCTTCAGTAAGGCTTTTGATACTGTCTTCATTGAAATGATGATGAGGTGTGGGCTGGATGTGCAGGCAGTAAAGCACTGATTGACAACCAACAGAACGTCTGGGCTCAGAGGGTGGAGGTCAGTGGTATGCAGTCTCCTTGAAGACCAGTAGCCAGCAGTGTATCCCAGAAATCAATCCCAGGTCTGACCCTGTTTAGCATCATAATAAGGGGACAGAGTGCACCCCTAGGAAATTTGCAGATGACATCCAACTGAGAAGAGTGTCTGATAGGCCAGAGGTACCTTGACAGGCTGGAGAAATGGGTTGATAAAAACAAAGAGAAGAGCAAAGTTCTACTCCTGGGGAGGAGGAGGGGGCCTGGTAGCAGTGCCAGGGCTGCTCAGCTGGAGAGCAGCTCTGCAGCAGGAACCTGGGGCCTTGGGCTGGGAATATGCCCTCACCTCAAGGAGGCTCAGCGGCATCTTGGGCTGCATTAGGAGGAATGTACCTCCAACAGGTGGGCAGAGATGATTCTGCCCTCCTACTGAGCACTGGTGAAGCCTCACCTGGAGTGCTGTATCCAGTCCAGCCTCTGAATGCTGTTGCTTCTCTTTGCTCTGCTGATTTGTGGGTGCATAATGAAGCTTTATAACCTAACTGATTGTATTTCTGTATATCTGACTAACTTTAGCCAGATAAAAGTGCTCTGTGCACTTCTGTCTGCCTTGGTTATAGAGAAAGCTGGAGGTGGCCAGCAGAGGTTTGAGCATGGTACTTGTAGGGGTTCCAGACCTAGTTAGAAGAACCTGCCTCTAGGCTGATGGTGGAAAAGTATTCGGACCAAAGAGTATCCCAAGAAATGCTGACAACATCAAAGGAAAGAGCTGAATTCACTTCCCAAGGTGAGAACTGGTTTGGGACATCCCAGCTGAGAGCTAGCCAGCTTCTGTCCATGAAGGTGAGCTGCTATGCTGTGCCATGCTGCATTGACTATTCTGTGCTGTGTTGTTACCTATTAAAAGAGGATTACTCTTCTGCTTTTATAATTTGGTTTAAAATGCCTTAAACCAAAGGAAAAAGTAATTTGATATTTGGCCCCACTGTGCTGGGGTTAGTTAGATATATTCCAAGCCTAGAAGGTTACAAAGGGCAGGATGGTTCTGGGCATTGCATGATTTCAGACTGCAGCATCTTGCCGTGGCAAGGTCTTCTCTGAGTAAGGCTTATCACATGAGGCTTCCAGAGAACTTCAGCATGGAAAGGGACATGTTCATGGTCTTTGCCCAGTGTCAAGAAGCAGGGAAGAGAATTAGAAAGATGGTTGAAATGTCGAAACTCTAATTTAATACTCTGAATGACAAGTTCTTTATATGTTCTTTAATGGATGATTCGAAGTTCCTGTCCTTAAATATACCAACATTACCAGGACAGGTAGGCTGAAAATGTTTGTGGTATTAGTTTATATGTCTAGTTGCAGAAATGTTTAGAACTGTCGCACTTCTTTTAACTGTTTATTTTCCAGGTATGCTTCAGGAAAGGAAGAGACAGAGAGTGATGGAGACAGACGTCCCAGTTTACCATCCCCAGTTGCTTGCTGACCTTTTCTACTGAATGACTCAATACGGTATAGATGATGAAGTAGTTTCTAAGAAAAAAATTATCTATTGTGCACTAATGTAGTTTTCAAGGAAAATCCCTTCTGAATCATCACAAGTGTTCTGTAACAGTCATTAGAGAACATATTTTGCATCCATAAATAGTTTCTTTTATACTTAACTTCAAACCAAGTATCTTTCCAGCTTGAATTAAAGTGTTGCTTTGTCAGACCATTTGTTGTTGCAGTAGCTGGTTGATTACAGATGTACATTATTTTTTTTCCCCTGGTCTCTTTAGAGGGCAAATCACTATGGTAACCACGTTACAGAAAATTGCGTGTTCTTCTTAAAATACACTTCAGAAAAAGGTCATTTGTTATTAACATTTTCTGCCCAAATCCAAAATGTTAACAACATCAAGAATACTATCCCTGTTTCTACACTTACATGGGTTTTTTTCTTTACCATGCACCTATCAGCTAACTATCAAAGCAGCAAAAAATATTGAGACTCTAAAACAATTGTAAAGCTGACGACTTTTAGGTATGTTTTGAAATATCAAGATTCACTCACATTGCTGCATTTCAGCTGCTGGCGTGCATGGCTTTGTTCATTTGTTTTCAGTTCTCTGATTCTGAGGAAAATCCAGGCTGAAGTTACTCTTTCAACCTCTGCATGCTATGATTGAAAGGAAGGGCAGGCAGGCATGTGACTATTATGGGCAGCCGTCTGTTGTTGAATTATGAAAAAGCTGTTCTGGATAGTCGTTCAAAAGGCTGGAAATGGCTGGTTAGAGGTTTCTCCTCTCAGGGTAAAATGCATCCAAGGGGTGTTAGATGAGAAAAATCAGGTCTGATTGTAATAATAGGGTCCTAGCCTGTGAAGTGAGAACACACAAAGTTGTTCTCTTTCTGGCGTATGCCACTGGTGTTCTGCCTGATTGGACATGTTGTTTCTTTGCCATTTTACATTATCTACATTGCCTGCAAAGGATCTTCACATTTGTATAGTTTTTTTGGTTTGCAGATAGCTATTTGCAGCTTTTATCCAAGCTCAGTAAACAACAACAAAAAAAATCCCCTTTCTTGGAGTTCCATCATTTTGGAATTGACAAACAAGTTAAAAAGGCTGCCAAAAGAAAGCAGGAGTTGGAGGAAGTTAATTCACATTGATGTGTGCATGCCACTGATAGCAAGTTATGCCTATGACATTCTGACATTGCCTCTCAAAAAAGAGAAAGAGTGGAGTGGAGTGAAAGACTAAGAGGATGTTCATTTAATTGGAAAGCCTACTGAGATCTGAGACAGCTGAGGCAAAGGATGCACCCTTTTTCTGCACAATGGCATTGGCTGAAGGTTGTATATAAGGTGGCCTTATTAAAGTGACAAGGCAATTTAATTCTTTTGTGCACAATGATTCTACTTCATTGATTTACAATGGGAAGGATATAATTTTGCTAGTGTTGGCAAAAAGCTCAAATGTCAGGCTTTTCAAATTGCCATACTTGCCTTGTTCAGGATGAATAATGAATAAGTCACCTTTTGTCTACAGTTAAATATTCTTGAATAAATACAAAGAACATAAAAGACATAAATGATTGCCTGATTTATATTTAAAATAAAGATCAACATTGTGATAAATGGTTGAAAATGCTTAGTGTGAAGTAATATGACTATGCTGATAATTACATTATCAATTAAGGGGCAGCCCAGGTGTGGAGTGTTATAGAATGGATGCCAGAGAGAAACCCCCAGTGTGGAACACGCCAAACTTGTCTATCTGGAAAATGTGGGTGAGGAAGTGAAGAGACCCTTGGCTATGCAGGGGATCACATATTTAAAATTGGACCATTTCATGTACTGATACATCCATTCTCTCAGGAATCTGTGGATGTTGCTTCTTGCTTTGTCACTAGCAGGATGCACTGGGCTCTTTTCTGAAAACAGATATTGCTTCATTTATTCCTGGTGGTTTGAGTGGTCAGAGATCATGACTTCTCAGGATCTGTCTTTAGCCAGAGAGGAACAGATCCTAAAAACCTGCTGAGTCAAATGTTTATAGCTGGCAAAGTTGTCGACACCTCAGTAAAAGAGCTGGAACAGCTTTCAAGAAAAAAGATGCAAAAATATACTGAATACTCTTCATCATGTGATTTCTGGACCATGAGCAGCAAGGCTTGCCTCCATCTGCACAAACATACAAGTTCCAGTTTATCTGGGACAGCTGTGCTCTTCTCTTACTCTCTTCTGTGGCAACATTGGTTGTATCTTGTCCATCCAGGCTCTCCTGATCCCATGTTCTCATTCTTCCACACTTTTCCTTGTTCAATGGGTACAAATACCTAATCTCCAGAACTACCCTTGCTTTCCATGTATATATGCTCCCATTTCTTTTCTCCTATCACATTTGTCACTTTTGTGGGATACGATGCAATGAAATGTGGGAAAGAGCTATTTCACCCTCTTTCCTGCCCATTTGCTCTAAAAGCCCAACAAAAACCAGTAGCTCAAAGATAAGTGCTGCTGCCTTATCAGGGTTCTGCTTGTTTATCTCCACATGGGATGATGGCAATGGCCAGTACTAGCCCAGGGCAGAAGCTGCCTTCTTCCACTCCATCCTGGAGTTTTAAACCAGATGTTGAGAGGGATTGGTTTTTCCCTTGCTGTCAAGAGTTCTTGTGGGTGTCCTTCAGCCTCTCTATAGCAGGTTTCTCACTACTTGACTGTTTTGTGAAGGAGTTTGTATTTTGGCAGCTGGTCTGTAAAAGCTTCAGGTGTTTCCTGTTTTTCTAGCGTTTCCTGGTTTTCTAAAATATTGTTGGCTGGTGATTCCTGTAGTACCTGTTTCTGACATGGCTTTTAATTCCTAGGGCTTAGTAGTTTTAAAGTTATGTTAAATAACCCTTTTACAGTGGGTCACTGTTAGAAAAGACCTTCTAATTTCTTATGACATAATCTAAAAAAATATATTGATAGGGATTTATCATTCTGAAACTTCCAGGTGTGTTTCTTTCTTTGTTTTCACTCATCTGCCATCGAATAGGATGAAGTTATGCTGTAAAGAAAGAAGTACATGAGAAAAACATGAATATTGCATCCTATTTTTAGAGATTATGAATGATTTTAAGCTAAAAATCATTCATATTTTTAGGCTAAAACTTTTTAAGCTTAAAAATCTTTATTGGGCAAAAATGCATCCAGGGTGTGCTTCCATTTACCTGTGTTGAATGGAATATCATAGCCTTGGCTGTACCTTTTTGTTCAAAGTTACTGCTGCAGATTTAAATGACAGAGAAAGCTGCTGCACTTCTAGGTCTGTGGAAACAAACAGTTTTATGATTTCTTTAGATCCTGTGATAACAGTTACAGGGGCTTTCCTTGCAAAAGGAGTCTTGTATATGTAAGTGTGGTGAGCTACAAGGGACGATGAAGGTAGACTGGAAAACACAGTGTGCAATAACATTCCTCTTGGACCCTGGGTAGAGTCAATCAGTGCTTTATCTACAGCAGTTGCTGCATCATTCTCCCAATAAGGCTGCATGGACTGCATGGGCCAGCTTCTGCTCAAACCTTGCTTCCTCTGGTTGTGTTCCAGGTCCATCTGAGATCTTACATTCTTCCTGAATGAAGCAATTCTGAAAAATCTTTCTCACTGATATTTTTGGGGAACTCCAGCTTCACAATATGACCATGAGGTAGAGGAGTGAGGTGTTTTCTGTATAGTAAAAGCATCAGACTCTTCATAGGAAACTTGTAAGAGACTGAAACTGTGTGTCTGTGTTCACACACCTGCTAGTTATGGTTAATAAGAATTCATCATGGGATTGCTCTTCACTTTTTTTGTTTGGCCACTTGCTATCACAAAAAGCAAATGAAAAATATGGAATTAACTGACAGAACATAATAATTAATAATTAGAATATTAATATTCAAAATTAATAATCAGAATAATACACATAGTTTGAACACTACTCCTCTGCAGAGGGAGAATGGGCAGATGAGACATACACCTGATATTCCAGTGAGAACTAAATGGTCACCAACTTTTCATTTTCACCCAAAAGGAGACTGACAGAAGGAAATTATTTCCAAATCAATACCCATTAAGCAAGAGAATTCAGTATACAATGACCATTTCACAGAATCATAGACTAGCTTATGTTGGAAGGGACCTCAAAAGATCACCTGGTCCAACCTTTTGGTCTAGTGCAAAGGCTGATAGGAAAAATAGCCTAATAAGAAGTCTTTCTTAGATCCAAATACTTGGCTTGTATCCAGAAAATGTTGAAATAATGGGCTATTTCAAAGACTCACATACCTAGCAATGCACTTCAGAATTTCTTTGCTAGGTCTGTTTTTACAGGAACATACACAAAAGGGTCTCTTTTAGCACTGGGCACTGTAAGTGCTAAGAGCCCAAATCTGAGAAATGAAGTTTTGGCAATTGCATCAGTTTCTGCCATTCACACCTCTCCCAGCTTCATTCATTCACCATAAGAAATGTCCTATAGGGTGCTTAAAAAAAATAATCAAAAATCCAAACATTTGATAAGGTGGTTTATATTTAAAGAAAACAAAACAAAATCCACCC
Source organism: Chaetops frenatus (assembly GCA_013400775.1). Taxonomy (NCBI): domain Eukaryota; kingdom Metazoa; phylum Chordata; class Aves; order Passeriformes; family Picathartidae; genus Chaetops; species Chaetops frenatus. The sequence continues at coordinate 195,898 of VZTR01024961.1, forward strand.
CCCCCCAAACAAACAAACAAACAAACAAACAAACAAACAAACAAACAAACAAACAAACAAACAAACAAACAACAAAAAAACCCCTGAGGAAACTGGAAATATAAAGATGAATACTGGTTTTTACTCACTTATGTAATTCTAGGATCTCTTTTTGTTTTCATATTAAATCAAGTCTTCTGAGTAGAAACTGAATGCTATACTTGCAAGATGCCATTTTTAGGAAGGATTATAAAGCACTGTTCAGATAAATGGCTCTCCAAACCTCTTTTGTGTGAGCATTGTGTGAGAAAACACTGGAGTAACAAGCAGAAAGTAGACTACATTTTCTCCATCCCTCTTTAAGAAAAATTCTGAGAACTGTGCAAACTCCTGGGCTTATGTGAACTGCATTTTTCAGGTTATTCAATTACTCTGACCTGTCAGCATAGTTTAGGTATAATTTATGGTCTGGGAAGAGATCAGTGATTGCTGTTTAGCAACTGTCTTGTGTGTATAAGAAGATTTCTTTATAACTGAAAAACTCAGGTTAAAAATAAAAGTTAATTCTGTTCAAAATAAGAATTCAATGTATCTTTTTTTTTTTTTTCAGATGGAAGTAGGTTGTTTTCTTTGTGCTTTAAGGATATGCTGAAGTAAAGCAGTGTGTGATGAATGCTGTTCCTTAGCAATTGAGCTGGGTCTCTTCCTTGGTGCATGATGGAACACCACGCACTTGTGGCCCATATCTTGTAGTTCCTCATCCTCAACTTTTAAAAGAGTGTTATTGAAGTCAGTATGACGCTTTGTCTCTTCTATTTATCCCTGTGGCTGACTCATGATAAATACTTAATTTTTTTATTGAAAGCAGGAGAAGTAATGTGCGTATATGTCAGGATAGGAGGCCCCCAGGAAGAAGCTCCTACCATTGCAGAATGCAGGTTTTGGCTGCTGTGAAACAGCACTGTGAGGACATAGGCTAGGAAAAAGTGCCTGGGAGGGCACTTTTTTTCTTATTAATCTTCTCCCCTCAGTTTTGTGTGCTTCATTTCTGGGCCTCACAGGGGCATGGGCAGAAGGACAGGCAGAAGCTAAGGAGAGGTGATGGGTCTTTGCAGGGACTTCAGCTTCAGCACTTGGGTTGCTGCTGAAATCATGGGAAAGGGGGAATGGAGGGGAAAGGTGATGGCCAAGGGCTTCAACTCACTTTCTGGGAGAAAGAGAATGGCTGTGACCATCAGCCCCTTCTTGTGTGAACACCAGGTGACATGAAGGTGTAGTCAGGGTGAGAAACAGCCTAACACCCTACAGGCTTTGTGCAGCATCAGGACCAGCAGTGAGCGACGGTGCTCGGAGGCTGCTGGAGGAGCACAGCTCAAGGTCTGGATGCAACCTGTAAAGTGAGAGAAAACTTTGCACATGGAGAAAAGTGGTTTTAAGGCTCTGTTTGAAGGTTGCCTTTGGCTGATGTGTTACAAATGCTAATGTACACATTGGCTCCCTGTAAGACCAACATTTGCTCTAATTTGATTTGCTTTTAGGAAGCCCATGCAAGATTCAATCAACAAAGGCCTATCTCACCAGTAAGTAAAGACCAATGGGAGCAGATATGCAATAAGCAGAAAGAAAAATAATGAGCAGCTCCTCCTTCTTTACCCAAGAGTCATCTGTAAATTCTGTCCCAGGCACAGTTTTCCATGTTTTCTGAGCCTGGTTGCTAGAGTAGACTGTCAATAGGGTAGCCTAAAAGACGATCACTTAGCAATGAATTCTCTTCCCTCCTTTTCAGTACTTGCTTTGCCTTCTGCCTTTTTTTGGATTTAAATGTTTGTGATTTTCACCTCTTTATCCATCATAGCATACCATTGACTGAATAATACACTTTTATTAAGCTGCCCTCTTTCTGTGAAATAAATGCCAGTAATAATCAGTCAATCATTCAATTCATATGAATGTGGAATTTAGATGTGGCTGTTTGAATTGGGTTTATAATATACCATTTCTTGGTACAGCATGTTTTTTGATAGTATTCTTTTAAATGACTGTTTCCAACTGCACTGGAAAGCACCTATGAAAGAAATTGTTTGCGATGCTATACTTAGTTTGAACCTCCTTTTTTCTTCAGCATTTCTGTCTGTATTTCATTTCTATGCAAATTATATCTTTGTGAGTTAGTAAAATTTTACAAACCAGTTGAAATGCAGCTATGGAATGAATTATCAGAGAAAATTTGGAAAATATGCTCATGAAAGGAAAATTGAGGAAAACATTTAAATCTAATTGTGTATTATTCAAAGAGAATTCCAGAGCAACTCTTGGGCAAATATTACATAAATGTATACCTACATTAAATGATTAATTTACCACAGGTAATATACTTGAAGGCTCAGGGACTATTTTCCCATTAGCCTGTGCATGTAGCACTTCTCAGCTGAAATACAGCCTAAGTACACAAATGCACTTCACTTGCTCATGGGGAATTGCAGAGCAGGAACTGTGAATGTAATGCTGTCAGCAGCTACAGAGCAGTGGCCCTGCTCCCAACTATCCCAGTGCTTCATCTCCATTAGAGCAACAGTGGCTGAGTTTAACCTTGAAGGAAGTCAACCCTTGATGATCAAGAATCCTTTAATCTCCTTCCAAATATAAAGTATCCAGCCCCTCTAAATTCATTAACAGCTGGCAGATCAACTGTGAGTACTCTGAATAACTATCAGACTCTGAGTAATCGATCTCCAAAATGGGAGACTTGATAGCTGTGTATTTGTCAGCCAAGAATGATTCCCATGATTTGTGCCTCCACAAGATATATGCTTCCACTCATGAGACAGACTGGCTTTGTGAGTGGTTTCATCCCTTGCTTCACCATTTGCCTAGGAAGACTGTGGGCTGAAGTGTAGACGCAAAGGTACTAAAGGGTGTTCCGTACTTTCAGAGCTACCAGGGAAGAAAGCAACTAAAGTCCAATCCAAAGGTTGTGTTGGTGTCTTCAGAATCCAGGAGATACTGTAACAAGGCTCAACATGAACCCTTTTTAAAATATGTATTTTAAAAATAACTTATTCTACTCCTGCCTCCTTATTCACAAGTCCTGAGCTGCATGTCAAGAGCACCTGGCTAGAGCAGGAGGATGATGGGTGCCAGTTATCTTCCACTCCCTGGGTCTCTTCAGCACATGGTCAACAAGTTGAGGTCACCAAGATGTGCCTTTAATGAACTGACAGCAACTGTGGTCTTTTGAGACATCCTGACCTACTTGTGTAGGTCATTAATACTTGTTCCCTTTTAGCTCGTTATATTTGTGTCCTAACATTCTAGCCCTGCCCATTACATTTCTGTCATCTCCTCATAATGCAGATTGTCCTCTGTTTAAATCTAGGTGCTTCCTCTGACTGGGTGTTGTGTGAGGGTGTGTGTCTGAATGCTGGGAACTTGCATATCTGGGTACTATTGACACCTGCCACTCTTACAGCCCTGCTTCTGGTTTTCCTTTCTTTTCCTTTCTTTTCTTCCACACCCAGACATGCCCATTCACTCGCCATTCCTACCAATCTTAATACTTTTATTACAAATCTTTGTTTTCACAGATAAGTTTAATCAGTTTGTGTTTCTGCACCCAGCAGAATGTCTCCTCATTTCTCACAGACAGTTAGTGATGGCCTGTTTCTTCTTTAGCTGGCAGTGAGGTTTCAATGTCTGTCAGTATCTGAAGGGAGGGTGTCAGAGAATGGACCAGGCTCTGCTCAGGGGTACCAAGCAATGGGACAAGAGGCAACAGGCAGAAACTGATGCACAGAAAGTTCCACCTGAACATGAGGAAGAACATTTTTACCAGGAATAGATTGTCGAGAGGTTGTGGAATCTCCCTCGCTGGAGATATGCAAGAACCATCTGGACACCATCCTGTGCCATGTGCTCTGGGATGACCCTGCTTGAGCAGGGAGGTTGGACCAGATGACCCCCCCTGTGGTTCCTTCCAACCTGACCCACTCCATGATTCTGTCTCCATAATGCAGAACAGAGGGTTGTGTGTTTGTGTTTGTGTGTGGGTGTGTGTGCTAGGTTGTTTTCCACAGTATTTTCTGCTATTAACGGTATTAAAAAGGGTCAAATTTTTAAAAAGCTCATGATTCTGTACTGAATGCATAAATGTGTACATTCAGTGTATTAATTATGTGGTGAATACAATGCATAGCAGCTCGCAGGTATGAGACTTTATGTTAATTTCCAATGCACTTGAAAAACCAAGGAGATTCATTCGTTGGATGCAATTCAACAAAATCATAAAAATTAATGAGTGTTCAAATGGTTGCCATATGCAGACAATATTTTTCAGTACAATAAAAGATAGGTTTCATCCTCCTTAAGTTTAGTAAGTTTAAATTAGATGTCCAAGTCCAGCTTCAAGCCTTCCCCAAACCTTCTAGATTTTCTGTAGGAAGGGTTTAGAGATAGTTATTTCCAACTGAATTGGAATAGAAAACTATAAATTTGCAGATGATGTAGAGAAATGACAAGGCAATTATTACTCATTATTTTTCACAAGAGAAGGACTATGGAACACATAGCTAAGTCAACATCCTGTCTTAAAAATGAACATGGTATGTAATTAAATCATCTAATATGTCACAGGATGCAGTAAAATAATAAAAAAAACCCACCTTTAAAAAGATGTAGAGAAGTTCAAGAATAGGTCCATTGCTGGGTTGTTGCATGTACTTATTTGACTGTGATGCTTGCCTTGGGAAACCCCTGTGCTTCTTAATGAGATGGGGAGGATATACTGGGGACAAATATTTCCAGCTGCTGGCTAAGCATCCGGAACAGGATATTATTCTGAACTGATTTTTGCTCCGATCAGTTTTGTGCATACAATTATATGAACAGTGTCAAGAAAAATGAATCATTACAAAATTTATAATATGACTAGTGACAGGAAAGAGAAAGTAAAACGAAAGGTTCATGGGTCAAGGTAAGGACAGGGAGAGATCACTTACCAGTCACTGTCATGGGCAAAACAAACAAGACTTTGAGTAAAAAATTAATTTAACTTATTATCAATTAAATCAAGCAGGATAATGAAAAGTAAACCTAAATCTTAAAAAAGTTAAACCTTACCCCATCCCTCCCTTCTTCTTGGACTTAAATGTACTCCTGATTCTCTATCTCAGACTCCCTCAGTGGCTTAGGTAGATGGGAAATGGGGGCTGCAGTCAGTTCATGACATGGTGTCCTGCCCCACTGGCCCTCCATGGGCTGCAGGGCACAGCTGCCTCACCATGGTCTGCACCACGGGCTGCAGGGGAGCCTCTGCTCTGCCTGGAGCACCTCCAGCCCCTCCTTCACTGACCTGGCTGTCTGCAGGGCTGTTGCTCTCACGTATTTTCACTCCTTGCTCTTTCTGCAGCTGCTATTGTGCAGTGACGTTTCTACCTCCTTAAATCTGTTACTCCCAGGGTGCTACCACCATCACTGATGAACTCAGCCTTAGTCAGAGGCAACTCTGTCTTGGAGCCAGCTGGCACTGCCTACATGGGGGAAGCTTCTGGTACCTTCTCAGAGAAACTACCCCTGTAGCCCTCTGCTACCAAAACCTGGCCACACAAACCCAATACAGAGAAATATGTAATTGTGCATTGGGCATCTGATTGCAGCTTCTGTTTGCCTGACTGAGAGATGACAACGTTTCCACTCAGAGTGTTGATTCTTGACAAGATATGGAGGTGAGTTGGGAAAATTTTACAGAATTGGTTTCTCACCTTGGAATAGGAAGTGTTGAAGTGTTGAAGAAACCCACATCTTGTTCTGGACATTTCAAGGTATTGACTGAAGATTTTGGTTCTTTTTCTTTCTTGCTCCCAAATATTCTCACAGAATTGGATGGGATAGTAGAATATCAGGATAAAAATATGCTGAGCTTTGACTACTACAGTTTGAGTAGTTCTCTTCTGTGACTGTCACTCTCTGGTCTAACCTACTGACAAAGTGTGTACCTTCAACATTCACTTTCCTTCTGTGACTTCTGACCTTGGGGTACAGTCCTACCCTACTAATTATATGAAGGAAAAATCCAGAATTGTTTGATAATTCAGACTGTCAGAGGAAAATACGCCATATCCAGCAGCCCAGAGGAGTGAGGATGCTGCAGCTGTGTGCCTGCAGCTCCTCCCAGTATGGAGGCTGGAAATGTACTCCCAGGAGGCACAGGCACAAGGAGCACCACATTTGTATATGCATGGCTGGCCACACAGGTCACAGACAGGCACACAGCACTCACACAAACACAGGCAACAACGACAGCCTGAGCCTGCTCCTCTCCCTGAGCAGAACCAGGAGGTCTCCAGCAAGAGCATATCTCCCTATACAGGATGGATGTCTCCAATGGCTGGGCTGAGACACTCAGTCTGCCTCACAGATAGTCCCTGGACCCCAGTCCCCCATCCAGTCCCCCCTGGATGTATGAGACCCCCTATGTAGCTGCTGACAAAGACCACATCACTCATCCTCCCCACCCCCCACACACACCCTGAGCTGGCTAGCTCTCCTCTGGGCCCACAGTCACCACCACACATGGTGTCACCCTTAGGCACACACATACAGAAGTGGATCTCGCCCCTAGAGACCCCACTAACTCTGGAAGCTGGTGAGACTCCACTGGTCCCACCTATAACCTGCTCCTCCCGTGGTCTCACCCGTACAGACAGACAGACAGACAGACACCTGGCTCACACTTCATGTACTCGTGGGTATCTCTGCTCATGCCCAGCTGCTCACCAGCACACCCACACTCACTGTTCACCATGGACATATGGACCCCCTGTGACATGAGGTCGCCCCTGGTTGCTGCACTCAGACCCCATAGCACACCTGTACACAGAAAGCAGAGAGCCTGCACCCAGGAAAGGAGAAAGGAGTTTAACTAGGGAATAAACCAGATGATATTTATCTGGCAAAAGGCACAGACAGACAACTGTGCCAACCAGCTCCCTGTTTACATTTATCCAGCCCTTTTCATCTGCCCATCCCTCTATTTTCCCACATTTGTTCCTTCCTCAGATCACCTAAATGCCTTCTTTCTCCACCTTTGTTTTCTGCCCTAAGCATCTCATAAGAAATCCCGGATAAGCAGAAGTGATTTTTCCCTGCAGCCCATACGCCCCAGCCCTTGGCAGCACCTCCCCCGAGGCAGAAGGATGATATGGAGGGCTCTTCCTCAGGACTCATCCTGTGGACTCCATGTCTGGGCACCTGGGTTGGTGGCTCTGCTGGGTCTGCCTTGGAAGGGGCCTGCATAGGGCGTCCATGCCTTGGGAGTCCTTCACTCATGATCCCTGCCTTCTATTGTCTCTCTGTTCCTTTGTGGGAACTTTTATCCCTTAACCTAACTTGTAACGCTTTTCTGTGCAGCAGGAAGCAGTGGAAAGGCTTGGATTTCTACCTCTGTGCATTGCAGCTAGGGAAGTTGTAACTCCAGGTGTGCAGCTGCCCAGCTGATCTGTTTTCCAGCTGCCTTGTTCTAGTTTCTCCTCATACAATCATTACACAGGCTCTCGGTACCACAGGCCATGCTTAGTGTGCATAGTGGTACAGGATCAAGGTATGTTTTCTAGAAATACAGTTATGAAAAACATCAACACCAGCATATGTGAACATCTCAGAATAGAAATAGAAATTTTTGCTCCAGGCCCCCAACAGTATGCTATTCATCCAAACATCTGCTATTTTCCCGAAATATAGATAAGGAGACTGGTAACTTGAAATACTATTTTTAGAAAAATATTCAAACTTTATTCTTCTTAAGAGCATAATGGTCAGTTTAGAATTCTTGGAATCTGGACACGTAGGATCTCTTAAATTGCTCCACAGAAGAGGATTAATGAGCTGGCTAAGGCTGCAAAGGGAATCCTTTGCAGTGGCACTTTCATGGATGCAGCTTTGCAGAAGTGAAAATTCTAGTTACCTCTTTGCAAAGTTGGGTCTGGCCGGTGCCACACCACATTTCTACCAGACTGCTTGAGGCCTACATCTGACCAGCTGCCAGTGGGCTGGGAGGACAAGTGACTGATTCAAGTGCACTTGGGATGCGTGTAGTATGGAAAAAAGAGTGAGCAGCCCTGCTAGCTCAGATGCATTTGTCCTCAGAATAAGAACAAAATCAGGACACGTTCTTGCTGCGGAGGCTTGAATAGAGTCTTTCTCTTTACAGTGGCTGAAAGACAAATTCAGCCTAAAAGTAGAGTATGATTAAGGAAACTCTACTGGTATAGAAAATTAATCATTGTTATAATTTATCAAGGGCAGCAGTGCCCTTCCTTGAGCGAATTTTAGCTCAAGATCTATTCAGGCATACATTCCAGTACAAGAAAGGCTTTTGAGCTTGAAATAACACAGAGAAAGGCAATCTTGTAGTGCCATAATGCACAAGGTTGGACTAGAAGCTTTTTTTTTGTCCTTCAGGTTGGTGATTTTCATGTAGTTCCTGTCTGCAAGAAGGAGCAGCCTTGTTAGTACATGCTAAAGGTGTAGTGTTTTTAAAATGAGCATGTGTGCAACTGGGGTGACTGTGATGGAAAATGGGGAGACTGGTTATAGGGTGATAAAACAGCAGCTGGTGGTTTCCATACTAGGATATTAAGACACATAAAAAATACATCTTTCTCCATTATTAAAGATAAAACAACACCATTTTCATAAAGAAGAAACTAATGCAATGTGGCAATGACCAAATGCTGAGTGAAAGAGAGAAAAAAAATTCAAGAGAGGTCAACAGACCAGAAAGGAATTCAGGACAGTGAAAAACAGTAGAAAGGAAGAAGAAGCTGATTGTGTTTGCCAAAGATGCTGCTGTGATACCTGTGTGTGCTGAGTCCCATTCAATGAGAAGAACTGGATCACCGTTCTTTGAAATGTCTTTCTTTCTTTTTTCTGTGCTTCAGAGCATCACTTAAGATTCACATGTCTGGTACATCACACATACCTACTTGAATGCCTTTCTCCATGAGAAAAATTGTATCTTTCATCAAGGTAATGTATTTTTTTTAAACTGTCAGAATCATTCGAATGAAATGCATGAAGAAATCAATAGCAGAATTGTATTAAAGGAAAGCCACAGCTTTGCTCCCAGTTAAAGGTTTCAAGTTCAATAATGTTGGAGTTTAAAGAGAAGGAAAGAAATTTTCTTCATTTTTACTATAATGCACTTAATGCACCATACAGAGAAGAATAGGAGTGCTATCCAATAGACCCTTTGTGTCTTCCTCAACCTTTGCTATCAGCCTCCTTCTCCATTTCTTTTTAATTCTCATTCATTTTCTAAAAAGACCCCTCCACTGCAAACAAATTTAATTCCTTCCAGTGGCACTGCACCAGATATCACTGCATCCTGTCACAAACCATATCTGTGATGTTTAGAGAACTATCTTTTATTTTGAAATATTGGTAGAAAATATATTTCTGGTTCTGTTCTTTCTGAGGTAAGAAAGAAAAAAGAAAGATAAAAGAGTGGGCTACTGCCACAATGAGTACCGTTTTTTTTCCAAACAAACCTGCTCTCTGTATGTTTATACACAGTGAAGAGAAGAACCAGATAAGCAAGATGTAATTTCCTTTTTGTCACAAATAAGACTATTTATTGAGGATTATTTTCTTTGGCAGTCCTTTTATTTCAGAAATGCAGGACTGCCCCAAAACAGCTGCTTCTGTTTGGAACTCTTCTCAGCTACCTAGCTGTGGTTCCTGGTTATACCTTAGGGATTGCTGTCCTCAGTGTTTGTCTCTTTGGTGTCTCTAAGTTGTCTTCTTGCATTAAAATGTACTTCAGGCAGTCATTTATCACAACCTCCCTTTGAAATGAGCTCGCTTTTTTCCTTTGCTGTCTTTGAATATTCCTCCCACCAACAGCTACTCTTTCTTTACATTCTTTTTACATTACTTTGCATGGATTTTCCTGCCAGCTACTTCTTACAAGAGAGTTTTGCTTTCTGATTTTAATAGCATTTCTAATAAATACTGTTTACTTTTCTAAAGTAAGTACTTTTCTGGTGAGGGAGAAAGGATTTCTGCCATGGAGCAGACAATTGTCTGTATCCTTACAAATCCTTGAACTGGGGTTTAGGTTCTCATCATCTGACCATCTCTGTGTTAATAAATTGTATAGTGGCTCAACACTTCCCTGTCCCACACTAACAGAAAAACTTCCACCAGGAACAAACTCTGATCTGGCTTTGACCTGAATATCAGAGTCTCTGGGAATGCTTATGAAAACATGAACGAGATCAAAGACCTGATGTCCAGGGAGACCACAGTTAATAGCAATGGCTGACAATATAGCCTTGTCTTCACCTGCCTCCACATCAATGGTATTGTTTTGGGCTGTTCACTCCCCACACCAGAGAGCAGTTTCTGTTTGATATGATGGGCTCTGAGTCCATCAGCAGTTTTTCCACCTTCTGCAATAATGCAAACAGCAATGACAAGGTACCTCTTGGCTCTTTTTTCAAAGATCCCATCATAATGTCCTTCCTTTAGGGAGAGGGGAAAAAATTGTGCTGGTGTACCCTTATTTTCCTCCTCACATGCACAATAGTAGGGCTGTAGTTTGTACCAACTTCCCTCTTCATGGACTTAGACTGGATAGAGGCATGACCTCTGCTTCAGATTCCCAAACTGGTGAAAAAGGGAGCAGCTATGCTGGCTGAAAGGCTGCTGGAAGGTTTGTCTTGGTAGAATTATGAAAATTGAGAAGATGTTTACTTTTAATTTAGTATTAAGTGTAAGGCATTTCCTAGAAAGCAGACAAAAAGAAAAAGGTGTGAATAATAAAAAATTAATAAATTAATTAATCTGACTTACATAAAAATGATCCTAGCTGAATTGGAGACAATACCAAAAGCATAACTTAATTTGTAGTTTGAAGTTCTGCGGTGCCTATTCCTCCCCCTTCACCTGTAAAAAGCCTCTGTGATCTCCTGTGTGTAACAGCATCCAAGTGCTGGAGTGCAGGGTGAACTGCAATCTGGGAGAGCAGGCGGATGACTGACAGTGCTTTGACCCACACTTGTAAGGCAATGATGGAACAGTGAGCCTGTCTCTAAAATGTCAGGGATTGCCTAGTACTAGCTGGTTTAAACAGTTTAAAATGGACTCGGTCACCTCCTTTTGCAAAGCAACAGTTTCTCTGTATTGGCCAAGTAGTGAATTTACTACTCATGTTCTGACAGGTCGTACCCTCTAAGTTTTTTATTTCAAGGTAAGGGCAGGTTTTACATCCTAGCTTTGCACTCAGAGACACTTATTCCCTGACCCTCCTGTGCCAGCACACTCCACTCTCACTGCAGTCACTTAAGTCAGTGGAGGTGAAGGGAGCAGGAGGGTCAAGGTCTGCAGGGAGAGTCAAAGCACAGCCTTCACTTGCAAGGCAGGATGTGATGGGACACAGTTCAAGGCTGCTGCTGAAGTTGGATCTGACAAGGAGCACACTGGTCTGGTGGAAAGTGTCCCTGACCATGGCAGGGGGGTTGAAACCAGATGATCTTTAAGGTCCTTTCCAACACAATCAGTTCTGTGATTCTATGAAACACTGAAAGGGTCTATGGCAAAGGCTTGTGGTAAGATTAAAGATCAGGAAGACACCTGCAGCAGGGTAGTACCTGCCAGAAACCCTTTGTTGGTATTGCTCTTCTGTGTTCCCAAGGGTATCCTGATCATATTTTGTCCAAGGATGAAGACATGAGAGGGATAACTCTGTATGATCATTCTTGTGGAGAGATTAATGATGAGGACCTGGTACAGGCAAATCCATTTGCTTTAAATAAACTCTTGTACTTAACTGGTGGCTTGGCAGCTTCCCTTGTTTTTCCTGTGTAATGCTCTAATAAAATAGTGTGGACAAATCCTGTGACGATTTCCCTAGTTACTGTTGTCCTGGCAGAGTGCTTAATGCACATTCATGCCCGTAGCATTCAAAGACATCTCCCAGCTCCACAACATCAGTCCCTTGTGTGTGCTGAGGGATTTAAAATCGTCATGGGTTTCCACCCTCAGTGTCTTACACAGGTGAGCTTGTCCACTGGTGTAGCACCGTGCCAGCCATTCCCACATTGCTGCAGTGGGGGGGTGCCAAGGAGCCAGCAGGCTGTTTGCTGCTGGTTTGCATGGTGCCTTGTGTGAAAGACTTTTTACACCTGCCCTGAGCACTACCTGTCCCAAAGGAAGAGAGTAAGTGTTAGTGACTGAGAAAAGGGACAGGGTGCACTCATGGATTATCAGAGCGGTCCAAACTCACTGTCATCTCAGCTCTTCAGGGAGCAGCAATATACTAAAATACTGTCTGTTTGTAAGACTTCCCAAGTCTGTCAGAACCTCTATGTTTAAGAAATGTGGGATATGAGACAATAGATATTTTCAGAAAGTATCTGCTGTAAACAAAAATTTCAACGTGCCTGTGGCTGCGTATAATGACACATGATTTATGAGAGCGCTGCAAAACCAGCTACATTTTGTGTGCAGATATAGATATATATGGAGAGCATTTTTACAGTCTGCATGTGTGTGCACACACATTAATTACACAATATGAGATCTCTTTTGGTGCTCAATACTCTCTGATCCTCCATAGCTTTTTCACTCAGAAATGGAGCCAAGAATGACTGAATTTGTGGTTAAAAATTGTCTGCCTGGGCAGCGGTATTGTACCAGGTGCTCTTACTGCCTTGATGTGCCAACACGCCTCCTGAGTAGGAACTGGAATTGCTCTATGTGGGCAGATATTTTTTACTAGTTACAGTATACTTCCCTATAAAAATACTGTTTTTCAGAATGTAAGTGGTTGTAGAGGTCCTGTCTCTACTCAGACATACCTAGATGAGTATACAACATTCTCCATGTTATACGGTATTAAATTACTTTGGAATCAGAACTTCTTGAATTTGAGAACTATTTGAGTAATTGTTCATGGTATATGGTCTATGCCATTCTCTTTTTTCTTCCTTTTTTTTTTCTTTTTTAGCGTCCCTTGGCTTGGATGCAAAATTTTCCAGTGTCTGCATCATTTTGCTAGAGTTTGGTTGTGCCTCAAGGGAATGCACAGCCATTACCACCAACTCTTTAGAAAAGTTTCAAACATAGTGAAAAATAAGAAGAAATAATGAAAACACTTGAAGATGTGAGTAAGATGAGACTGTGTAGCAAGCTGTATGTTGGAATTTTGAAACATTTTTTTGTAGTAAGCTCTTGAGAGCTGACAGTGGTCTGTGTGTACACTGAATTTCGTAGGGAGCTACCCAACTGTCAGAAACAGCTGTAAAAAACCAAACTTCAGTATTTCACTAAAAATCAGTTATTTTTATGTACAAGCTCTTTTTTTTTTAGCACTGAAGGAGGGGTTTTCAGGCTTCTTTGCTTTTATAAACTCTCCAGATATTTTTCAGTGAGATTACTCCATAATAAAATGTATGAGAACAGGTTATTTTTTTATTCTAATTGCAATTCACAAAGGACTTTTGCAGTCAGACCATCCCAGTACAGAAACTCTGACTCACTAAAGTGAGCATCAAGAACCAAAGCCCTTTTGGACCTAGAGATGAACCTCAGGAGTAGCATCTGCCTTTAGCAAGAGCTTAACCCTTTCAGCTTTTTGGTGTGAGCTGAGCGCGTTCTGAAAGAGAAACAGACAGGAAGTTCATATTATTCTGAAATTCCAGGTTTGGGCACCACCAAAACTCAAAGATAACCTTTTTCCCCCCCCCGAAATCCATATGAGATTAAAAGGAATGTCTGAAATGTGATTCTCTGCTCAGGCCAGGTATTGTTAAAAAATGCACAGTAAAGTAAAATGCATAAACACAGCATGAGCCAAGATTTGTTGGTTTACTTGTAAAACTAATACGGGTTTCAAAGTTTCTGTGTTAGACAAAGAGCCCCAAATGGGACTTGAGGTAGCAACTACAGTTTATTTTCCACTTTAGCTTTTCAAAAGTTGATGTCAAACCATCGAGAGATGAAAATGAATTAATTGCATTTTTACTGTAACTATGGAAAGAGAAATTGTCTCAGAATTAGTAGCCTTAAATTTGCTGCATTTGAGTCATTCCAATCTGCTGTATGCGAATTTTTGTGGAGACTTCTTAATTTAGTGACTGAGCCAATTCAAATTGTAGTAATACAGAGTCTGCTTTCATAATGCAACATCCAGGTGTCTCTGGCAAAGTCCATGCACTAGCAGTTCAATTCTACTCTTCTATCATACATGTCCTACAAAGCATTTTAAAGTAAATAAATAATTTAAAAATCTTTCTGTTCGATACTGCAAACCCAATTTGTGCTCTTTATGGTCTGACAGCTTAATTTTTATTTCTTGAAGAAAGAAAAATCATTCAATTCCTAAACCAAATTTGAAGCTATACAATTTGTTAAAAAGCCCCAGAAATTAGCAAGCAGCTTTTAGAAATGTTTAACTTAAAAACAGCCAGGAAGGTTTGGGATTTTTTTACATTTGTTTAAAAAAATTATATTCCCTCAAAATGAGACCTTTGTGCCAAGTTTTATTCTGGAGCACAGCTTTACAGCTGAGCTAAAACCCCCTATAATAGGAGAAAAGTGACAGACCCTTAACTATAGTAGCATGAACAGCACTGCTATAATTCCTGGGTGAACTTTGTCCCTGGATGTGTGTTTTTGGAGTGTGCCGGGGTGACATTCAGCCTCTACATTCATTTTTATGATAATTCAGAGTAAATTGTGGTGCAATAAACTCTTCAAGCCTGTCTTTCTTGTGAAAGCCATGAATCAATCAGCTGCAGGCTTTTTTGGGTCTTTTCAATGTATAGTGATCATTTAGATTTGACATGCATTGTGAGACCTTGGCTTAGCTCCTCTCTATGGTCTGTCATTAATTCCAGCCTTTACTGTTCTGAAGTACAGTGAAGGATGACTGAGAAATCATTGCCCCTCTTCAGCTCTGTTATTGCACAAAATAGCAGCGCAATAATTTTTTGTCAATGTTTTACTCTAAAAGCTTTCTACATCAGTTTTGAAAAGGAAGCAATAAAGCCCATTCAATGGTATGAATAAAAATCCTTTGAGGTTTAGGCGCAGGGCTGCTTTTCTTCAGCTGGTAATCAAATTGGAGCTAAAATGAAATTGAGTTTTCTTATGAAAATAGCCTTTGTTGCTGGGAAGGCTGGTAATTCATAAACAATAACCTGCTCTTTTGTGTGGATAATAATATATTCATGTTCTTTCAATAGGGTAAAAGCCAGACCTAGTGCATTATGGTACAGTAAAAATAGCAGAAGGAGCTTGCTGGAATAATCTTGAAGAAGAGATGTAGCATTCGGTGACTTAAGCTTTCAGCTCCCATCTGAAATTGTACTTTGCTTTTATTTGCGAGCCGGGTTTTAGTTGTTGATTTGTTGCCGCTATACAATATTTGGTTAATTGTGGAAGATCTCAAGCTGTGCTCATCACTGCTCCTGCGAAAGCTGCTGCCAGCTGCTAGAAACAGAGCCTGCTGCTACAGGATGTACACTATTCACAGGAGCAGCCTCTCAGCGCTGATTACCACTGAAGAGTTCCCCGCTCTCCATCACAGCGCGCCCTGCACGCAGCCGGACGGCGGAGCGCGGGGAGGCTGCCTGCCCTCGCCTGCCTGCCTGCCCGCCTGCCTGCCCGCCCGCCTGCCTGCCCTCGCCTCAGGGTAAGGGAAAGGCGTGCGCCGGGGCTGCCTGCGCCGCGGGCGAACTTGGCTGGGAATTCTCCAAGCGCTGCTGGGGAAACAGGCTCCCAGCCCCTGGGAGGACGGCGTGGGCTTAGTCACTTCGGAGCCGAGCGGGGGCTGGAGGAGGACACGAGGGGCAAAGAGGGAGCGTTTCCAAGCGCTCTGTGAGGTGCTCTTGGAAATGTTCCTTTGGGGCTCGGTGGTTTTTTTTCCTAATTAGCCGGGCGAGACTTTGGAGGTTTGATTCGGCACTGGTTCTTGTTGAACGGTACCTCGTTGTCACGTCTGTGTTTTGCGACTCGATGCTAAAGGTTTTGGTACGGATGGAGGTTGCTCCCCAGATAGGTTGTGTGAGCAAAGGCGAGAGGATGGCAGAAAACTCTGGGAGCTTGTCCTGTCTGTAGTGACTCTTTTTCTTTGCCTCAGCTTGGGGGGTGTGGAGGGAAAACTTCATTCTGAGTACCTGAAGTTACCTTCTCCCCGCTCCTCTCCATCAGTTTATGCTTTTAAATTGTTGGTAACTTTGATAGTGTTGAGCCCTGAGTGGTGACAAATTTGCATGCAGACACAGACATGCAAAAATGCTGATTTGGAGTCTGTTTACGTGTAAGATGCAGACTTGATCAGCCTCACCAACGCTGAGGTGAGAGACTGCTGAAAGATTTAGCTGAATTTTGAATTTTAGCTGGCTTTCTGCTTGGATTACTTCTCTAACACAAAAGCCACTCGTCAGAGTGCCGAGGGAGATGCAGGGTGAGGCACGATAGCCGGTCAAAACTGTGCCATTACTTGTGGGTTTCAGTGGCAGGAGGGACTGGGGGACTGAGCGTGTCTTGGTGGCAAGCCGGAAGCAGCTCTGCAAAGGGCTTTCTTACAGTGGAAGGGTTTGTAACCCAGACTCTGCAAGCCACACTCTTTTTAACTCAAATAAGGAATGGGTTGATACCAGGTGTATTGTTTTCCTTATAAACTTACCCAAGGCTTTAGAAAAGTTTAACCCTCCTNTAAATGAGAATGTAAAGTGCAAAGTCTTACAATGGGGATTATTCTCAAAGTAATATTGACATTAGATCTGTACCATATGCAAGGCTGTCTTGAAGTAGTTGCATAGGTTTTTATTCGTTTTTAACAGTGAAATTACATGCTTAACAAAAGGAACTTTTAAAGGCACAGTGGTAACTGACAGTCAAAGCAATATATGTCATTATCCAATTAGTACACACAAATGTGTTTTTATTATTCACTTAACATACCTCTGTGTTTGGCTCCCAGAAATACAGTGTTTTATTTCTCAAAGTGTTTTAAGACTGGTGAACGTTTTACTGCTGCATTTGGAAAATGATTTGTGCACGTTATAAGTATTTATATCGTTGTTGCTCATTGGGTTAACTCTATCTAGCGAAAAATCTTTAAAATCAAAAACGGTTGGTAAATGCTGGTTAGACAAAATTTAGCATGCACTCAATTCCAGTTTTCTTCAGAATGGGAAAATTTGCTTTATATTACATTTAAAGTTGAATTGAGATAAGTAATATTGCTTGTGTTTAAAAGAATGATAATATAACTAAATTTTCAAGTGCATTTGAATGGAATGTATGTTAGCATATAAAAGAGCATCTGTTGGTACTTACTAATATGAGAACAGAGTGTCTATTCAACAGAACCAACCTTTTTGTTTTGGTGAAAAATAATTTATCTAGCAATGTGGTTTTGGCATTTGTTTCATTGGGAAACTAGTGAACTGACATGTGGTGGTGGTATTAGCTTTTTAATGACAAGTTCTGGCACATTGCTTTATCAGAGTTTTTTAGGAGGAAACATTTCAGTTGTAGTTGGACAGTGCTGTTGTCCTAGTACCAAATGCATACAATAGGTATAACAAGTTTGCCAAGGAATCCACTTGGTCTGCAGCTTTAGAAAGAATTTCCTTCTCTTGCTATATTTGAATAAGACTTAGTGAATGTGTTTGAAGTGGAGTATGTTTCTTAATGTTTCCGATGTTGGATTCACCTTTGTCATGGAAATGCATGCTTTGTTCTGGGTTTCATGCAGAAAGGATGCTTCATTTAGGTACGAGGTGCTCTAATGGAGCTCTGGTATGTGCACAGACATCCATGAAAACAAACAACGTCTTTAAATTTCAGTAGCATTAGACATTTCCCACACTGACAGCACCAGAGTGGGACAGGTGTACACTAAAGAAAGTACAAGCTTCCCATGAGACAACTGCTAATGCATCTCATGCCCAAGTATTATTCTGTTATTTAGCAGTGTTATGAGTTAGGAATAATTACCTAACAGTGAAACACTCTAAGACCTCCAAACTAATTTCATGATGCTTATTTTAGACTATAATATAAATAAATACGATGTTTATCAATGATAATTTTATGTACTTCTGTAACTCACAAAAGCAGGTATTTTCAATTGCAATTAGCATTTCTAAGTTTATAAAGGAACACATTTGCAGTCTATGCAGACATACATTGCAGGCTATTTATTACAACACACAAAGTTGTCCCCTGTTGACGTAGTTGGCTGGATGATGCTCTGTACATTTGCCTTGATATTTTAAATTTCTGCTGATGCTGGAACCTAAATTTTTTACTGAGTATGGTTTCCCCTACAGATACAAGGCAAATGATAGTAATTATTTTGTAATAAAAAGCAAGTTCCAACCATTGCAGACAATAGTGTAATTGAAGGCCATCAAACCCTGTAGTAAAATAAAAATCAATATATTCAGGTTTGACACATCTTGCCTAATAAATGCATCCTACCACTGGGAAAAAAAGCCCTGATCTTTTACATAAGAAGGTAAATTAAGTGCATTAAGTATAAACATAATGCAGAGACACTCAGTGTCTCTGTAATAACTGTATTTAAAATTTTCAGCCTTGTTTTTCATGTAGTTTATAGTCACTTTGGCTGGATTTGCATGCAGTTGTTTTTTAAAAAAGAATATTCAGTAAAGGCATATCTGGATAATTTATTCATATTAGAAATCTGGTGCTAGGATAGCTCTGACACCAGGGTTATCTGATAGGCTTTAAAATGTGTGAAAAATAATACTCAAGATGAAAAATATGTGAACAGATTTTTATCAATAATTATGATAATGAAGGTCACAAAGTGCAACCCACATTGTGTGGATGAATGTCTGTAGAGTGCTGTTTCACAGACCTTCCTGCTTTCATTCTTCTGACTGTTATGTTTGCTTAAACTTCGTAGATTGTTCAAAAATGCTGTACTTCTTTATGTAAATTGCAGAGATGAAAGTTGAGAGCAGCCTGAAGTTTCAATACTTTCATGTCTGTTTACTTCGATCCTTGAAAACTGGGGGCTTGTTTATGGGTGTCTTTTTATTTTCAGGTTAGATGTAAGGTTAGCAGACTTCAATGTTTATTGTATTCTCAGCTTTCAATATACTCTGTCTTATCAGTGTACTTGAAACTACGTAGTGAATATAAAATGAAAAGCTTCGAGTATTTTTATTAAGACATCCAGAAGAGCTCTGTAAACAAGGCTTTGCCTTCTAGTGCTCAGGCTTTGCATTGTCACCTGTTGTAAACACACTCTTGCTTCCTTGTTATGAAAAGTGGCCAGAAGAAAAGAGCAGACCTCTAATGTCTGTGGTGCCTTCTTAATGTAGCTGTTTGAATACCAATGTTTTGCTTTGAAATGGGAATTTTCTGCTTTGTAAGGAGAGCTGATTCCTCAACTTTCCTCAGTGTGATGGCCTGAGGGTAATGTTATTTTACTGTGTAATTCAGCTCATTTTATCCAAACTGTTCTTAAAGATGGTTGGAGCAGCATATTCCTGCTTTAAGGCTCTCAAACACAGTACAAATAAGTCAATAAATGTAAAATATTTTGCTGGCAGTTGAGCTACTTAAGGGGATTGAGCAGTTCAAAGAAAGGAGGAATTCCACTTTAACAGCTTTTAGTGGTTCAAAATGCGCTGGAAATAAGCAGAGGAAGATCAACTAAACAGTGAGCTGAAGAAAAATTCCTCCAATTTGCTGTTACAAATGGGAAACCAGGATCCTAACTCTCCACTGTCTAGTACTTTGCTGTTTCTCTGGTGATTTCAGAAAGTAGGTAAATAATAGAGGCTGGCATGGCA
This sequence comes from Chaetops frenatus, assembly GCA_013400775.1. Taxonomy (NCBI): domain Eukaryota; kingdom Metazoa; phylum Chordata; class Aves; order Passeriformes; family Picathartidae; genus Chaetops; species Chaetops frenatus. The sequence continues at coordinate 215,715 of VZTR01024961.1, forward strand.
GCTGGGTTAGAGTTCAAAGACCTGGGCATCTTCCAGGTTAGATTATGAAATTGGAGGAGGAGGAAATGGTGGCTGGGCACAAGTTTCTGGGATCACAGGCTACCCCACAATAATAGTGGTATAAATGTACAAAAAGCAACTATAGGGAGTTTTAAGTCACTCTGCACAGCTGTGAAGAATCAGATGTTTAAAAAAGTAAATTCTTGATGAAATGATCTCTCAGAACACTTCTAGCATTGTCTCTGATGCCACTGGCCAGAGAGAATACATGCTGCAAAATCAGACCAATGCAGATTGGGTATATTGAGTGTGTACATAGAGGAGGAAATATAAACTGGCACTTCTTAGGCATCTGGAGGGAGAAGACTACCACAAAGCACGAAACAGGCAATTTTTTTTTTTAATTTACTTTTGCCTTTGTGATGACCGTATTTTTTTCTTTATCCATACATGGATTTTTTTTTCCACTGGTTTTCTTACCTCTCTAAAATAACCAATTTAATCTTCTCTTAATTTTAGCTTAACATTCATCAAAGCACTGGTCATAATTTCCCCAAAGCATTCCATCACTTAAATATCTGTAACTAATTTGAAATCAGATGTGAAAGTGATGGGAAACACTGGGAAATCAGGTGTGCACTATGAGTAAAATTCTAACTTTGCAGAAGTTTTTCACGTCTCTTTTTTTGTCAAATGTAAAAGCATTGAAGTTGAACAGCCTTTCTCTTTTGCTTCTTAAGCCATCCATGTTTGCTAGTGTTAAGGTCATCTATAAAAAATTATGTTCCCACTGCCACACTGAACCCAAAGAGATATCGGCCATTTCAGAACAACTGGAGCAAAAAGTAATCAGTGTGTCCACTACAGTACCCCAGAAAAAGGAAAAATTTAAGGGTACTCATTATTATAACTGTTATGGGTACTCGTTTTCATGGTCTAGGCTTGTAGCACATCTGAAACATTAAACAGCCATCCTCAGACACTTACACAGCCTTTCCCCAAGCACTGCTTACACTGAAGAAAGAGCACAGTTTATACTTCTACCAATCAGCAAAGATACAAAACTCAGAGAGTGTTACAAAAATGTCATTACAGTCTCCCTAGGAAATGGAACATCCAGCTGCAATGCATTTATAAAGTACATCAAATACTTCATATCTCTTAGCAGCAGGCAAAATGTGTCTTGATTTTTCTGTTTGAGAGCTCATCTCCAGTGTCTCTTTGGAGCTGGTCTTAATCTTTCATCAAGGTCTTTCATGGAAGTTTTTAACCATATTGGAATTGTGAAAATGTTGCATTTAAACCATATTGGAAATGTGGCATTATGTTGCTTTAACTGACAATTCTCTACCAAATCAATACAAACATGCCCATAAATGTTAAAGGATAAAATGACATTGGACTCTCTAGTTGTTTTATTAGGCTGAGCTGTAAATATGTAAGATGAATAATGGACTACTGATTAACACTTGACTTCATTAGATGACATAACTGTACTGAAATAATTAAAATAATTTGTCAGTTCATAAGAAGATTTACTGTAATGAGTTTTTAAAGCAAATTGAATAGTTTCAATAGGTCTCCAAACCAGAACAGCATTTTAAATGAGACTCTAATGCCTGTTAATTTAATAAAGCATTTCAGCTCTTAAAATCAGGCAATACTCTGGTTATTCTAACAGAATAAAAATGTGGGATTGAGTTACTCAAGTTTGAGATGTGCATCAGACACTTTGACATTGATGGCCAGCATCCTCGTCAGTCTTGAAGATGGAGTATAAAAGTACTGTGTTGAATGGATATAGAAAAATGTCCAGTTGAAACAGATCTCTAATCTAGTGGGAACCTTGCCATTTAAGGTTCAGTTCTGGGTGACCAATTTTTGTCTTCTATTGACATTAAAAGCACATTTTGCTGAAGATGCTTCCTCAGTGTCTCAACACTAATCTAATCCAGCAGACCGGAATTTTTGTGGTACTAAGTAGATAAACATTCATCTTTGGATGTGTCTGGATTTTTATCCTCCTGAAAAACTATTTGGGACTCAACTTTTTGATGTCAGGCCACTCCAGAATAACGCCAGTACATCATCTTCTAGAAATTCTCTCCAGTTAGGTATTTGTACATCAAATTTGTACCTCACATTGAGCAAGTAGGGGAAAAGAGGGCATTGATCCTCTTTCAGTATTCCTCTCAACACTGAATGACAGCTTAGAAAAATGAACGTTTAGTTATTTATAAAGACAAGACCAAAGTCTTTAATGTAATAAGGGGAGCTCATTTTTTGGAGCACTGAATTCCTGTTGTCCCTAGAGATCAAGCTTTTGTGTGTGTAAATACTGACTTGGATGGCAGCACAGCAAAAGGAGTCTTTAAGCTGCAAGAGTCTATGTTTTCAAAAGAATGGCCTTCCTGAAAGTAGGGTGTAGCTGTGTGCAGAGGACCTCACCCAAAGGACACACATGGTGATGAAAGGCTGGTGACAGTCCCATCCAAAAGCCCCTGTGGAAACTGGCAAAGCTGTACACTCTGTGAACTTTTGCAAACTTCCTGTCACGTTTTTGGGGACATGTCTTTTCATGGGCATTGCACGCATCCTGTGGATGTGCTGTGTGTTTTTAAAGGCTGTCTCTGCCTGGTCAGATGTGCTCAAGCAGAGTACTCTTTGTTCTGTAATTCATCATATGACCAAGATGTGGTGGGTAGTGCAGGCTTGAGCAGGTAGTCAGTAACATCACTGCACAGTTTGTGGCATGGATCCAGCACTGAAAGGGATAAGGGACTTTCAAAATACCACCAAAAAGAACATGAGACACTGTTTGGGCTTTATAACACAGAAAGGGGATGTGCCAACTTTGTGATCGAATAATTGTATTCATTTTCCTTGTAGCTGGGAGAGGTGGCTGTTGCTGCGCTAAACTGACCCAGTATAAAATCCTCTGGAGACAACATTAGAGTTGTTTGCAAAGGTGGATCCAACTGTATCTTTTGTGTTATAAAAATATGTGTGGATCTAAAGCCTATGAGCTCTTTTCCTTTTTCAACTTCAGAAAGTCACAAGTGATTATTTTCCTGGGTAATGTTGACAAACAGAAAGGTTTTGAGACTAGCTGTTCCTAAAGGATAGCCCATGGCACAATCATAGGTGGCAATAATTTACAGCTGCTCTCATTCCAGACTGGATATGACATAGAAACCTAAAGATAGAAAGGTTCAGTTACTAAGCTCTAGCAGCAGTCACATGCTGTAGTGATTCTGTTATCTGACAATTGCATTTCTTTTCTGAATGTCCAGGGGACATAATGCTTCCCATGATTTTCATTCTGCAAGAGAGTGAAGTATCTACTAGCTTTATACAATGGCGCTTCTCTCAGTAGATGATGGGCTAATGTCTCATGCTCCATTGAAGCTGATTGTCAAAAGCAGCAATGAGGGCTTGCCAGTTCTTTTTGGTGGCTTGTCATGTGGATGCTGGCCTTGTGCAGCAGTGGCATCACATGATCTGAGCACAGGACACCTCGGCTGCACAGGAATTAGCACTCCCTGGGAGGCTGGTACTAGCAGCACTGCAGAACACTACGGTGGGCTCCTCTCCTCACTCAGGGCTTTCCTTGTTTTAGTCTGAGCTGGATCCTTAAATGAAGAGAGAAAAAGCTGTCAGGGTGTAGCTCATTTTAATATTGAGGAAGAAGAGGGGAAAGCAACGAGTGTCTCTGTTGTCTGTCTGACTTCCACTGTGAGGAAAGGGAAAGCCAACAAGCACACAGGACTTGGTTGAAAAGGAAGGGCTCTTTTCACTTCTCTTAATCGGGGCAATCTGCTTTTTCCTTGCTCTCTCTTCTCTTGCCAGCTTTATGTTATCTGCTGGCAAGGAAGTGTTGGGATCCTTTAAACTCCACAGATAATCTTTATTTTGATCTTCTACCTTCTCTGCTTTCAGCAAAGAGACAAATCTCTGCATTGTTTTAATTTCCTTTAAATCCTGATAGGTCTTTCTAGGCCCTTAAGCTGTTGAAAACCTAGTGCCAGTCTGAGTTCATGCTGTCATCTCTAACCTGCAAGGAAGATGCTGTGATTTGGGCTCTGCAGTCACACTGGCAGAGCATCTCGAGCTTCTTTGATATATTTGTGGACATGAGTTTCTGGAGTGCCTTCAGCTGCTCATTGATAGCAAGAAGAGAGCTTTTCCATGCTACTGACTCATACTCTGGTGAAGCATGGAGCTCTGCAAAAGCTGGCTCCTGACTTGCACAGAGTTGTGAGTCTGTGAGGTACCAAGTGCAGGATGTTTTGCTTGCTGACCTGATAGAAAGGCCCTGGTTTCATTGCAGTTACAGTTAAAGTGTGCCTGCTTTGGGGTCTTATTAAGACACTATTAGGGCTGCAGTTCAATTTAATATTTTAAGTAAGCTCTAAGCATGTTTCAGCAGAGGCATCTTCTAGATCTGCTGGCACTCAGAAGTGAGTTCTGATAGGGAACATGATCTTTAAACCAGCTCTCAGTGAACAAAGCAACTGAGTGGGTTATCTGTAGAAAGTTTGTAATGTGATGTCTATCAGAAATTGACTGATTGGGGAAAATCTCTCAGTCACCAGCCTTCAAAACTTTCTTTAATCATGTTTTTCAAAAAAACGTGTCTGAGCATCAGAAACATCTTTGGGTTTCTGTCAAGCTGCCCAGCAGGCACATGACACGGCCCTTAGAGCAATGGGAAAGTTATGTTTTCCCCATATGCTTATGTTTGCTTTTTAGTATTTTTAGTCCTTGAACACTGTGAAGAATTAAATACAGATGAGGATGACCTCACATCATTGAAGATGTTTCATGTTATGCTAGTAAGTTAATTTTGCTTAATTGAAGAACAAAACTTGCTCGTCTCCTTGAACTGATTAATGTGCATTTGTCAATAAAAAATGTTTTTTTCCAATGACTTTGTATATTTCTGTAACCAAAAATACTTGACACAAACAGTTAAAGGGCATAAACATATCTATCTGCTTGCCTGCTTTTGACTGAGACTGGATGCTGTGCTGACCCTCTACTTAGGAGAAAAGTAGATTTGGGCAAATGACTTGCAGCATCTTTATTCTGAGGATACCTTAACAAGGTGTAGCTATCTACTGTTTTCCTCTGTACATTGAAGCTAAGTAGCATTACTATGTTTTCACATGTATTGGTCTGAGAGGACCAATTTTTCAGGCATTTCTCAATGAAATATGCATGATGAAACCCAGCAGCAGTTAGAAACAAATACCTTTGGCTTGTGACTGAAGGTGGGTTACAAGTGACAATAGGAATATTGCTGAAATACACTGACTTGATGAAAATCAGACTAAGATTAAACAACATAAGCCACATGATCCAGCAATGATATCAATGATATTTTAATAATGTCATTATCATTATAATCAAATTAATGATAGCCAATATATTAAAATAATTAATAATTACAATACATTAGTGCAAAGATACTGCTTTGGGAAATATTGGTATCCCATACTATGTTGTAATTCTTGAACAAAGATAAAATCCACACTATTTGAAAGATGACACTATAAAAAAATTGAGAAATACAGAAAACACTCTTAGGTCTACCTTGATAAACTCCTCCATTTGATTACAGCAGGACCTATAATTTCAAAATAAAAACAGACATGGAATTTCATTTCTTATGCCTGAGGGCTTCAGCAGATATTTTCATGAATGTAATATGAACATATCCTGGAAACGTATGTTGAGTAGTAATATCTCAACAATTTAAAATCTTGAAAACTGGGACTAAAACTGATGAATGTAAATTATCATAAATATTTCAGTGAAATATGGTAGATGTTAACTGAAATATTTAAAATTACTATATTAAAATCATTATTATATTCAAGACTTTTCATTTTATGAATTATGACCATATCCTTAATGCTCTTCATTTTATGTGTAACAGATCAAGTTGAGTCTGAAAGTTGATGAATAGCTACTTGTGCGTCCAGTACAGAACTTCTCTGCAACACTAGGAATTCAAGTTTTAATAGCATTTACATAAGGCTTTGGTAAAAAACCAGTACCACTGTGCTGCTGAGGCCATCCAGTCAGGTGCTGATGTGTGTGAGAAGACAGAGCTCTGCAGGTCCCTCTGCTCTCTCCAGCTGCTTGTACCAAGGAAGGCACTGTATTTGTCTGTGGTTAGACAACTGATTTTAGGGCTCATGAAGGGTCATATAGGATGGTTTTAGTAAGAAAAGGGGCTTGAAACCCCTGTGTAGTGATGAAAACTGAGGTTTGAAGCAGTGTATTTTAATGTAAAAGTGCTCCCCTGATGTTAATCTCCCCTAACTTCTCCTCTTTTTAGTTTTTCATAGCTTTTTATAGTGTTAGAAGAATATTTCACTTGCTTTTAGGTTAAAGTAAGGATCCATGGTATTGTCCACCCTATTTCTTCATGAAGTGTGGAACGTCCTCTCCACTCCCAAGTTTTTAAGCTTAACTTTTTAGAAGCATCTGTAACTTCACTTTTTGCTTTCTGCTTTGCTCTCTGCTCCCCTGGTAGACTTCCCCGGTAGAGAGAGAATGACTGACTAGAATTCAGTTTTGGAGGTTATTGATTGCACAGGAGTGGAATGTATCGCAAGACAGGAAAAAATCAAATGCAAGTAATTTTATTCTGTTTCTGAGGTTATCTTTCTCTGTTCATACATAGCAAGGTATGAGTGCAGGCCATGTCACTGTGTAGCAGTTGTATCTTCTGTGTTATCTCAGGCTCCTCTGTGTGATAGAAAAGCCAGTGATTTTGTTTTTTGCTTTCCTGTGCTGATTTTGTATTAGTGAAACTTCCAGGAAATTGATGGAGTTACATAGATATGTATCACAGTACAGCAGAATGCTCAGTTGGCCCCTTAAACCCCACTGAAAGCATCCTCCAAGACCTAGTGCTGTCAGCATTGTAGGACTAAGGCACTATAGTCAGTCTACCTTAATTTCTTAAATTAAGTCTAAGCACTTGTAATTAAAGATAAGGATATCTCGAACAGAGGTGCATCAAACCCAGTTTTGGATTCACCAAAACATACACAGCAGTCTAGCTGAAATAATGAGGGCAGATGTCTGGAAGAAAATGACTTCCAAGTCGTTCCAACTTCCTTAAGACTATCCTGCTGGGAAACTGTGAAACAAGTCCAGTATTGATATGGGAAACAGGTCTTGAATCTATCAACAGTGTTTTGCCACTTCTGGTGCAAAATTGGAATATGCAGCTACATAATTTACAGTCATATGGTGAAAAGCAACATTTTGAAAACCAATCATCATTAGAATGTGTTTGAATCAGTTTCAGCCTTGCTTCTCAAATATTGCAGGCTTTTACATCTTGTTATAGATCTGAAGGTTTTTGCAAACCTTTATGTTTTATCAAAATAAAATGTACACAGCAGCCATGTACACAAAACAATGTTCTAAAGACACCAAGAAATAACCTGCTGATACTCCTCAGTGTGTGTAAAATAGTGAACCACGAGGTGATGGGACAGAAGCAAAGCACAGCATGGGTAGCTGCTGATTTCCTGGGAGTGTCCAATGGAGGACATGCCCTTGGGGAAGAACAGAAGGGGATGAGCATGTGATTAAGACTCAACAAATGGTGGTTGACTTTTCACAGGCCTTTTGGAAGGTTAATTAGAGATCTGGCTGTTTGGGTGTGTGTTGTGGATGTTGCTGTAGTAATGAGCAAGCAAGAAGACAGATCTTACCTCAGTAAACAAGTGAACTGAGTGTAAGGGAAAGACAGGAAGAAACAGGAAAATTAAGTTGGATTGCAGGAGAGCATTGGATAATGAACTTTACAGATAAGCAAAGATTTCAGGTCATATTTTGCTTTGTTGATGTCAGAAAGTTTGATCGTTTTTAAGAGAATGTCAGAGGTACTGAGAGACTAAGACCCAATTAACTTGGAAAAGTGGGGAAATACTTTGGAAAGAAGCAAGAGAATGCTGTGTACTGTGGGACTACTGTCAGGGGTAAGGCAAGGATCAGAGATGTGCTAGGCTACTCCATGTGGTGCTGGTCTTATTGTAAGAACCTGTTACAGAGGTGATCCATCACTCTGGCAAGGGAGCTGGAAGAGTGGATCACAGTAGTTGGGATGATGAATTTGAAGGTTGGTCCTGGTAGTAGGGATATGAATAGGTTGAAAAAGGCCTCAGGTGACTAACATCAAATGCAGAAAGGAGGAAATTCCTGAAACCAAGACAAAAACTAGTGCAAAGCAGGAGATAGAGACTTCAAGGTGCAGATAGTCACCAAATGTAAAGCTGTAGAGACACACTGAAGCCAAGCTTGGTCCAAATCTAAAATGATGCTGTATCTTCATAGACAGGCAACCCCTCAAACAAAACCCATGGAGGAGGGCAGCAATGACCTCAAAACACTGGCATTCCATGGTATTTGATCTGCATCAGTTCATCGGAAACACAGATGAGGAACCTCACAGCAACACTGCCATAGTTGAGCATGTCTACCATTATAGGTAAGAAAAAAAAAAAAAAAAAGAAATGGCAGAAAGGAGCTTAGCACCTCCGCTGAGTACTTGGAAAATGCATGAATGGTGAAATAGCCTCATTGACTGCAACGACACTGTTTTTTCTCAAAGTTACACAGGAACATAAGTGCCTTGCTGAATGGAGAGCCTGAGGGTAGGGATTAGAACTTGTGTTTTCTTGGCCCTCTGCCTCAGCAAAATTGGTTATGCCACACCGATCCTGAAACAAAACTTCTGTTTGTATTATTTGCAGGGTGCTGTGGGGAAATGAAAGCTGGTAAGGCATAATTTTATTTGTGTGCTTTGAAATTTTATGTTATCACGTATTTCTTGTTGCACTGTAATGAAGCTCTGATTTCCATATTAAAATTAATAAAATGAAAAGAAGATGAATGCAATATTCCTGCTGGATGCACATTGACTAGAGAAGGTTTTTATATTATTCCACAGGCATATTTATGACAGCCTGTTTCTCTCTGTCTTGAGAAGGCTGCAGGTCCAAAGGAACTTCAGTCATTCACATTTTGTTTACTCAGTTACAACAGAATTCACACATGATCCACACTTGAATACCAGTTTTAAACTAAGAAGTAACAGAATAAGTTCCATTGTAATGATGTATAAGCGTTTTTTGGCTGTTGCTCACTTATAATGGGTGTGTTTAAAAAAGCAATGGCACTTACTGGAAAGAAATAATCTGCTAAAATAGAGCTTCTATTTCATAATGAACAGTCCTTTGCTTTGTCACTTATATTGGGCAAAGAACAAGAGTGTCACAGCTCTGATTTGAGTTCACTAAGTATATCAAATTCATTCAGCTATGATATTGTTATTTGGGCCTCTCAACTTAGCAAAGACTTAATAGCTGCAATAAATAATATCAGTGCTCTGTAGGACTTGGCAAGCATGTTGTGCATTCAGAGGGGGGCTGGTGTGAAAGCTGTGGTTGTCTGTCATCACTGGTTATTCCTGATGAAAGCAGGGATCATGGCTTGTTCCTTACATCCCTGCAAAGGTATCATAACCCACACTGCACTACAGTATATTAGGCAGTCCTCTGCTCACTGTCCAGTTACATAGAAAGCAGACCAGCAGGAAGAACATGAGCATCTCTACAGCATGCAGAGGCTTAGATTAGATAATAGGAATTTTTTTTTTTTTCATTGAAAGGATAGTTGGGCATTGAAACAGGAATCCCCATCCCTGGAAATGTTCAAAAAACGTGTGGATGTGGTTTGGTGGTAAACACAGCAGTGCTGGGTTAACAGGTGGACTCCATGATCTTAGAGGTCTTTTCAAACAATCCCATGATCCTATTACATTCCTGCACTTCCCATACACTCAGCCTTTGTGCAGTCTCTACTTTTTCCTCATCTGCCACCTCAAAATGTTCTTGGAGTTGCAAGTATGTCCCTCTAGGAGAGAGAGAGAGAGAGAGAGAAAGAGGTTGGATGAGATTTTTCTAGGGCTCTTTGCAGCCAGCCCACTCTCCTAGGACAGGTATCTTATGCCTCCCAAGACAAATTTTTGAGGATGGACAAGTGATCTGACAGACCCATAAGTAAAAGACATTGCTCAAGTCATCATCTTAATAGTTCTCCCTGTCATCTTGGTAAAACTTTTACCTGTTGGATGGGGAAATAGGCAAAAGCTCTTCTGTAAAAGCATTTTTCATTGCCACTTTTGCCCAGCTATTTTTGTGGGATTTATGACTTTAGAAGCATTATGATAAATGAATCATTTTTTCACTAAAATTAATTTCAGGGTGCTGGAAGGCTGTCACTTATGTCAACATTTGGTTTTGCTTGGTAGGTCTCTGCTACCACACTTGAGGAAAAGTAAGCATCACTAGAAATAATTTGAATATTTTATTAGACAACACAGCAGTCTTCATGGAAAGCTGCTATCATGGACATTTACAGCATGGGCAGTGTGTGATGACATGTGGTGATGTTTCCTGCCCAACCTGTTGTGTGTGCTCTGAATGAAGAAATGTTTTTGGGAAATTTTATTCCTGCTCTGGTTCCACAAATCTAGAAAACATTAGATAAACAAAAGAATTGTATGTTCTCTGTGTTATCAAATAAATTTCTTCACTTTTCTTCAACTTGTCTTTATTCTGGTTTTTCACATCAGAGAAATAAATCTTCTAGCAGATTTTCTGGAAAGGAAGCTATATTTTGGAGTGTATTATCTAAAATGGGACACCATATACTCTTATAGAAATGCATTTATATAATTTATAATGCAAAATTAATACCATGCTGTAATACTGCAATATAAGACTGTTTCATTATTTTCTGTGTTTTAGTCGTAGGACAACTTTCTGATGAAGCTATATCTGTACCAGGTCCATAATCCTTCCAAAAATGTCAAAATAAATGCAGTTCTAAATACTCTCCCCCAGGTAATTTTACTGATCAGAAAACATAGTGCTTCTCATTGTGTTCCTTCATCTTTTAGCTGATTATGCTGTGTGGTCAACAGTATTTTCATAATGGAGCCTTTATGGGTCTATTCCCTTTTTGAACCCAAAATGTACTTCAGTTTTGATTATATGAACTGAAGAAGGACTCAGTTACTTGTTTGGAATAACTAACTACCCTTAAAAAAATTTGAGATTCTAATCTTGTTTTCAGAAGAAGTGTTTTAATCTTGACTGAGAAGTCAGCACTACATACTACAATTTGACTAATCAATTCTACTAAGCTGTACATGTCTCATGTTGCTTTCATTCATTGTAGTAAAGAAATGAACACCCCAGTTGCTTTTCTGAACTACCTTTCCAGTAGAAGAGTGTTATTTACTACTGATTTATGGCAGAGAGAAACAGATTCATCCTAATGGCACTGTCAGAAATTACCCCATCTGCCTTTACAGTCAAACTCTTCCTTTCAGTGCAGTGCCAGTAAAAGGTATATGACTGATGTCTTATCCACATCACAGAATTCAATTCTGTTTTCACTTGCCTGTGAAACATGTACTTTGATATTGTAGCACTAATAAGTATTTGGAGGCACACTGAGGCCTTTGGCACCACCCTCCCTTTCTTTGAAGGCTGTTCTGGGTAGAGGTGATATTTTTCCTTTTTTTTCTGCATGTAGAAAATGAGGCAGCATAGGTTTTCTTTTATTACCTAGTATTTGGAAGAGGAAATTAGTTCAAGTGCACTGCACTCTCAATTTGATAGTTACTTGAATCAGAAAACAGAGGACCGACCCTGAGGTGATCCAGGACCAGATATGTTCTTCTTGCTTCTCTGCACAGCTCTCTAAAGCACTGTCAGTCACTATGGGGAACTACAAAAGGCCATAGCAACAGCATGAGAAAATGTTTTTTACTGGAGCTTTGGTGTGTGCTTTTTGTTCCTCTTCCTTTGGCTTTTGAATTGCACAGGAAGAGGAGTGAAGTCGGTGGTTTCAGATGGCATCGCATGACACAGATTGTTTTCCTCTTTTTCTGCACTTGTTTTGTGGCAAATACAGCATCAGAGACGTGTGTGAACATCACAGGCTGAATTAACTACCTGTTTTGGGAAAGACTTGCTGATTTAGATGCTGTCTAGTTTCCTTTTGGGCTTTAAATACACTACATTACTTTTTAGAAAAAAATAAAGCAAAATAGTTATGATTTGTAAGGACAGATTATTGGTAATTATAGGCAGGATTGCTTTTTTAGGTAATTATGTGTGGAGTTCATCTCAATCCACTTGAGAGATCTACCTCTGAGCTAATTACCCTGAGCTTCTTGCACCTATTATGGGGAAAAGTGCATGTTAACAAAGTAGCTTACTTCACCTATTAGTTTTGGGATGAAAGTAATAATTTTGTAGAGATGCCTGTCTATCAGCTGTAGAAGGAGCTAAGGGCATCACCAACAGAGTGCTCATCTTCTGTATGCCTCCTAAATTTTAGGGCATAGTAACTCCCTGCAGTAGCAGTGCCCTCCAAATTGCATAACTCACCAATTATCCCTCATGCAGCTGTCTGGCTTTTCAGTGGCAGATCTTGTGTCCCTCCAGCTTGGACAAGCAAAACAGGGCAGTTCATTTATCTTTGTATCCTCACTGAGACACTGCCTCTCTCAGAGAGCACATCTTTACCCAGCACTGCCAGGGTACCCCCCAGCATGAGTTTCTGCCTTTGGACTTTCCCAAATTAAGTGGGACCTCCCTTCCTGACCTGTCACATTGTGACCTTGCCAGCTGGCTACAAACTGTGCTGTTTTTCAGTCTTCTCCGCACCAATGTGTTGTTAGTGCCTTTTTTATCAGTGGAGCAGCCCACCTGCCATGATCACGGCACCTTCAGGAGGCTGGGGTGAGTGTCAGGCATGCACCCACCTCAAAGGCACAAAAAAACCGTGCAGGTTTGTCAGGGCAGCTGCCAATGTGCAAGCACTGCCTTGCCCAGCCCCCTTACTCGTGTTTCCTTCTGGAGGTGGAGTTTTAGGCAGCTGTGAAACTTCCTATTTGGGAAATGAGCCTTCTCCAGAGAGCAGGTATCAAAACAGGGACCTAGGTCTCTAAGGGTCTATTTAACTCCAGCTTTCTGCACTCGGGCTCCTTCTTGCATTTGTTTTTCACTGAGAGCTTTTCTTCATTTGCAAATACAGTGGGATCAAATAGATGCCAAAACATAGGGCAACTTACTTAATGTTCAAAGTTTTGTCTTTCAAGTACCTGATTACAGGTTGTCTTTTAAACATTGCAGAGGCTGGTAGGCAAAAATGAAAGTGGGCAATTGTGCAGATACTTAAATACCTACCTGCTTGAAATGCACATGCAAAATATCTTGCACTGAATTTTGGGGAGAATTTTAAAGTGGTAATTAGGTCTGTTTTCAGAATTATGTTTGGCTGCTCATTAAAACCCACAGGAAACCTGGAAATCTTTGAGTGACAGGAGTGTTAAATCTTTCCCATTGCTGTAAAATGTTATAGGTCAGTCATTAAGGAATAAGAATGCAGTGAAGTTTAATTAGTACTGCATTCTATGAATTCTCTCAAACAGATCATTAAACATTACTGTACACTATGGTTATTTCACCAGTCAGTGGAATGTGCCTTGGTGTTAACCTAAAAAAATATCTTGAGCCACATATAATATTTACAAAGATTCTTAAATCACTCTGTAGTCAAAGCCTCATTTATTGTTGTGATGTTTTTATTCCAAGTCTTGAACTACTTAAGATTTAGTTATGTTGCTGGCTGCTTTTCCCCATGGACTGCATTGTGAGAAAAAGCCCAGGATGCCTGTTTCTGCACCCATCTCTACTTAAGGTCACTGTGGAACTTCACATCACTGCTTTTTCATGGTGTTCATTTTCTATATTTTCATATTGCAGTTACACTGAGTTGGATTACTTTAGGTAGGCTATCTAGCAGGTACCTATCTTGCTAAGGTCAAATATTTTTTGTCTGGAAATTTTTTCTGCTTCATAACACTTTGAAACTTGTGATACATGCAAAAATTCCTCACTGCTACACAACAATAACTTGCATCAGTTTTTGCTTTTGCTCAAAATAGAAAACCACTGTATTTAATATTCTGCTAGAAAAGCTTTAAGACAGTATTCTTACAGAGAGCTGGGTAAAGCCTTTTGCTGTGCTACATCTGACGTGTGTTTGTTTTAGAATTTGTTTCTTTACAATAAATTGGGCAGGTGCAAACCAGTCAGCTCTTTTAACAACTGTTGAGGCTTAGGTTTGACACTTTCATTCCATCACAAACTGCAGATGCTTATTTTATCAGCAAATAAAAAGCTATAGGGAAAAAGATAATTTTGTATATAAGAGCCTCATACTTCGCTAGTTTTCCTGGAAAGGGAGATGCATGTGGAGATAGCTGCAGTGATGTTTCAAAATCCTTTTTTTTCACTCTGTGGGATTTTTTTGGATGATTTTTTTAGACTTTCATTGAAATGATGTTTCCTGACTCATACAGGATTTTTTTTTTCTTGGTTAGCATGTATTAAAATGTACTGGGAAAAAAACAAAACCAAAACAAAAAAACAAACAAACCAAAAACAAAACAAAAAAAAACCCACAGAAACAAAAAAAAAAAACCCAAAACCCCGTGCAAATAAGCAGCTGGAAAATCTTGAGAGTATGAAACTACTGACTGAAGTTTTGCAGCCCTAACTAATAATTGAAACAACTAATTTCTAAATAACACCTACCTTACTTTTCTCTTTGAAAATCCATCCCTTTCAAGATTACTCTTCAAATCTTAATCCATAGGGTTTTATCTTGTCATTAGTTTTCTGCAGTTTCTGTAAAAAGTACTTCTACTGACTTTGTAAAAGTGTGACCTTCTGGAGGAGGAAATTCCCATTTAAACTGTTCCCTGGACCATGCATAACATCCTTCAATTTCTATGACTGTGCCCCATAATGACACTGGAATATTGTGTACAGGAAACACCAGTTATGATGGCTCTGAGGAATATATCTCAAGCAGCAGAGATGACATGACATATTAGTAAGTGTCACAAAACAGTAAATTTTTTAGAAAAAGCAAGATATCTTGTCTCTGTATGTAGGGGGGTGGTGTAATTTATTTTTATTATTATTGTTGTTGTTGTTATTATTTTACATTGAAGGAAGATGCTTTGAGAATCAAAACCATATAGGACTTCTTAAATGCAAAAGAAGCTCCAACATAAAAGGCATCTTTGACATTGACTAGTGTGCCATTCATGCCATTGGCAGCATTTAAATCAGCTTCAGCAGTTTGCAGGAGAAAGAACTTGGGACTAAAGTGGGCAGTTCTGTGCCAGAGAAAATAATGACAGTATGAATGCTTGTAGAGCAACAGGAGCAGAGGAACAGTTAGGAGACAAGAAGAGACGTTATTGGTAAAAATAATTTCTAGTAGTGGCATTATCTCTGTCTTTCCAGCTCCTGCTGTTCTTGAGGACAAGGTGGTTGCTAAGCCATGACAGAGTAGGACAGGCACATTCAGAAGCAGTTAGCTCTGCTTGACAAGGGAACTTCACAGCTGAGGCTGCATGTCCACTCCAAGGAAAGTATAAACAGATGAATAAATCCAGCAGTGAACCACCCAGTGCTATATCTGGTCAACATCTGAAGAAACCTTTGAATGTCTGAGTTCCCCGAGTGGCACATCTTTTCCAGGCAGAAATGACAGTCCAGAAACATCTGTTTGCACTTAATTGCTCAAGGTGTGGTAGAGAGCAGGTCTTTGTTGGACCACATTAGCATCTCTGTCTGTTCTCAGTATTGTCCAGCAGACACAGGCCCTCTGAGGAGCATTTCTTCCAAGCAGAAGGCTGTATGACTTGTATGATTCATAAAAAATGCCATATGTGGACCCTCTGACCTTACTGCCCCACCAGGGTGCCCATTTACAGCCCCTGCACAACAAACATCAGGAAACACAGTAAGCCCTTAGAGAACTGACAGTCTGTGTGGTATTTTGTGAGCAATGATAAATAATACACTCAGCATTTAGAAACATCTAAGAACCTATGGCTGGAAAAATAGCTTTTGAAACACAGTTTGTCCCAGTAGTGTGAACTAAGTTGCAGGCTGGGGGAAAAAAAATTCCTTTATTCCTGACCAGTCCATGTTTTGTCATGAACTCTGTAAAGGGAAAGAAAATATAAACCTCCTAAAAAAGCTCAAAACCCTTAGATGATTAAAAGATAAGCTCAAAGAAAAAAAACAAAAAACCCACGTTTACTCCAAATATTTTTTCATTATACCAGTGCAAAACAAGAAAGATGAAAGAAAAGTGTTAGAGGAAGTTGGAGTGAAAGGAAAGTGGTTAGAACATAGTGGCAGAGTTAGGATTTCTAGAATACACAAAACTTAATAGCTATACACAAAAGAATAAAAAAATAATGGTTGTGATGGGCAGAGATGGAGAGACAAAAAAGATGGAGATTCACTGAAAAACTCAGAATGATGAAAACTTCCCTGACATACAGAAAGGAGCACACAATTCAGGCTGAGTCTCATTTGAGAGCAGGCTATAAAAGGATAGCATAAGCAACTGAAGGTAACATCAGAAATGCCAAAGGAACAAAATGAAATATAACTAGCTAGAGACACATGAAATGTACTGGGAGTGACAGAGGGACAGCAAGAGAAGAATTGGTCTGCTGCAAAGCAGCAAGAGAAAACTGTAGATCAAAAAAGTGTGAGAACAGTTATATAGCTGTTTTGTTTATCCTTGCTGAAAGTGAGGCTCTGATCAGACCAAACCAAACAAAGGAAACCTAGGGCCCTTAGTCTGGCTACACTCAGCAAGTACTTGCAGGCACAATGGTGACATTTCCTGCCACTCATGAAAATCTGAATGATGTGATAACTTTTTAGTACTACAGAAAGTTGACATCTAGTATACAACACTCACAGAGAAGCGTTTAGAGGAACTTGCATGCCCTAAATTTGTCGATGTTTTATGTTAAGAAGGACTTCAGAAAGCTGAAGAAGAAGCCTTTGTTTTGCTCAGGTTAAGTTGGTTTCTTATTTCTTGTATTGGAAGGACAGTGAGTCTGTCTGAAAACAAAGTTCACCTGTGCTTGCCTGGATGGGCCATGTAATTGTCCTGCAGCCAGGCAGTCTGCTTGGCTGGACTGCAGAGTATTTTAGTGCTAGCAATTTGGTACTTATTTGATATGCAAAATATTGCACTAAGCCCAGGCACTCAAGGTTTTTCCTGTTGTAGAACAAATCTCTACAGCAATCTAATTCCATCAGCTTTCCCAATCACTTCAAGCAATTAGTTCTGAGGACCTTTCCCTGAAATTTACATAAAACACAAACTTTTCTCTAATCCATTTTACAAGTGACAGATTATTTCTTGCTTAGCACTGCTGAAGGTGAGGAGCAGGAAGGGACAGTGTGCTTGGCTGCAGCAGCAGGTGCTGAGAATGACTCCAAGAAGAACAAGCTCCCAGCTTCCCTCATGGCTCCCAGTAGGGTTGGTATGATGGGAATGAGAGATTAGCTGATCCTTGTTGGTGAAAGGAGGTCATCCATAAATACTTGGAAAATGGATGGTGGCTACATTTTTAGATATGGAATTGGCAGACAATCAGAAAATAGTTGTCAGTAAATAGAGGTAGACCAGGCCCTCTGAGAGCATTTGGACAGGCAAAGTATTTGAGAGGATGAGAATACAGCTTGTTGGCATTCACTCAGCTTCTGTGTCTGAAATTTGCACAAATGTAGGCTAAACAGTCAGTCGTGATACTCACAGACTGGTCCTACCAGTGCTTGGAGTACCAGATTCTATCCTGTATGGAAAAATACAGGTTCCAAATTCAGGACTTTAAATGATCTATGTTAGTTGGGTGGTTTTTTTCCTTGGTATGGACCAAGGACATGTTAGAGATCACTTCTTGGAGTCTACAGTTTGAGTAGTAAATTGGTATTATCCTAGAATCATACATAAAACTTTTTTTTTTCATTTCATGCTGTTCTATTAGTCAAAGGAATCCTACTGTAAGGTAGACTGTATTACCTCTCTGGTTTTCAAAATGCCTGAGAAAATGGTGCAGCGAGAAGGATTGGTTAGGCTGAAAGTTCTCTTATGTGTGTCTTTAATGAACAGATTTGTTTTTATTTTTAACTCTTGTATGTGTTTATATTATAGGGGTACAAAATAATTATTTTACAATGTGTCAGTGCATTTAGAGTAGTTACAAACTGTTCTTGTGAAGCTATTCCACCTGGTGTTGAG
Organism: Chaetops frenatus; assembly: GCA_013400775.1. Taxonomy (NCBI): domain Eukaryota; kingdom Metazoa; phylum Chordata; class Aves; order Passeriformes; family Picathartidae; genus Chaetops; species Chaetops frenatus. The sequence goes on from VZTR01024961.1 coordinate 233,952, forward strand.
AGAAGGAATAGGATTTCCTTTACCTTTCCCAGGAGCTTTATACTAGACAGCTGCTCATGCAAGAGCAGTGCTCCAGCTTTATGTTGGAGCAGACTCAAATTCAGGACTTGTACTGTAGCAGTCGCAGAAGGGAGATCCCGTGGTTAGACCTAGGAATCCTGTTCTTCCCCAGCATCGAATATGATCTGTTTAGAATTCTTAGTGCCAGATTCCCAGATGCTACTTAGGCAAAGTCCCCTGGGTTCCAGTTTTGTTGGAATGGGAAGAAGATACCCATAACTTTTGTGCTAGGGATTTGCAAAAATGGGGATAACCTGCTCCCATTCAAGGGCACATGGAGGAAAGTGACGCAGTCCAGTACTGCAGAAATAGTAAATAAAGGAGATAGGTTAAAAATGTGCCTTCAAACATACAAAGCTAAAACATACTGACTTTCTGTTAAACTACTTGTGTTCTCTAGAAATGCTTTGGTGTGACTAAGTATATTTTAAGGAATTTTGGATATGTTCCTGAAGAAACATGACAGATGCATTGTGGAAAGTTTTTATTACTCACCTTCTGTTTTCATGCATGACCTAATAATCTGAAGGAACTCGGTGTCCTGCATCATGCATGTGCTTGATTACTTGTTAACCTGCATTTGATTTTCTAATAGTTAAATATGGGCATTTTTAGGGGATAGATATGTCTTGATATGTCAGTGTAGGCATTCATGGAGTGACATGAACACTTATGACATTTATGTTAATACAGTTTTATAATTTCATACCTGTAAAGTTTTGAGTGCTCCAACATGACAGAGTTCAAATGACATCTGAGGCAGATTTGTGTGGTTTTAATTTCTCGTGCATTTGACCATCATGACATTTTAAAAGCAAGAAAGAAGTATATGGTAAAAGCTGTATGCATAGGCACAACTTTAAAAAACGCAGGAAAAAAAGAGATAGAATTTACTATAAGGCCTTTGAACTTTTTTCCTGTCTTTGTTTTGAAGTTGAATATTAAAGGAATAACTGGAGGGAAAAATGGGGAATATAGTGTCACATTTGATACTATGTTTCTAGAAGCTTTCTCTCTGCAGATATTAAAAAAAGATTTCAAGAGTTTTCATACAAATCAAAAATTGAAAGTTCTGAACACTTAATCTTATTTTATTTTTTTTAAACTGTGGGTTTAACAGTGGATTCTTCCTAATCCCCCATTTGCCCCCCTCTTAATTTTACATTTTATTTTGCAGAGAAATGAACTAAAATCTCATATTACTGCCCAAAGCAGCCTTTCAGCACAGGTTCCATTTGCTGTTAAAGTTACAGGATTTTTCTATTCACGTGATGTACCTGGTAAAATTTTTGAGTAAGTCATTGTCAAGTACAAGGTATGGGATGTCAGCATCTATTTGGACAAAACAAGTAACTATATAGAAGGATTTAAAGCCTTCAGACTGGGATTTGATATAGCAAGAAGAGATTATCTGGTTTTATTTTAATTTCATCATGCGAACTGGGTATTCTTGGTGACTTCAAGTGTTATGACGACAACAGATGAAAATAAACATCTTGAATTTGCAGTGGCACCAAAACAGTTTAGTGAAAGCAAATAGGAGTTCATGTCCTGGTGGTTTTTTGTTTCAAGTTTATGTCCCAGTTATTTCTTATCTCTAGTTCTGGCTGTGATGGCTTATCTTATGGCAAATTCCTTCTGCTCCCTTGGCAGAGTTTGAGGCAAATGTGATCTTTAACTCTCTTACAGCAGCAGTGAAGGTGGTAAGAGGATATCTTCCATGAGAACTGAATGCTGAAAAATTTGTATTGAAAAAATCCCATACTATGCCTCACAGAGTTGTAGCTCCAGTATATCATCCATTATTTCCTGCTGTCATTATTTCTCACAGGCTGAGTTCCCAATTAAGAGATAATATTCTGATACATCATGGAGTTTCTTTCTCAAGACCAGAGCCATAAATCATGACAGATTGGAAGACAAAGGTAACCTTTCCCTCTGAGCAAATGCCAGCTGTGTCCATGGTCCATCAGTTGCCACATCTGTGTTACATCAGCTGATGGACACTAGGGAAGAAGGATCAATTCAGACTTGCCTTGTTTTTTGTGCTCTGTACTCCACGTGTGCCTGGTCTGTGCCCATGTTATCAGCTGTCCATGGCTGAGCTTGTCCTCTGAGTTGCAAAGGTCACTCATATAGATGTTTGCAACTGATCTTAAGTAGACATTCAAGTTGAAGAGGCTTCTTAGGAGACAAACTTTGAGGAAGTCTCCAAAGTCTCAGTCTTCAGCTTTTTTGAGGAAGTCTCCAAAGTCTCAGTCTTCAGCTTCAAATTTGGTTTTGTCACAAACACCAGCAGAAGAAATCTATCCTTAAACTGGAAAATATGATAGTAGGCTGGTTTAATTGGATCAACTTAATAGTGAACCTGGAGTAGATGCATTTTTTACTATAATTTAATTAAACATGAAATAGCTGTGACATTACAAGACTGTGTGTATGTAGTGAGAGTAATTAGTTTTGAAAAGCTAATATTTAGTCTTATTATGTCTATTTTGCATAATTATATGCTAAAAAAAATCTCAGAAGTAGAACAGATATTTATTTTAACAAACATGATTTCTTTCAGTCTGTTAGTCTTACATTTAGATCTTATTATATATTTCCAATGTGTACCTTGTGCTCAACACTGTGAGATCTGTTCTGAAATGACACGCAGATTTAGGTGGAGTTTCTTCTAAACAAGTTTCCTTTCTGCTCTGAGCTTCAGGACCAGAGTAAACTACCTTTGCACCCTGGATGATGTCATTAAGATGGTATCCAGGGCTAAACTTTGAATTGGCCCCAGCTGTGATGTGATCTCAATACTGTGGTTAAAGTGGGGGTCTGCTCAGACCCTTTGTCACTTGAGGAGATTTGTTCTGTGTCACTGTGCCCCAGCTTTAGCACAACAATGGAAAAGACAAAATGCCCAGCAGTTGTTAGTCAGTTCTTGAGGCTCACGACAGCTTCCCTGTGAAGTGGATGTGCCTTTTCTATGCTAGGTCAGGTGATGGGATGGAGGACTTGTGGTACAAGCCTGCAACTGGGATGCATGCATCTTCCAGATAGGTACATCAGACCGTGTGTCCTGAGGGCCATCAAATTCTGGGCTTCTGCAGTATTAGAGCTGCTTCTCAGGCCCAGGTTCCCAAGAGTGACATACCTCTGACTGACAGGTCAGTGAAATGCCAGTGGCAATGCAGGCTTTTGGTGCAGGAGATAAATGGCAGTAACTCCTGTGACTTGCAAGAGAGGGCAGGAGGAAATGTGAAACCAGGCCAAGGGAGTGAATATCACAAGTGTGGCACTTGGCAGGTCTGCTAGACAGGGCCAAAGGTCTTCCTGAGGAGATGTGGGAGACCTGTTACAGACGTGTGCTTTCTTTGTGTTTTTTGTTCTGTTTTTTCCCTGTACATGGAGTGAAATGACTTCTGTAAACACCTAGAAAAATTTATGTTAACTTGAATGGAAAGGGATGACATCACAAAATTTTATCTGGTGGGATAGTCCCATGAAAATAACATAGGTGAAATGCACAAGGCATCAATCTATATGGAGACAACAAGCATTCTCTTGATATGGACTTGAGTATAAAAGCAGGAATCAGGTGTAAGCTGAGAACAGAATGTTTGTTCTCTGTTCAGCCAGATAGGGTTTATTTCAAAGGCATAGTGCAGTTTTAGTGGAACATACTTTTATTTTTCAGAATACCTGCACTGAAAAATTGACCTATTTCCTTGTTTGCAAAGGCATTCTGCAGAAAACTGTCATGTAGAAGAGAAAGCGGTTCTAGTGGTTTTGAAAGAGAGAAAACGAGGGTTTGGCAAGCACTTCTGAGAATAAAGTGCTCATTGATTAGAAATTTGTGAAGGTCGCCGCCATCTAGTGATGAGATGTTGAAGATGTTGCTTAGAGTGAAACGGTACCCAAACACCAGGCGTCTTTTCCAGCTGTGTCTGCGTTCACTCATCACGCTGGCTGCACCCTGAGCCCCAGTGGGTTTTGCCAGTGTGTGCCCTGTGGCACATACATTCATTACCTGAGCCACAGGGCACACAGCTCGCTGCGTGCCGAGGCCGGGACAGGCTGCGGGGCTGTGCTGCTTCAGCCGGCAGTGGCTCAGAGGAGTTGCGGGCACGGGTGGCAGCACCTTTTCGCCACGACCCTCCTGAACCTGGTGGCTGTACTTCTGCCACATAACCCAGCCGCCCATATGTTCCTGCCCTGGGCCCCTCTATGTGTGTCAGATCCTGGAGAAGTAACAGAGGGATATGGGAACAGGAACAGCTTTCTACTGTAGGATTTTTCTTCCCAAACTCTGCCACTGGGAAGTGACTGAGGAGCAGCTCCACTGACTGACGTGAAAGGAAATTTTAGTTCTGAGTAAGGTTGTGATGCTTACTCCAGGGCATGTACACGTTTCTGAACCCCCTGCAAGCTGCAGGCACGGGAAAGGTTCTGCTAGGACAGAATTACAATTATCAAGCCTTCTGGCCCCAAGTGTGTGTGTGGCTGTTGTTAGATCACTGCATTACCAAAAAGGGACAGCTTGTGTCTCTGAAGTGTGCTGCCTTTCCAAAGCTGATTGCCAACCACCGGCCAAAATCTGATGACCTTTCTGAGGAAGGAGGATAATCAAAAGTGTCATCAAGATACTTAATCTGATTAATTATCTCAGCATGCATCCCTTAAACAGCCGGGGCATCATCATAGCAATGACCTTGACCAAACCGCTGGACTTCTGATTTCCCTGTATGAAATTATGCCAACAGCATGCATTACAGCAGTCAAACTCAATTGGTTTTCTATCACTAGTCTAAGTTTATTAGAGTTGACTTGCAGTTCTAAAGGGCCTGTTGCCCAGTCATCTAGTTTAAATATTATGCCAGGATAAAGCTAAGTGGTACTAAATCAATGAGAGGCCTGAGAATGATGTAGTGCCTTAGAGCTGCTTTTATGGAAACAGGCCTCTGTTTTTGTTTTCTGTTGGAGGTCAGCTAATAGTCTTAGATAAGGAGATTATATTTTTAATAATACTGAAAAATAGTCTACTGTTTGGGTGAATCAGTGAAAAAGGAGCCAATCCATCTAGCACAGGGACTAGTTCTGCAGTCCTTACAAGAATAACTGAAATCTGATAAGCTGAACAAATATCAAATTGCAAATAGGAACATGGTTGAACCTTGTGGGTTGACAAATCATGATTGTGACCTTGGATGACCGAAACAAAAGGCCCTCCATTTCTTGATGTCTATGGGAAAGCATAAGGACATTTTAATTGCTACCTAGCTGGCAACTTTTATATTCACAGTGTCTCCTGGGCTGGCATTGCTCAGTATTTTCAGTACTGATGGAAGTGCTGTGGAAGTGTTTGCGGGCAGTATTAAGCTGGAAAGGATGCTCAGAATAAGGGAGGACAGACTGTCAATTCAAATTTATTTTGATGAATTGGAAAAGTGCTCTCAACAACAACAACAACAAAAAAAAACCAACCAAAAGAAAATGGCAAACAGGATGAACTTTGGTGTCATGAAATACAGGATACCAGAGGAAGGCAGTAAAAGCCCACATTTGGAAACAACAGGCTAAGTGAGGATGAGAAGCAGGTTAATAAAAGGATGAGAAGATAATATTGATTCTGCTAGACCACAGGATAGAGATCTAGTGGAAAGAGAAAGTGATTGGAATTATTTGCATATTGTGAAGTATTCGTTTGCTCTACTTGGTGTGAGGAAGGCTCTGCTGAAATGGTTGATAAAATGCTAAGGAGGCATCACAACTTAAGAAGTTCATTGAAAAAACATGAGCCTGGTAGTGACAGAAAATACTTTTATGACTCAATATTGAAAAATTTGGAATTATTTAATCTACAACAAATGGAAAGGGGAACTGATCTTCAAATAGATGAAAAAGTTGCAAAACCAGGAGAAACTATTTTCTACATGCTATACTAACAGGATTAGGAATTGGGAATTTAAACTGCATCCAAGTTCAAGTTAGACAAACTGCAATATTTTCTTTTATTAAATATAAGCACATAGTAGCACATGTGACTGTTCTGGGAGAAGATAATGCAGTCTAGGGTTTTGAAAACGGACCAGACAAAAATCTATTATGAATGCTTTGGTCATATCTGATTTTAAAGAAAGGGATCAGAGAAATGGAAAAAATCTCTACTTCCTTTCAATTTCTCCCATTCTTATTTTCCATCAAATGTGACCTTCTCAGGTAAGAGCATATATTTTACTTTCCCTGTAAAGTCATCATCTCATTGAGATAGCAGACCATTTTTTCAATATTTTAAACTCAAGGAGAATACAAAGACTGACAATCAATTCTTACATATATATAGCCTCCAAAATGACTCACACTTGCCAAATTTAGCAGCTTTCACTGATTATCATAATCAGTTAGGGCATTCCTGTCATGTTCAGGTGATAATGTGCCTGTCAGGAGTATAACACAGCACATATTCCTGACCCTCCCTACTCTGAGTGAAACTTTAGGTTATAGTTCATAGCAGTCATGACTGAATCTGTTAGAAAGTAGCTTTTATATGTTAAACTGAGCTTTAAAGAACAGCTACAGAGCCTTTAATATAAGTGTTTCTTCACATCAAACACCCAAAATCTGACATTTGGGATACTGTCGTGGATACCCCATCCCTGGAGATTTTCAAGGCCAGGTTGGATGGGGCTTTGAGTAACCTGGCCTAGTGGAAGGTAAGGGGGTTAGAACTCAATGACTTGTAAGATCCCTTCCAACCCAAGCCTTTCTATGATTTTCTGCTGCCTGGCATCCTGCTGCTCAGCCTCCTGGCTGCTGGGACATCCACAACTGTACATGGCCAACTGTATGGAGACCAGGGGCCTCAGGTGTTTGTTACAGCATTTTTTGCCTAAAGTCAGTGTCATTTTTAAGCTCTTGTCTTTAGTAAAGACTCTAAAATAAAGTCTGCCTCTACTTTAAGTGTCTGACCTACACACGTGCACTGTTACCTTGGGCACTGTCTCTCTTCAACCTTGCTTCAAAGAAAAATATTTACTACTGGCTGGGTTTCTGCTGCTTCTGTGACTTCTGGTGGATTAGTTCAAGGGTTGCTCTGACTTCTCTTCTAGCACTACATGTAGTTTTTTTAAGTTTTCAATGGGGCAAAGACAGCAACTGAGTGGTTGTCTGTACAGTTGACAAGAGTAAGGGCTGTTCTCTCCTTTAACAAATCCCGTTTCAGTGAAATGAAATACAAGAATTATGGAAGTTAGGAGAACCAGATGATGAACTGGGCCATTTAGCCCTTTTTTTTTTGTGATTAAGCCCAGTCTTAAGCAGTACCTCTTAGTCAGTAATCTTTAGTTTAGGTTTTGTGGAATTAAAAGGGGAGCTAATGAAGTTCTCTTACACTTATCAATCTCTAGAAGATGCTGATCCACCCTTAAAGTGCAAGACAATTTCACAAAGGTATAGCTATAGTGTATTTTTGATGTTTTACGTAGCAGGTGTAGTCAAACCACAAACAGCAAGGATTTTATTAGTGAAAAAATGCACCTTGAAATGCCTGGTACAAAGGTTAGATTTTACGTATGTGTTGGCATGCAATTCTACAAGACATCACAGATACTGCATGTAAGAGATTTAGAAGGCATTTGCCTCCTGGTTTACATATGAATCTAGGCTCTTTTTTCTTTTTTGTTTCCTCATTCCCTTCTGACAGATTGAAAGCAAGTTCATGATTTTGTGCACTCATTGTCACTGTCGTTAAATTTTGACACTTTTTATTGGATTCATTTTGTGTAGTGTGGAGCCAAATGTTTGTGCCCTCATCTCTTTCCTTTTCAGATGGCAAGTGCTTTTAATGTGTTTTCAGGGCAAGGCAGGCCAGAACCTACCACTTAACAGATTGTCTTTTACATGCAAGGCATTCAATCATTTAATTAGGCAATAACATATTAAGCCATTAATGTGTGCCTTGGGTGTGCTGGGAGACACAAGACTAAAGGCAGAGTACCTTCAGTCACCTCAGAAGTGCTTTCATGCTTTGGTAATGTGCATCCTGGAGTGGCCAGTTGCTGTCATAATACAGATTTTCTGTATTTGGAAAAGCCTTTAAAAATTTTAAATGCTTTTCTTTTATGTTTTATTGACTACATTTCTCTTTTGGAAAAGTAGGTTATTGATGTTGGTCTGTTGAGATGCCTGCATGACTCTACTGACCCTGTCTCTTTCCTCAATTATTTAGAATACAATCCCAACAACCTTTTTGTCAGCTTTGTGTAATTATAGCTGACTAAAAGATGCCAGACTGAAAAATTTCTGATGAAAGCAGTGTCACTGTTTGGTGCCTCATTTTTCTCATTTTTTGTTGGTTCTGTTAATAATATATAAAAAACACTATTAAACATATATTGAGATATGCTATTAATAAATATACACAATATCATTATGTATTAATAAAATTATGCTATTCACAGTTGCACTTTTCAAATAGCTTAGGAGGTGTTTGAGTAGGTCTCACAACAACTGTATGAAGTAGATAGGAATGCTGTAAACTGAGGTATGCAGAAAATAAGGTACTGCTAAGCACTGAGCTTGTTAGCATTATTTTGACTGTATGTATTACTTTTCCAAGGCAGTAGAGAAAAATGCACATAGGATCATTAAGAATAAAATATTGAGATTATATTTAAGCAGTGCAATGATTTGTGTCCAGCTAGAACCAGAAGGTGTAACTGCTCTGTAGCCTGAGATGTAGTGTACCCTTGATTCACTTTAAATCTGTTACTGCTTTTCCTACCCCAAAGGATATATTCTCTATTTGCAGCAACTGCTTACATTTTTGAAGACAGTTCATAGACTGTCTTTTCTGCTNTTTAAATGCTTTTCTTTTATGTTTTATTGACTACATTTCTCTTTTGGAAAAGTAGGTTATTGATGTTGGTCTGTTGAGATGCCTGCATGACTCTACTGACCCTGTCTCTTTCCTCAATTATTTAGAATACAATCCCAACAACCTTTTTGTCAGCTTTGTGTAATTATAGCTGACTAAAAGATGCCAGACTGAAAAATTTCTGATGAAAGCAGTGTCACTGTTTGGTGCCTCATTTTTCTCATTTTTTGTTGGTTCTGTTAATAATATATAAAAAACACTATTAAACATATATTGAGATATGCTATTAATAAATATACACAATATCATTATGTATTAATAAAATTATGCTATTCACAGTTGCACTTTTCAAATAGCTTAGGAGGTGTTTGAGTAGGTCTCACAACAACTGTATGAAGTAGATAGGAATGCTGTAAACTGAGGTATGCAGAAAATAAGGTACTGCTAAGCACTGAGCTTGTTAGCATTATTTTGACTGTATGTATTACTTTTCCAAGGCAGTAGAGAAAAATGCACATAGGATCATTAAGAATAAAATATTGAGATTATATTTAAGCAGTGCAATGATTTGTGTCCAGCTAGAACCAGAAGGTGTAACTGCTCTGTAGCCTGAGATGTAGTGTACCCTTGATTCACTTTAAATCTGTTACTGCTTTTCCTACCCCAAAGGATATATTCTCTATTTGCAGCAACTGCTTACATTTTTGAAGACAGTTCATAGACTGTCTTTTCTGCTTTCTCTTTTCTAGACAAAGTTGTTACCTCAGATTATGCTTTCTACACTTCTCTTCATTCTTATTACCTCTCTGGACTCTCTCCATTTGGCTCCCATCCTTCTTGAAGTGCTGTGACCAAAACTAGACATCACACTCTTGCTGCTGCCTTAGCAGCGCTGAGGAGAGCTGAAGTCCCTGTCAGGCAAGACGGAGTGGCTCAGGAAGTACTTCAATCTGTATCAGCTGCCAGCAGTGTCAATAGGCCACTCCAGCAGTCAAGACTCACTGAGATGCAAGAGAGTCCTTGTCATGTTCTCTCCTTCACCCCCACTCTTAGCAATGCACCTACCACTATAGAGAAAAGCATTCCCTACTCCTTGATTTCTAACTGTGGTTTATTCACGGCACGCTGGAGTCAAGGCTTCAGTGATTATCTGGGGCTGACTCATTGTTGCCTTCTTTGAAAAGTGGAAACTCATCAACTCTGTCATTCCCAAGTTTCCAACTGTACTCCCCTCTCTTTGTAATGTCTGTGATTCCTGGAAAGCAATACACATTTGGTACATTGATGTATGGAGGAAACTTAAACAAAAGAATTCTCTGGGAATAGCTGCTTCAAGTAAATCCTAAACTGTGGTGAACAAGAAGCCCCTCTCCTACAGTTCAGAGAAGCAAAGGGCCCAATCTTTTTTTTTTTTTTCCAGCTTAGAAGACCTTTACACCATTCAGGCAAAGAATTCATCCTTGAGCCTAACCACATTATAGTCCATTCCTCAGGGCATTTCTCAAGCCAACTTCAAACTCCACTTACATAGTAATTTTACTTTCTCTTCTCTGTATTTGCATGTGATGGTTCCAGTTTCAAGTGGTGTTGAATGTACCAGGAAGAGTAACCTCAAAATGCCTCTGAGTTTTAGCTGTTCTGTGGACATGAGGTTCAGTTATAGCAGCCGTGTGGCTAGAGGTTAAGTTGAATATTTATGATGTTAAAATCTAAGAAATGTGTGGATATGACTATTAAGTAACTACAGCTCTTCTTAAAGTTCCTCTAAGGTCTCTAAAGTAGAAAAGCTCCTAACTGTTGTTTCGTGGGGATTCTCACAGTACTTCTAACAGGAGGCAGAACTGAGAAACTTGTTTGCCTAAAATTTACATTTTCCTCTACATGACCTTGGAAGGTCAGTTGGCCCATGTTATGAATCCAGACAAGGAAGGATTCACCAGGCCTAGCTGATGTTTGAAAGATGTGTGCACAGGTGTTCTCAGCAACCTCCAATGTATATCAGTTTTGGGGAGAAGGTATTTATGATTTCATAGCAGTCCATGTACTGATATCATAGAATCCTAAAATGGTTTGGGTTGAAGGGGCCTTAAGGGTCATCTTGTTCCAACCACCCTAATAGGAAGATTGTTCTTGTTATCTGACCTTTAGAGTTCTCCATGATGCTCAATTTTCTTACTTCTATTGTTCTACTAGTACATATTATATTATAGTACTATATTATATTATAGTACTTATATTATTCTACTAGTGCTGGTCTAGTACTATTTAGGCCAAGGATATTTTTTCATCTCATTATCTGTCATGATTTTGGCTGGCATGCTGTGAATAATTTTTTTCTCAGTAGCTGGTACAGTGCTGTGTTTTGGGTTGAGTATAAGGGTAATGTTGATAACACACTGATGGGTTTTTTTGTTGCTGAGAAGTTCTTGCCCTAAGTCAGAGACTTTTCAGTGTCTCATACTGTGCCAAGAAGCAGGTGCACAATAAGCTGTGAGGGAGCATGGCCAGGGGAGGTGACCTGAACTGAGTGAAGGGTTGTTCCAAACCAGAGAATGTCCTGCTCAGTGTTAAATGGAGCGGGGAGTGGGTTGAGAGCCGCTGATCTCTGCTCAGGGATGGGCTGGACATCAGTCCGTGGGTGGCGAGCAATTGTACCGTGCATCATTTGTATGTCTTGGATTTTATTCCTCTCTCTCCTTTTCATCACAATTATTATTTTTCTTATTATAATACCTTACTTTGCTTCAGTTATTAAAACTGTTCCTATCTCAGCCCCCGAGGTTTACTGTCCCCGCCTCGATTCGCTGTGGGGGTGAGCGGCTGCTGCGGTGGGGCTGAGGCAGCAGCTCCTGCCCCGTCCCCGCGTCCCCCCGGCCATCCCGCCTCCGCTCCTGCCGGCCCGGGCGTCCCTCCCGGCGCCACCAGATGTCGCCAGCATCCCTCTGGAAAAGCAGCCGGGATGCGGGATGCGGGATGCGGACCGGGCCAGCCTCGGGGCCGCCCTAGAGCTGCGCCCACCGCAGAACAGGAGGCGCCCAGGGAAATTCCGGGAATTGGGAACCCCCCCTGCTCCGGCTGGGAGCGGGTGCCGGCGGGATGGGGAGGGCAGGGGCAGAGAGAAGGGGGGCTGGGGGCCGCTGGCTCCAGCGAGCTTTGCTCGTGCAAATCCACACCTGTAGGTTTTGTTGAGGACACGAGCACAAAAATGGCAGGTTTTGAGTAAAATAGCAATAATTTTGCTTACCATGACCCTGCACTCTATGCCCAGCCGGGGACACTCCAGCGAGAGTGACACGGAGAAGGAAGGTGAGAACAGAGAGCCCGGAGGGTCTTGACCTCAAGGCACTTTGTCTCTCAGGACCCTCCAAGCACAGGTCCTTTGTTAAATTGCTCCATCCTCCACTGAGGATCAAAATGCCCCCTGAGCATCAAAACGCGTTTTTAAAGGATGTTCTTTTGCTTTCTTCACATTTGTTCTGAAAGAAGGTGGTCCATTACAGACCCACAGTCCTGTGTTTAAATCAATGTTGTTCATCTCCTGAATCCCTGCAATTGCTTATTTCTTGTTCTGGAACCAAATTCTGTATCCTCAACCTCCAATTTATGCCTTTTTTTTTCTTTAGGCCCTCTTTCTCAGCTAGCTTTTTATCTCACCTGATCCCTTCATTCTGCTTTTATCTCCATTTCTTAACTTTTAAAAAATTTTCTTTATCAGGGCTGGTCTGGAATTCTAGATAGGAGCCTTGCCTAATTTTTTTCTTCAGATCTAAACTTTGGCACAGAGCTATTGTTAGACCATTTTACTTTAGCAGAGGGAGAGGTTTTCTGTGTTTAATTCCAGATGCTCTTGCCCCAGTACTTTTTGTGTCAACTTTTTCTCTTTAGAAAAATCTAGTTGAAGCAATGAGATACAGAATAGAATGCAAATCAGCAGTATAATATTTTAAATTCTGTAATAGCAAAGACAGTGCTATGCTCAACATTTTTAGTTGCCTTTTTCCCCTATGAATTCTTATTAAGAGCTAATATTTAAAAGTGTAAATGGGAGGAAAAAATAGATCATGTTTGTTACTTATCTTTTTCAATATGCAAAACTGGATGGGAACAGAGACAAATACAGATAATTAGATAAATGATTCATTCTTGATGCATTAGGATACGACTTCTGCTTAAATAATTCCAGCTGGAATGATGACCGTCTCAGTCACATTGAAAGCAGGAAAAAATACAGTGGATGAATATCTCACTGTTCTAATTTTCAGCTGTTACAAACCAGCATCCCAAAGTGCACATCAGTTGAACTCACTCCTCCTTTCCCCTCAAAAGCAAGTGTTCACTGCCTTTTTTATTAATGTGACTTACATCACATAAAAGCTTAACTCAAGAAAAAAAGTAGAAAAGAAACAAAGGGAAAAGAAAAGTCTATTGGGGCTCAAAACTGTATTGGGTCACACGGAAAGACTGTCTAATTCTGTTTCAGGGCCCTCAGCTTGTTGAAAGGTTTTTAATCACACCTGGATACAGCACAAGCATGTACTGCCCTTCTGCAGCTGCCTCCAGCTGACAGCAGGTCTGTGCTGGGCTCAGTGTGTGCAAAGCTGTTGGGGTGCCTGCCCACACAGCATCACCTGTGCTGGAGGGCATCTCAGCAATCTCCTTCTGCACCCATCAGTCCTGGCAGGAGAGGTGTCTGGGGAAACCTGTGGAGCTGCAGCTGTAGCTGCTGAATTTCTGGACAGCACCTTCTGCTGGCTGTTTAAACAGCCCTGTAGTGTCTATTTTCTGATCTCTGAATGTTTGAGTAGGCTGTTTGAACATTATTTTAACATGGGGTTTTTTTGTTGTTTTTTTTTTTCTCCTTAATGGAGTATTTATTATACACTCCTGCATCTATTGTGCCTTTAGTTCCACTGTGCTCTGGTGTACAGTGCATGTTTACTTGTCTTTGTTTGAAATAAGATGTAAATAAATTAGGGAACGTGCACTGTCAAACAGCAGTGCTCTGTGGTTTGCAATCCTTGCAAATTGTGCCAAATCCCATTATTGAGCTAGAAACCAGTCTGATAGCTACTCCTTTTGTCTCCTTTCTGTTGCACAACCAGGAACCTGTTCAGTGATACCCTTGGAAGTCGGAGGTGTGGAAGGTGCACAAGGCCAGAGGCCGCTGAGCTTAATATTCACTCCTGAGTGTTGCAGAGATAAGATGTCAAAAAGCCTTTCTGTGGAGAAAAAAAAGCCATATTCTTCAAAACCAGAATGCTTGACAGGACAGGTTGGTTTGAGAGAAGTTATTTAGAAGAGAAACTGGTGTGATGAGCACCTGCAGGCCTTAGGGTTTCAGCATTTCCTGTGGTGCAGAGCTCCAATAGATGAGGGTTACAAGATTTTTAGTCACTCTTTTGTGGTGCTGGAAGTGCTTCAGGCTGAGCTGAGCCCACTCTCAGAGGGCAGCAGGGAAACAGTGAGACTCTCACCATCAGCCCTTGGACATTCTCAGGCCTCCTGATCCTCCTGGGAGTGCTTACCTCCAGGGTGGCTAAATCAGCACAAATGGGCTGTGTAGCTGGGCTGGATTTCTTAGATTACATGCCAGGTTGACAAAACAAAGTCAAGTCAGTAAGGAGGCCTAAGACTAAAACTAAAATGTTGCTTTACAATCCTGAACGGAAAATGCCCTTATTATTGCAGTACAGACTTGAAGCAATGTTCAAATGCACCTTATCCTCTCTCCTAGCTAGGCTCCTTCCTCCAGCAGTATCTCTGGAGAGGAGGTGCCCATGCTCTGCAAACAAAACTGTTTAGCAGGTTCATTCAGCCCTGCTGGGTTGAGTTGGATTTATTCTGTGGTTAAAGAGACTTCAATCTCAGAAAGGTGAGCTGGAGTTGTCCCAAAAGGTCTCCTATTCAATGACACCACTGAGAAGATACCTTCCTGTAAGCTGAAATAAACAATAATGATCCAAGAGCTACTTTCATGTTACTTATCTTTCTGGAGAAATCTCCAAGAAAATGTGTCATCAACCACCTTTATAATAGGGCATCCCATAGTCAATGTCTGTGAATGTGTTAGTATAATAAATCATCAGTGAAAAGCAAACAGCAGTGCATTGTCCACCTTCATTTTCTGTCTTCTGGAGCTCTTAAATAATTAAATAAACATTTATTAAATGCCCCTATGAGAAAGTTATGCTAAAAAGTTGGGTGGCTTGTCCCACAGAAACAGTATGGGTGTTATAGGGCAAAAAATAGCCTTGTGTGTCCTGCACTGTGTCTTAAAACCAGAATTAATTGTACCAGCTATTTCAAAACCTTGAAATAAATTAAACTTTGTTCAGAATATTTATATTATTTGTTCATTGCATTCTCCAAAGAAGCAGCTTAGTTTCAAATGTATTTGCAGATTGTAAATAGTGGCATGAAATGGTTAAAATGCAGGTTTTTGCCCTAAATAAATTGTTCAATGAAATATGCTCTAAGGACACTGAGTTGCTTGCAAAGTTACTGGGCTGTGCCTTGATCTGAAGCAGCTGCTATAGTTAGACATGCTGTATCATGATTTTTGGGATGTTAGCAATGGGGATAAAGCCAGGCAAGTGATAATAGAAGTATCTGTAAATAAAAACAGACTGGTGGAGGTAGGATCTCTGCAAACAGAAACAATACATGGTGTTCAGCTGAGCAAATATCTGCCACACAATGCAGCTGACATGAGAATAGCCATAATTAATGGGATTAATAAGGTAATCCAACTGTTAAAATGTGAAATGGTTAATTCCTGTTACATCTGATTTTGGTTTAACCTGTGAAGAGCAGTTAAATTTAGAAAAAAACCTTCCATAACAGTGCAGAGTATTTAGGGAAACTCTCAGCAAAACAAGCATTTACTAGTAAATAAAAATAAACAAAAGCAATATTAATTTTCTTCATGCTTCCCCAGTGTCAATATTTAACATGTTCTATTGTTCTGACATCTGGGCCATTAAATAGATAAAGATAATAGGGACTGGAAAAATGGCCAGCCAAGCTACCCACGAGGTTGGGGTATTATGAAATACTGATTGCAACTATGATGCCTGAATTTGAATTTGTAATCAAGCCTCTGGAGGTAAAAAAAGGAAAAACCCCCAATCCAGCAGTGACAGAAAACCACACCCCTCAAAAAAACCCCAACTTCTCCAGAAACTCAGTCGAAAACCTACATAGCTGCATAAGCAAATAGGAATCTGTCCATGCAGTTCTGTATCCTTCAGTATCAGCTTTTGGAGCATGGCAAGTGTATATGTTTATTTATTAAACTAAGCAAGACATTTGACTTGGTTGTCACGTGAAGTCAGTTTGCTTTTGCTGCCCTGTGAAGTGTGTGGGATAAAAAGGGCAGCAACAAGCAATGGAGAGGAGAGCTGTGCATGTGCATTTCCCACACAGGACAGAAGGGATGGCTCCAGGATGTAAATGCTCTTCTGACAATGAGGCTGCTTTGGCTTCTCTCTCTCTCTTTACTTCAGGGTCTCTGAAGAATGCACTAATTTATCTTTATGACCTGTTTTATGGTTTTACCACCTGTCTTTTCTTTCATTTCTATACACACATATATGTGTGAGCACTTCCTTAACACAATTTTATGAGTGCCTTTATTTCTCTTTGTATTGTATTGGAGGACTTTTGGAGTCCTCCAAAACTCACAACACTAATGCTCAAGGGCACAAGCTTGATAACAGCAAATAGTTACATCACTTTTGATTTTTTTTTTTGGTCATTTACATCAGTTCCCCAAAGAACTTACATTCTCTGGATGTACCTCAAGTCAAAGTAATCATTAAGACTAATTTTATAAAACATACAAAGCCTCTTTGCTTTCATGCATGGGGGTTTCTAAAGTGTGAATCACCTCTTTATTGTGTGGATGACCACACACTGGAACAGGTTGTCCAGAGAGGTTGTGGAGTCTCCCTCACTGGAGATAATCAAGAACGGTTTGGACTCAATGCTGTGCAATGTGCTCTGGGATGACCCTGCTTGAGCAGGCAGGTTGGACCAGATGACCCTCTGTGGTGCCTTCCAGTCTGACCCATTCTGATTGTGTGAAAGATTGGAGCCCCAAGAGGGATTCTGAGTCAAATACCTACAAATATTATCTTTTGCAGATACATGGAGATGTAGGCAAATGATCTCACATGGAATACCATATATGAGTGACTGTCATTTTTGCTTTTAGCAAGTGTAAAATCTAAGCATTAAATCTCAGTGCACCGATTTCGTGCTGTCAGTGTTGTGTTCACAATAAACACCTTGGTGAAGCAATAAGGGTGACATTTAAACTGCTTATTTACATGGGAGAGATTGTATGTGGCATGCAAAAGCATGAGTTTGCAGTGAATCAGCCACTCTGTACTGACTGCCATGGATGTTGCTGGTGAGGGCTACACATGCCTGCTCCACTTGCAGGCCTTTGAGGGGAGGAGAGCAAGAGAGACAAATCCTAAGAAGGACTGGAGAAAGGAATACACCTTCAAAAGGAGCTCACTCCGGAGCTGTAATGGGTGCCATGCGTGGAGTGTCAGGAAGGGGTTTTGGTTTCTGGATGAATGCGCAGTTGATTCAAACCTGTTTTGGCAAAGTAAAATGTGTTTGTTGTGAAAGCACTTACAAATTGTAATGACAGAGGAGTTAGGTTAATAGTGGAGCCAGTGCAATAGACTTGCTTGATTTGACTTGATCCAACAGCCCAACGTACCCACTGAGCAACCAGACGAGAACATTCCCCCAACCTTCCCCTCTTATCATTTTGGGACTTAGTACGTTCTCCTGCCTTATCTCCTCTAAAACCAGTAAGTACCAGTTTAGCTTGAAATGGCCTTTTCTTCCCTACCTGTCTGTAATGGTATTACCTATGGCAAAGTCTAATTTTCTGCTTGTTTCTAAGTTGAGGGAAATAGATTATTGTCTCAGTTCGCTGCATTTTCAAGATGTACATTGGATTTAAAATGTAAAGTAATTACTTAATTAGCTCTTATTTGTTCTTATTTTACATTTTGCTGGCTTCTAAGAACTTCAGTGCTGTTTTTCCATGAACTGTTAGTAATTCAATTCTACTTTTATAAGCTAGTCTTTCAATACAGACCAAGATATGTTCTCAGGTGCCACAGGTATGGCTCATTCTATGCGAAATGTCTGTGGTGCTTATTGTGTGCCCCTCATTGCACAACCTGGTGCTGCCTTCACTGTGAGGAAAGGAGAGCTGGGCACCTCCTTGTTGTGACTCTTCACTGTCAGTACTCGGGCTGGTGGCAGAGGACGGCTGATTGTCACTGGCAAAGTTGTGGTACTCTTGAAGACAAGCAGGTAGCTCATGGTGAGTGCATGGCACTATTTGTGGGGTGGTAGCATCCATTTACAGCTACATTTACAACTCAGAGAGACTCTGAGTTGTCTGGAGGAGAGAGCTGAAGAAGCTGCTTTTGTCAGAGAAAGGGAGCCTTGGCTAGGGACTGGTGGAACTTGTGAGCCAGGTCTGAGAGCCTCAGCCTGGGTAATTAGGTGTTGAAAGCAGTCTGTGATTGCATGTTGAGCAGTGTGCATATCCACCTGGTGTTACATTGGTGTGAGCTGCCTCCTCACGGAGGGATGAACGTGTGGCTGTTGTCACCCTCTTTTGAAAGGATGTTGACGTGGCTGTACCTGTTTTGATTTCTTCTGTTGTCTTGAATGTTATAAAATTAGGAGTGTTTTACGTTTTGGTTCAGTTGTTTAACAGAATTCTGCTCCTTGAGTGAATGACAGTACCTTTTATTTACTTACTTCTTTTGTTAATGGTCTGCTTTGCACCTATGGCAATATACAGTTAACAGGTAGAAGAGAAACTAGAATGTAGGCAGCTGGAAAAATTGTCTTCCTCACCAAGTACTGGGCCATAAATGACTGCAAACACTTAATCACGGTGAACACTGTCTCTGTACAGCAGCTGTTCAGGAGTGTCAGCACAAGTTGACACTTCTGTTGTAACACTGAGCCAACCATTGGTGTTAAGATAATGCTCTACTGGCCTTTACCTTGGGAAGAGGTGTAATGGAACCTCGGGGCACATAATTGGGAGGTAATCAGACAGAAGTTTACCCCCCCATGTCGTAGTGTTACAGACTCTTACTTGTAACAAACATGAATTCGGACTGACCTGATGTCAATGATGAAAGCTGTCAAAAGAAGATAGCGACATCTTCGTATAAAGCCACGCTTGTGAGAGTTCTCTTGCCTGGAAATTTTCAAGAAGGAGAGAGGAAAAAATGTCTAAGTTAAGAATGTGACTGATGTGGAAGAGGACACTTCAAGAAAGAGGTGAACCTCAGGTCTCTATGCTTATCTACTATAGTCTGAAGAAGCAAAAATGCCAGATAATGAAATTTAATGAGAGGTCTGGCCAAACAGAGGCAGTGCAAAAGTAGTTTGCATGTGGCTGGCACCATCCTAAAGGCTTGTTTGAGTATATTCAGTTTAGTACTTTAAAAAAATCAGTAGGCTTGCGCCATTATTTTTTTGCAGTTGTTTTTTCATTAAACATTTAAAAAACTCTTTAGGAGTGTTTTTCAAGATTGTCATTGGGAACTTTGTACTGATGTGTCTACTCTAAGTCTCTATTAAATTATGGTTGTTCATCTTTTAAAGACAAGACAAACAAAGAAGTGGAGGAGAGACAGAGACTAAAATAGGATGATAAATTCATCCCTGTTTCACTTATCATTCTTAATTTTTCATTCAAGTTTTATATTCACAGAATGTACTTTTCCTATACTTTGCTCTTACTTTTGATTAACCTGTCAGCATAATGGTGCTCTTCATTAGACATAAACACATATAAATATTTAATTTGATAGAAAAGATCAATGCAGTTGCCTACATTGTCCCACACTGAAACAAGTCAAAAGATATCTGTGGGAAAACTTAGAGAGAGTGAAAGCAGCACTGCTGAAAACAGTGTCCTTACACCTTCTTCCAGTAAAAAAAATTTATTCCAGGTGGCGAACACAAGGTCTAGTAAACAGTTTTTTCCTGGATGTCTCCTGAAATGTTGAAAGGCTTTGCTGGTTTCCTGGGCTTCTACATAGCTAAAGCTCTGTCTCTTTCTCATCTGTACCTGAGATGCTTTGGCGACACAGTCAGCATGCTTATTAAGTGACATGTGTGTGTATGGAGAGAGATGTGCCACTGTGCCTGACAGAGAAAATATACCAGTGGCATTTTTTCTTCCATGTTTGCTCTTCATGTCTGCCCTTGCTTATTCTTCCATCAGCCACTGTTTTCCAGCCTCTGTTCAGCCTCCAAGAGCACTATCTGCCCTGAAACAGTGAACTAATTGTAAACTAATTGCAAACTCCATATTCCCTCCTCCTTCCTTCATTAAATCTGTTTACATCAAACAGGAAAATAAGGAGGTTTTCTGTAGCTTTGAACTTCTGCAGCTACTACTGGACATTTGGATGTTTGGGCACTCAGCACCTCAGAAAATCCTATTTCAGGTGTTTAAAGTAATCTTTTATTGCTGAATTGCTTCAAGCTGTGCGTAAGCAGATAAAGTGAGTGCGTATTTTTCAGTGACACCAGGAATTAGTAGATTTAAATACAGACCATTTCCACAGCAAGGAAGTAAAATTCAAACATTTCAGATCGTACGTATGTGAGCTTTGAAAAACTGTAAATGTAAGACATAGATAAGTAAAACAAATCTGTCAGGAAAAGAGTCTGTACTATATATTAGTGTCCCGTGAAACACATCAAACAGTTTCTTGCAGTGGGACTTTAACATCAGGACTCTAACACTAGTAAATACTCTGCTTTACCAGAAATCAACTGTTGATGTAATAATTGCGTGGTGACCTGCTGCCTGCAGCTACACCTTTTCCCTTGGCACCAAGAAATGCAGAGAACCCATTGCTTTGGATCATCCTTCCTGTGATGTCTGGGCCAGACTACCTGAGGATCCCCAGCTGCCACACAGCCATTAATGCAGCTGGGGAGTAGGAAGTGAGTAGGTCATGTTAGCTCTGTTTTAGAGATGAGGTGGGCATGGGAGACAAAGGTATCTTAAAGGAGATGCTGAGGGACACAGACTTTTTTTTTTGTGCAGCCAACTGTTCCATTGGCTCCAGCCTCAACACTTCACGATGAACCTCTCCATAGTGAACAGGAAAATGGGCTAGGCACAGGGAATGTCATGCTGGCTTGTAGTAATACAAATCTTTAGCCTGGTGTTTCATAGCTGAAAAGGACTCAAAATAACAGAATAAGTGACTTGTTGTAGTTTTAAACCTTTGTCCTCTTCCTTGGCACCTTCCCAGAGGTAGGGATAGATGACTATCAGCAGTGGTTACCCGTACCCTATCCAGTACCAAGCTGGGCTGAACAGGCAAAGGTTACATTTCTGTCCCTTGTTTTATATATTGGCTTCCTTGAAACAGCAGGAAGAAGAACACAAAGTGTTACTCCAAGGTAGCAGATTCAATGTTTTGGCATGAATTATGGCAGGAGTATTTTATTTTATTTTTCAATGAAATTCAACTTAGGTTGTTTGAACATTTCCTTCCCCTCTGAATTTCTTTAATGTGGTTATTTTTAAATATTCTTTGATCATGCTGCCTTAATGCTGTTTATCTCAGGGAGTGTAGCCCTTTGTCTCACCAGAGCAGGTTCAGTCCCTCCCTGCCTTGACACATGCTGCCGAACCCAGCTGATTTCTTGCTGTGCAGCAGATCTATTCCTGGTTTTATGAGTGGAAAGGGCTGTTTGCCGTGTGGAGTCCAGCAGGGCTAATAGCATATTTTTTTTTTCCCTGAGCTATTATCCCATTTGATTACTACCTGCCTTTTTTTACTATTTTGCAGGCTATTTACATGGTCAGCTGGTAAGTGATAGGTAAGCTTACTCCTAATTGAATTCCTTCTTTAGGAGTGCAATTTGGGATGGACAGACCTCACATAAGGCAACAAAAATAATTTCTCAGGAATATGTAGGTTCTGACTCACATGATTATCAGGTTGAACAGCAAACTCCATGTGCTGTGTAACTTTATACAAAATATTCCCCTCCAAGAAGCAGCACTGTACTTTATGGCAGAAGGTTCTGGAAAGATGATACAGCCTTGAACAGGGAAGGTACAGCTGAGGTTGTGTATTCACTCAGCTACTCCTCTGTGTCAAAGCACTCAGTTTCCAGGAGCAGACAGCTATAATTTTCATTCTTGACACTTACAATCAAAACCTCTTTACACATTTTTTCCAAGTTCACAATCAGCTATGTTTGGTCCCCATTGCTTCCATAGAAAATTTGGGGTGGGAGAGGTACTGATGATAGGCTTTAACAAAAAAAAGTTTAAAAAAAGGGTCAATCATTATCCAGCCACCAACATTAGAGGCAAACTTTAGAAGCTTCTGCTAAAGACCCATCTAGCCCCACAAACCCACTGCTGAGTATGAAGCTTCCTCCACTGATTCAGAGCATGGTCATGCTTCAGTGGTTAATATTGTTTTTTAAGTTGTTTCAGTTTTCCCTAATAAAATTACTCACTTTGGACCTGGCAATTGTCAGAGGTTAATACACCTTGTTTTTATGTTTATACTGTATTTTCAGGGTGCCCATTCAGAACTCAAACTGTCCTAATCCTTTTATTCAAAGCTGAAACTTTGAAATATCCAGGGTTACTCCCAGTGCTTTCTAATAAACCTTTCATCAATGAGGATAATAACACTGAAGATTTCCATAGAGGGTGTAATAGACATTATGAATGCAGGACTTTTGCTGTATGAGTCTGACCAATATTTGTTTGGCCCATGTCCTATGTACTGACCAATCCAAGATCAATCTCTTCACTCATCTTGCCCTCTGCATTGAGCTGTTGACTAGTGAAAAATAGAAGAAATCTACTTTAATAATTGAAGAAGCTCATGAGAAGAAAAGAATAAAAGAGATAGAAAGAAAAAGAATAAAAGGAAAATAAAAAGAGAAAAAAAAGAAAAATTCTGATGGGAGAAGCTTATGATTAGGCAAATTTCATTTCATTTCATTTCAATTCATTTCATTTCATTTCTTTCTTTTTCCCATCAGAAACATCTCTGATAATACTGAATTAAGAAGCTCAACACCTTATTTAGTTAGAAAGCTTTTACTGTATGTCTAAGCAGCAGATAATTTCTAGATGCTATTTTCACTTTATTGGTATTAGTAATGTTTTTAATCTAATTTACAAAATAAATACATCAGGAAAATGAGAAAGAGAATAGAGAGTTGCCATGTACCAGCTCGCTTTTAGACTGAGACTTCTTTCCAACATGTCCCATGTGTAGCTACTTTTGGCTAAGAGAAGAGAATGGTATGAAACACTGGTTCTGCTCACATCAATGTTTTGCCATGAATTTTAATGGTAGAAGTTTTCCCTTTCCAGTCCCAGTTTACTGCCTCTCCCAATATATCTTATTTGTGTCATGTTCTATTATTAGTTGCTGTTTTCTGAAGTAACTCACCATAATTCTACTCGTTAGAGCCTCCAAAGCTTGTTCCTCTGAACTTTACAACTGTTTCTACTTGGTTAGCTCCTTGTGTCACTGAGAATTGTGCACCAGTGCTGACAATGCTTCTGTTTTTAAGCTTTGACTCGTAGTGATGTAATTAACAGCAGTGACAGACACAGCTCTGATTAATCAGCTGTCAATCCTTGCAGGGAATGAGGTAACCTACTTCTCATAAATGGTGTTTCAGGTTCTCTTCAGATTCAGAAAGACATCTTCAGAAACCCTTTATTCAAGCACTATTTCAAAAATTGTACTTGTGATCTAACCACTTGTTTAGCAAAACAAATGAAAAAAAGGATGTCAAAAGCCAGCCCAGCCATCATAATTTTGTCTTTTAAAACAGGAGGGAAATAAAGTAGAAGTCTTAGTGATCAAATCAGATTCTTGCTCTAAATGCACACTTTGTGAAAGTATGATTTATGAGTTATAAGTATGAATGAAATAAAGATAGAACATAGCTCCATAATGACCTAATCCAGCATCCCTGAGACCAAGAGAAAACAATTAAGCATTGTTGCATTAATATGAGTTGAAAAAGAAGTACTGTTAGTACTAGAATTGAAAAGGCTACCTTAAAACAGCTGCAATTAACTGTTTCAATGAACTTGCTGGACAATTTTCTGTCCTTATCTTTTAATTGTTCTTTCAACTCTTGAATCCTTTTCTTTTTGCATTGAGAGAAACAATGCAAAACGTTTATTTTCAGGATTTTGAAGAGAGCTATTATTCATTTATCCTTAAAGAAGGTGTCAGTACTTTGCACAATGAGCTCTTGCTCATTTGCAGAAAAATTCTAGTCCTGTTGAACAGTGAAACTTATCACTGTTTTATGTGTAAAAGAAAAAACCCCAAATAGAACTCGTTTTAGTCCTTAAATGTTGTTTGCTAAAACATAAATAGCACTGACAGATATTGACATTGAACAGGTGGTCCTCTTATTAGACCATCTAGCCTTTGGGAATTCCTGCATGGACTCTTTATGCATTCAGTTTGGGAAATCTCTTTTGTAAATCAGAACTCATTTTTGGGTCTCACTGAGGTTGAATCTTATGTTGTGGTCAACAGGAAATCCCTCTCCATGGGACCAAGTTATGGCTGTGAATTACATAAAAGCTCTGTCTTGTGTGCAAATAAATAATTAATGGGAGTTTAAAACCGTGGTAAATATTTTGTCCCCTTAGCCTTGCTTCTTTGGCTCAGATTTCTTCTAGTCACTGCACCAGCTGTCTCATGCCTTGCTATCTTGTACTCCCCTTACAGTTCTTTTGCACGTTGGTGGCAAAAGGGCTCAGAGTGAATTCATCTTGTTTGAGGTCTCCAGGCCTTACTGTTGATGCTCTGCATACCTGTTTCTCTTCAGACAGTGTTAATCTAGGACTGCAGCATTCTCTTTCTGAGTGAGGGAAAGAAAATTCAAATTGATGGTCAATTCTCTCTTGTATTTTTAAGATTAACTGCATTATTATTATTCTCTACCCCTTGAAACCTGGCTGCTTTTTCACTATGATGGCAGGTCTAGGATTCAATTTTAGCTTGCTTGCTTTAATAATTGAGCAATTCTCAGGGTAATTTTTTACCAGAGAGCTGCTGCAAGTTGCTGCAGAGCTTTTGCTCCTGAAAGAGGCAGCTTTGACCATGAAGATGCAAGAGACAGCAGGATATGGGTAGGCTCCAGAGACAGACCTCATTATCCAAATTTGGCAATGGTTACCTTTGATCCTGGTATGAATCCTCTGTTATTGGAATTCAGGAAAAATTTTCACCTGTCCTGATTTGCTATCTAGAAAAAAGGGGGATGAAAGTCTGTTTTTCTCCTTTGAAGACTCTTGGAAAGTTATAATTCAAGGAACTTCTCTCCAGTTAATGAAGTATTTTGAAATGGAAATCCCCAGACCTCCAAGCCAGCCCATCAGTTTTGAAATGAGTCATTATAAAAGGTCCTAGAATAACTTTGAACAAAAAATATTAAATTCCCCATGATTTTCCTCCTAGGTTAAACACAAGAGGGTGTTATATACATGGAGAACACATGAGGAGTGCATAAAAGCAAGGACAGTATTTTGAACATATTTTACATCTGTACCCATAGGCCACTAGTAGTCAATCTATCTTTGGATGAACATTTTGAGGAAAAATTTGTAAAAGATCATTTGGGTTACTTTGTGATCATTCATGCAGGGGTCAACCTAACCACAAAAAAATTGTAAAAAGCATATAAGAAAAATTACTTGAAAAAAATTCCTAAATTTAGGGCAACTGCCTGTTAGAGTGAACAGACTTCCCCTTCCTGCTATCAAATAAAAAATAGTGGATATAGTAGATGGACCTGTGGGTTTCCTGAGAAGCACCAGATCAAAGTAAAAGAGAAGCTGAGGGCAGCAGAGGGTTTCCCTTAGAAGTGCCCTGAACAAAGGGAAAGCTGGGGACATGATGGATGGTAAGAACAGGGAAAGAGCAGTCATGAGAGAGGGGGCATCAAAACTGGGGCTGAGGAAGACTTTGTTGTATACTTAGTCATCAGGCAATTAGTGTTACTGGAATGTGTTTGCTAGAAAGTACAAGCAGGAGGAAGCAAAGCTGTACAGGCTGTTCTTGCACAGTCATTTATAAATGGTTTATGGACAGCCACAGGAGAGTATCACAATTGCAAAATAGGCTGCATATGAGGTGCATCTTCTGTTTCCTCTAGAGTGCAAACCTGAAATAAGAAGTTTGATTGCCTTATGATTAAAGAAACTTCTGAGGTTTCAACACTGAAGTGTCACCACTCCCTCCCTCTCATTTCCCTGGAATGTGAACACGAGGCTCCAAGCATACATGCTATCTTCCAGGAAAATAATTTTGGAGAGGGAAAGGAGAGGGTGTTATGTGGATCTGTGGTTAAAGATGCCCTCAAATGTTTTATTATTAAATAAAATCGTATTCAAGTAGTTTAAATATACATAGCAAATAGGTAAAGCAACAGTAAATTTGGTCACACAGATCTTTGCAGCCACTTCCCTATCCTTTTAGTCTGGGTACAGCCCACTGAGTCTGGATCTTGCACTCTTCTCTCCTGGAAGAAGAGACTGCACTGTGTCTTCCTGTTTGTGTCCTTTGACCATCAGTCCTCCTGCAATATCCATTGCCCATACAGAGACTGAGAAAGGGTTATAGGCGTGTAATTCCACACAGATAGACAGAAGCAGGTAAATTAAGGCATGTGTGACATGTTCCTTCTCCTTTGTTTACCAGCATTTATCATCCAGTCTTCATCTAACATTGCTATGACTGAAACTTCCAAGAGTATTTTGAAAGACAGAGGTGTCTATATTTCACAACTGCATAATGAAAAGAGCTTCACTTCCCAGAATTAAGAAGTATTTCTTACTGATCTGCTCTCTTTTCAGCACCAGACATCAATTGCTTTTTATCAGACTGCAAACTTTTTGGAAAGCCTTTTTG
>VZTR01024963.1:0-44013 GCA_013400775.1 Chaetops frenatus
CCCGGAGCTGCCCCGGAGCGGCCCCGCGGCCGCGATGGCGCTGGCGCTGAAGATGCTGCCCTGCAAGAAGCGCAGAGCGGCAGCGGCCGGGCCGCCGAGCCCGAGGGAGCGCGGGGAGGACGAGGAGCTGCCCGGAGGCTCCGCCACGACCGGCGCTGCCGATGGCGGCGGCTCCGCCAGACCCGCGGGGAGGGGGCCTGGGGAGGCCTCGCCGAAGGGCGAGAGGAAAGCCTCCGGGAGACCAGCCCCGGGCACCGGGCAGGAGCTCCCCGCGGGCCCCGGTAGCCCGGCGGCGGCGGAAGGTACCGGGAGAGGGGCGGCTTTGGGCCCTGGGATTTTGTGGTGTTTACTTTGGTTTGGGTTTTTGTTTCTTTTTTTTCCTACGAAGGGTTATAGATGAGAATGAAAATGAGGTCTTTCCCGATGGTTTCCTATCCCTGGCAGTGTGCAAGGCCGGGTTGGACGGGGCTTGGGGCACCCTGGGGTAGGCGAGGTGTCCCTGCCCATGGCAAGGCTGGCACTGGATGGGATTTAAGGTCCCTTGCAGCCCGAACCATTCTGTGCTTGTAAGGGAAAGGGACAGCGCGTCCTTGTTCCTTAACCCCCGTGAGGCCAGAGGTGAGGGAGTCGGATCGTGTCACAAGGAAAGGCTGAGGGAGCTGGGGCTGTTGAGGCTCGAGAGGAGCCCCAGCTGAGAGGGACCCTCAGCCCTGGCTGGCCCTGGCTGGCCCTGGCTGCAGGGAGGGCTCAGGGCAGGGCCCAGGCTCTGCTCCAGGGCCCAGCAATGGCACCAGAGGGACGGGCAGGGACTGAGCCCAGCAATTCCCCCTGCACAGGAGGCAGAACTTCTGCCCTGGGCAGGAACAGATTCTCCAGAGAGGCTGTGGAGCCTCCCTGGGGATATCCCAGACCCATCTGACACAATCCTGTGCCTGCTGCCCTGGCATGGCCCTGCCTGGACAGGGAGGCAGGAGCAGGTGACCCCCTGTGGCCCTTCAGACTTGATGGATTCTGTGATTCTCAGTGAGAATTGTTGTCTCTGGTTTTGTGCTGCTGTGATGAGCTCCCTGGTCTGACTGAAAGCTGAGTGTGTGTCAGGGAAGGAGGTGGAACGGGACAGCTCCCAGTTATTTCCTAGGCTGTGGGACGTGTGGGCCTGCCCAGGAGAGAAGGGGAAGGGTTTGTAACCACTCCTGCAGCCATGTGGGTTCACTGGCCCATGGTGGCTGTGCAAATGCATCCTGAGGGTGCTGTGCCAGCTGGGAGTAATCCCCTGGCTGAGCCTGCCCCTTCTGTGGCAGTTGCATTTGTCCAGCAGGGACTACAACCATGTTTTGAACGAATCCTCAGGTTCTGGCAGTTGGCTCATGTGACAGGGGTAGGTTTGAGTGTGGCTGGGCCCAGCTGATAGTGAGGGAGTGAGGCTGAAATCGCTGGAATGGGATCTCTGTGCCTGGGTCTGTTTCCAGCAGGATGGAGCTGCTGCTGCTGCATCACACCTGTGGCTGAGCTGGACTTGGGCAGTTGGTTTGATGTGTTTGAATGGGAAATTCAGTGGAAAATTAATTTGTTAGGGTTAGGTGTAGCACACACTTTTGTGGTTTATCTTTGCTCTGTGTCCCCCTGTGGTGTATCTGACCACAGCTGGGTGTTCTGTTTCCAGGGAAGATCCCTAAGCTGTACACAGAGGTGGAAGTGAGTTCCCAGCAAGATCCATTTCCAAGTGAAAGCCCTGGAGCAGAGGCAGAGTCTCCAGGGAGAAGCTCCCTGCAGGTGGCTGCCAGAAATCCCACCACGATGAAGCCACCAAAGAACACTACAGCTGGTGAGTGCTCCCAGCAGAGTGATGAAGAAAATTTGCATTTGGTGCTGTTTATTCCATTGGATAAATGTTAAGACTGATACAGCAAACTGGAATTGTGAACACGGTGGGGGCTGTGTACGTGCAGAGTTTTTTTTTTTTAATTTTTCATCTTATGCTCCGTAATTCAGTGTCTCAATAAAGTACAGGTGTCCCAATGGAACTTGCTGGAGTGGATCTCTGCAATTTTTGGCTATTAAAAGTCACTGCTTTCCTTCAGAGAAAGTGATGGTTCTTTTCTTTCCCTGAGTCAGCAAAGCAGGACAATGCTTTTTAAGTCCTAGAAGAAGCTGTAACCTGTTTTTGCTGCGTGGTACCTGGAGTTTTGCAGCTTTGTTAAAGGTGTGAAAAGGCTGCTGAGGCCATTCTATAAATCAGTCTTGAGGAGGTGGCAGCTGCATGACCTTCATGGGCTCGAGTAACTCAGTCAGGTCCTGCAGAACTTGAATCCATCATTCAGGAGACCTTCTGGTTCCCATGGCTGTTTCTGTTTGGGCGGTCTCCCATCAGCTGGTGGGAGTTTTGCTGTTTCAGTAGCTGCAGAATTCTAGTTTGTGTTTGTTTTCAGACTCATCCTCTCACAACAAGCTGGGTGCAAAGCAGCTGAGATTTTAGATTCCATTTCTGCTGATTTTCAGAGGAGCAGGACGGGGAGGATGTCGAGAGGAGGAAGAGGAGGAGGAAGGCAACCAAACGGAAAAGAGAAGGGAGAAATCAGGGGGAAGAGGGCTCCTTGTCCTGTGATATCAAACTGGACGAGTCCCTGGATCGCACTCTGGAGGATGGAGCCAAACAGCACAACCTGACCGTGGTCAACGTGAGGAACATCCTGCACGTGAGTGTGGGGGCTGGGCTCCAGGCCAGGCTGCTGGGGCGTGCTGGTGGCTCTTGGGTTCCTCATTCTTGGTCAGCACCCACGTCCTGATCTCTCCTAATAAATCTACAGAGAGGGAACCCCGTGAATGAGTGTGTGAGGATGGGAGCACGTGATGTCCCTGCCACTGCCCTGGACCCTGCTTTGCCACTAGGTGTTGAGCCCAACTGCCCTGTGTTTACAAAGGCACCTGGGCCTGTTTTGCTTCTCCTGAGTAGCAGCAGCAGGAATAACTCAACTGAAATCATCCTTCTGGGCCCACGTGAGCCGTGTAGGCTGTGAATTCTGCTGCTTATTTTGAATGAGCTGTTTCACAAAATTCTGATGGAATTCTAATGGTGCTGACAGAAATGCATCACTTTTAGTTAATGTCCATCACACAGCTCTCAGCTGGAGAGGAGCTGCCCGAAGAATATTTGTGCTGTCACAGCTTGGGAGTGAATCTCTTAACTCTGCACCTCTCTTGGGTCTGGATTTCAGTTCATCCCAAAGCATGATCTGGAGAGCAAGAGTATTTATTTTCCCACAGGATCAAAAATTGTAGCTTTTGTTTTCCTTGCAGGCAGAATTGTTCAAATCCAGGTGATCTCAGATATTTTCCCTTTTTGCCATCGCTGTGGCAATCAGCCTGGGGACTGCCATGGTTCTTTCAGGCAGATTCACAAGTACCCTGAATTAGTGCCTTTCTCTGTCCTGTGCTGCTGTGGGAGGGCTGGAGATTCCTCACAGTCACCTGCCTTCCCTGGAGCCTCGTGGAGGCATTCACAAAATGCAGGCTGGGATATTGAGTCTCTCCTGCCTTCCTCTGTTTCTCCTAAATGTGTGCAGTGTTTGCTGGAATGATGTAGCACACTGTTTTGAAGCCTGGATATTAGTCCTTTTTTTTTTCTCCAGAAACTTACACCCTTGTTTTGGGAGCCTATGAGTGCTTAAAGATTGAAGTTTAATCAAGATTTTGGTTTTCTGTTGCACAGCTTCACAGCAGCATTTCTCCTGTGACTAGGATCAGCACATTTTACTGATTATATGACATGACAGATTACTGATATCAGGGAAACTGGTGTGGGCTTTTGTTTTGACTGTTTTCTTTACTGGGAGTTTATTCTGGGGAGCATTCACAGAGAATGTAGTGCAAATGTTTTAATCACTGCTGTGCTGCTTTAAATTTTACTGTCTGATCTCTGAACAATATTTTTACTACAGTGTGATTACAAAACATATTGTACACTGAGTATTTCCCCATCGTATTTCCAGGTAGTTTATTCTAACACTTGTTATATTGTCTGCTTCTCTTTAACAAACATCCTGGTTTTGTGTGTTCTTTAGGAAGTGATCACAAATGAACACGTGGTGGCCATGATGAAAGCAGCCATCAGTGAGACAGAAGATATTCCTTTGTTTGTAAGTAAAAAGCTTGCTCAGTTTGTTTTCTCAGTTGTTCCAAATGCACTCTGCCTTCCTGGGCCATAATGGGATGTGGGGGAAGAGGTAGAATAAATAGGCAATTTACCCCTTATAATAATTAGGTTTCATTATTAGATTTGCCACCTGGATGAAGTCAGTAGTGTCTGAGTGTAAATTATGAAACAGAAGTATGAGGAGTTATTTTTGAGGTTACTGTGGTGATGTCTGAAAAGTAATGAGTATAAAAGTATAAAGGTAATGAATATAAAAAAAGAGAAAAGTTTCATAGTAAAGAGTTGCTGGGGTAAGTCTGTAGTTAAGGAAATGACTGAATTAGTTGCTGTTGTCTTGTTTTAAACTCTCAGGAGCCCAAAATGACTCGTTCCAAACTGAAGGAAGTTGTGGAGAAAGGAGGGGTAAGTAAATAATCTGCTTTTCCTGCTGCACCTTCCCCTTGCCCAAGGGGCAGCTCCAACTTCTGCTCTTCGTGACAATGACAGGAGCCAGGGAGTGGCTGGAGCTGTGTCAGGGGAGGGTCAGGCTGGAGATCAGGGAAAGGTTCTTCCCCCAGAGGGTGCTGGGCACTGCCCAGGCTCCCCAGGGAATGGGCACGGCCCTGAGGCTGCCAGAGCTCCAGGAGTGTTTGGACATCACTCCCAGGGATGCACAGGGTGGGGTTGTTGGGATGTCTGTGCAGGGCCTGGGCTTGGACTCCTCCTTGTCCCTTCCAACTTAGCCTGTCCTGTTATTCTGTGAGTGTTTTTGCTTGTGTGACCTTCAAAGAGAAGTGTAAATGTGGTTGAGTAATCAGTTAAGACAGTGTTAACTAAAAGGATTCATTTGAGCTGAGCAGCAGAGCCAGGTCAGGGTTGGGAAGGGCAGTGAACTCCCAGTGTCCATTGTCCTGGAGTCGCTTCCTGGAGATCCCATGGGAGATTTGAAGGCTTTGTTTGAGCTCTGTTGGTTCTTGGCCACTGTGGAGATCAAGGTCACAAGCTCAGGTGCTCCTTAGATTGATGAGATTGACCCTGCCTGTGTGACACAGCCCAAGTGTTTTTGCTGTCCCTAGGTGATTCCAACGTGGAATATTTCTCCAATTAAGAAGGCAAATGAGGTGAAGGTAAGTGAATTACTGCTGGGAAAGGGGCAACTATACTGGAGGCTTCCTGCTGAGGCAGAGATCTTTCAGAGGGCTGGAGCAGACTTGTGTACTAAAACCATCTCTGGTGAGATGCTGGTGTCTGCTCATGCAGTTGTTTCCAGCATATAAATACTAAATAACTTCTGCCTGTTCTTGCACCTTTTCAAACAGCTTGCTTTCCTTTGCCAATCTTTTAGTCATTTATTTCTTTGGTTTCTTCAGAACTTCCTTTCTGAGCTTCTGGGTCTTTCCTCAGTTAGAAATATTTGCTCTGACTGTGCAGCCTTAGAGTGCAGCTCTTCCTCCTCCTGTTAACAGTGGTCACTCTCTTTCTCTGGTGTGCAGCCACCTCAGTTTGTGGACATTCCTCTGGAGGAAGATGATTCCTCTGATGAAGAATACCAGCCTGATGATGAAGATGAGGATGAGACTGCAGAAGAGGTAAATGCAGCTTGTGGAAGGTCTGTGTTCAGCACAGAGCTCTCTGTGTCTGAGGCAGGGGAACACTCTTTATTTTAACACATGGACACTTGTAAGTCGTCCTGGACCTTCCAGTAATCATTTTTCAGTGCTCTGCTATCCATTTGGCTGAAAGAGAGTCTTTGAAATGTTACCTGGAGCAGTTATTGATTGTGGCAGGATGGTTTGAGGGTGTTGTGCATCTCTTGCCCTGCAGAGCTTGCTGGAGAGCGATGTGGAGAGCACGGCTTCTTCTCCTCGTGGAGCCAAGAGGTCCAGGACAAGGCGCTCCTCTGACGAGGAGGGAGGGACACTCTGTGAGGTAAAGCTGGAGGAAACAGCCATTCCATTGTTCCTAATTTATTAATCCAAACCTAAAAAAACCAGATCAGTTCCTAAAGCTGTGGGACATTCCAGCTGCCAGGTGGCTTTAGGGTCCCACTGCCACATTTCCTTGCAGGAAGGGCTGAGTCTAAAATAAGACTCTGGGAATGGAAACAGTTGTCAGTTGCTCAGGTAATGATTATTTTTCTGGTCTTTGCTGAGGAGTGCAGGAGAATGCTTGCTGTGCTTGGCTTAGGAGAAGAAAGTGAGGTTGGTAAAAGCATAAAGGTGTTTGTGTGGCTGTGCACAGTCAGAGAGAGGGGTAGGTGCAGTGTGATACAGGCCAAGGATCAGCAAACAACAAGAAAGCCCCTAGGAGCTGACACTGGGATCAAAAGCAGCAATATTATACTGATATTTCCACATTCTACTAACCATGAGTTTGTTTCAGGGAGGATTCTGCCACACTAATTGGTGTTCAGGTTTATCAGCTCTGATAATGTTGAGACTGATACTCAGATCTTCCAAGTGTCTCCTTTCCAGCAAATCTTTGTATTTATTTATGCTTTCTGAAAACTAAAGTCAGAGTAATAGGAGAAATCCACTTCTGTGAAGCATTTCTACTGTTTCTGGTCGAGCAGAAAAAGGGATTTACTCTGTCCTTGGAAATTTCTGTGCTAAATAAAACCTTTTAATACAAAGGCCTTTTTAATTAGATGGAGAAAGTCACTCCACCTGTTGTTAGACACATTAGTGCTGAAGTGGTTCCCATGGGACCTCCACCACCTCCTAAACCCAAGCAGACCAAAGACAGCACCTTCATGGAGAAGCTGCATGCAGTGGATGAAGAGCTGGCCTCAAGCCCTGTCTGCATGGACTCCTACCAGGTACAGTGCTGGGGGCTGTGCTTGGGGGGGTTGGGTGGTTAAAATTTGTTAAAGAGGAGGGGACTTTCTGGGTTTTTTTCTGGGACTTTCTGGTGTTCTCTGCTCCTCCTTTTATTGCATTGTGCTCTCCTCCTGTAACTTCAAATAATGAATGGAGCTCTGAGCAGCCTCAGCCTGGGCTTGTGCAAGGTGTCCCTGCCCATGGTGGGGGGCTTGTAACAACAGGATCTTTAAGTCCCTTCCCATCTAAACTATTCCATGGGTCTTTGATTCTGTGAGATTGAATCTTCATAGCATGCAGGACATTCAGAGGTAGCTATTAAAAATATTGTTAGTGATGCACACTTTTAGTTTCTTGTGATGACACTGTTTATGCCCATAAGTCTCTCACTGCTGTGGTTTCAGCTGTTAAGTGTAACTCTATAACATTTACATAACTGATGAAAATAGTTTTCCTTTTGAAAATTATCCTGCTTGCTTAGTTACGTTTTGTAGGCACAATTTTTACTGTTAACAGCCAAGGAATTTGGTTCTCAAGAGACCCAGTGACCCATTTTAAAAACGGGAAAAGCTTTGCTGCTCTGTGTTCCCGGGCAAGGCTGAGGTGAAGAGGCAGTGCTGGGCTCCTGCTCCAGATTAATGTCAGAGGGTGAAGAATAAAACATAAGCGAAAGAATCAAATATTACAAGTGGAAACTGCTTCCTGGGTGGCAGATAAGAGCAGTAAACGAGCAATAATACATTTATATGTATATTTATAAAGAACAGCAGCCTGACAGAGAGGCAGAGTAGCGAAAGCTCAGCTTTCTCACCCTACGGAAGTAAAGGATTCTCTGCGGCAGGAAGCCAATATCTTTGGGGTTGGGCTTGCTTGGGCTGGGCTGACAGTCCCAGGAAGGCCTGGTTTGTCTGTGCAGCCCCTGGAGGACAGCCTGATCGCCTTCAGGACTCGCTCCAAGCGGCCGCTGAAGGACGTTCCCCTGGGGCAGCTGGAGGCCGAGCTGCGCGCGCCCGACATCACCCCCGACATGTACGACCCTGGCACGGCCGACGACGAGGAGTGGAAGAGGTGGCTCGGGGGGCTCATGAACGATGATGTGGAGAATGAAGGTACCTGGCAGATGTGGAGCTCTGTGTGTGTGGGACTGGGACTGGGACTGGGGGGTTCTGTGGTTTGAGCAGGCCAGGTTTGGCTCTCTGGGAGTTCATGGAAGGATCTGGGCACAGCTGCGGTGCTCAGGTGCAGCGCAGCTTGAGCAGCAATATTTAGGTGGTAAAACAACCTGAAATTAGGTGATAATGCATCCTGAAAGCTTCAGGTAGTTCAGACTTCAGTGCTTGCCTTGTGGTTGAATGTAATTAAATTTTCTCGAAGTGCTGCAGCTGGGAGGTGGAGCCAGGCTGCGGATGGGTCGATGGAACAGCCCTGGGAGAAGGACTCGGGAGGCTGGACCTGAGCTCGGAGCCCTCCCTGAGCCCTGGGCTCATCCCCCAGTGTGGGAAAGGGTGGGGATTCTGCCTCTCTGCCCTGCTCAGGTGAGACCTCACCTGCAGAGCTGCCCCAGCCCTGGGGGCCATCACTGAAAGGACCTGGTGCTGCTGGAGAGAGTCCAGAGGAGGCTCCAGGATGATCAGAGGGATGGAGGAAAGGCTGAGGAATTGAAAATGTTGAGCCTGGAGAAGAGAAGGCTTTGGGGTGGCCTCGTTGTGGCCTCCCAGGACCTGAAGGAGCTACAAGGAACATGGGGAGAGACTGCTTCCAAGGGACTGGAGTGGTGTGATGAGGCAGAATGGCTTTACACTAAGAGAGAGGAGGTTCAGATGAGGTATTTGGAAGGAATTGTTCCCTGAGAGGGTGGGGAGGCCCTGGCACAGGGTGCCCAGAGAAGCTGTGACTGCCCCAGGCCTGGAAGTGTCCAAGGCCAGGTTGGACAGAGCTTGGAGCAGCCTGGGGTAGTGAAGAGTGTTCCTGCCATGGCAGGGGGTGTACCCAGGTGATTATTAGGGTTCCTTCCCACCCAAACCATTCCATGATTCTGTGTTGAAAGCCTGAAGCTTTGTTTTCTGTTTACACATGATGTTCTTGTCTGCAACCATTAATTTGTTTAATCCTGTGCCTGAGTCTTGCAATCAGCTTTCCTCACCTTCCCCATGCACCTTAGTGAGATTTTTTTAAACTTCAGATGTCTCACTTGTAAATATTTACTCACCAACACACAGGAACTGGCAACCACAAAGGGAAGTGGTGGATTTAACCCCTGGTGCTGAGTCCTGGTGCTCAGCATTGATCAACCTTAATCCCAGTGTGTCGTGCTCCTTGTTTGGGGCACAACTCTTTTGGGTAAAAACAGCTCTTTTCTTTTTGAGGAGAAACAGGAACAAGCTCTGGGGCCTGGCTTCCTTTTTTCCTGTATTTACTGGTTGCTTACAGTTGAGCACGTTGAATATAAAACAGAAATTACACTGCTTGACTCTTTCTAAATTTAGCTGAAACTCAGATCCCAGAGAATCAAGCCAGATTTTTAGAATGGGAGTGATTGTAGGTCAGGGTCCTAACAGCTCAGTGTGAAAGGAAGATAGGTTTGATATTACTTCCATAAAAGAAATACAGTTCATTTCTAGCAGTTGCACTGTTTCATTTCCAGCCCACTTTGTGCCAGGTCAGGCACTGAACAAAGAGCTTCTGCTCCTGGCAGCTGCTTGGTCCTGGGGCAGGGTAATGACAGTTCAAAACCTGCTTCTTCTTAGATGAGGCAGATGATGATGATGATGACCCTGAGTACAATTTCCTGGAAGATCTGGATGAACCAGACACAGAAGACTTCAGGAATGACCGTGCTGTGAGAATCACGAGTAAGTTTCCCAGGAAATCCCCCTCCTTTCTTGTTGGGAGTAGTAATTCATTGGGAAAAGCGTTTTGTTGCAAGGATTTTTGCAGTGTAGGGTAATTAAATAAAGATCTGCATGTTGGCTTGACCAGGTTTGGCTCTCAGGGGGTTCATGGAAGGATCTGGGCAGAGCTGCTGTGCTCAGGTGCAGCACAGCTTGAACAGCAATATTTAGGTGATAAAACAACCTGAAATTAGGTGATAATGCATCCTGAAAGCTTCAGGCAGTTCAGACTTCAGTGCTTGCCTTGTGATTGAATGTAATTAAATTTTCTCTAAGTCCTCACAGTCTTCAACTTAGTTTTATAAACGTATCACTTTCCATCTTTGCAACAGGCCACACTTGCTCTAGGTCTTATTACAGATTACCATAACTTTAAATTTAATCATGAAAATGATGTTTTATATGATATTTCTGAATCCAGACAATCTCAGCTCAAGCTTTTTTGGGCCCAGCATTAAAAAGGGAATTATCAGGGACCTTTTCCTTTTTGGTCCTCTGTTTGCAAGAGGAGAGTTTCCCTTTCTGAGAGAAATTCCTTAAATGAGTTCATATTATGACAGGATTGCTGAGTGCTTCTTGGAAAAGGAATCTTCAGAATTCTTTTTAATTTTACTTGCAGAAAAGGAAGTGAATGAGCTGATGGAGGAGCTGTTTGAGACAGTAAGTGATGAACTGAGTGTAGCACTGAAGAATAGAGCTGTCAGATGTGACATGGAGTCTGAAGGGGTGGCTCTGGGAATGCTCAGTGCTGGGGGTGTGCCAAGGGCTCTGCCATAACTGGGTCATTTTTAGCCTTAGGAAGCAATGTCTGTAGGGATTTCCTGGAGTGAAGATCTGTAGGGATTTCCTGAAGTGAAGATCTGTAGGAATTTCCTGGAGTGAAAGTCTGTAGGAATTTCCTGGAGTGAAAGTCTGTAGGGATTTCCTGAAGTGAAGATGTGTAGGGATTTCCTGAAGTGAAGATGTGTAGGGATTTCCTGAAGTGAAGATGTGTAGGGATTTCCTGGAGTGAAGATGTGTAGGGATTTCCTGGAGTGAAGATCTCTAGGGATTTCCTGAAGTGAAGATCTGTAGGGATTTCCTAAAGTTAAGATCCATAGGAATCTCCTGAAGTGAAGGTCTGCAGGGATCTCCTGAAGATCCATAGGAATTTCCTGAAGTGAAGGTCTGTGGGAATCTCCTGAAGTGTCTGTGCTGAGAGGATCACCATGAGCTTTATTAGCCAAAGGTAAATTTATTCCTTGAGCTTTCTCCTGACTTGCTCCATGTTTGCTGCCAGTTCCAGGACGAGATGGGCTTCTCCAACATGGAAGATGAAGGGCCAGAAGATGAAGATGTTACAGAGTCTCGGCCAAATTTTAACACCCCACAGGCCCTCAGGTATTTGTTTAGGTATTAGGGCATTTGTTTAGGTATCAGGGCATTTGTTTGTGGTCCTGATCTCTTCTGAGGAAAAGCCTCTGGTTAGCTGTGGCAGCCACCAAAGACAGAGACTGTCTTGGCAGTGCAGGCTACTGTTCTGAAACCTCGGAGCCATTTTTATTCATGGCATTGGACAATTAAATGGATCCTTTTTTTTCCCTGTTTGTCACCGTTGACTTCACTGGTTTTCATGCATCTGAAAATTCAAAACAATGAAAAAAGTGATGGAAAGAGCAAGAGTCCCTGCACTGAGGTTGGTGCTGCTCTGTATCTCAGCTGAAAACAGCCAAGGCCTTTCAGAATGTGCCCCAACAAGGCAGGGTCTGCAGTGGGGAACTCTGTCCCTGCTTCTTCAACCTCTGGGCTCTATAGAAAATCATAGAATGGTTTGGGTTGAAAGGGAACTTAAAACTCATCCCATTCTACCCCCTGCCATGGGCAGGGACACCTCCCACTATCCCAGGCTGCTCCAAGCCCTGTCCAACCTGGTCTTGGGGACTTCAGGGATGAAGCAGCTACAGCTTCTCTGGGCACCCTGTGCCAGGGCCCCCCCCACCCTCACAGAGAAGAATTTCTTCCCAAAACCTAATCTAAATCTCTCATCTTCTAATTTAAAACCATTCCTGTGTCCTCTCACAATCTGTCCAAGTAAATTGTCACTGGCACTGCTCAGTGGAGCAGCAGGTGGCACAGATGGGGTGGTTCTTCCAGGAAATGGAAGAACCTGGATCTGCTGTGTGTGGGATCAAAGCTCTGCAGGACCTGTGCAAAGAATGTCCCAGCCTCAGTGGCAGCCACTCCTCATGCTTGTGCTCTGCTCTGTGCTGGTGGCTGTAGTGATGCAAAATCATTGCAGAAAAAAAGATAATTTTCTTTCCCTTTTTATTGCGAAGGGGNCATCCTTGGCAGTGTCCCAAGCCAGGCTGGACAGGGCTTGGAGCACCCTGGGACAGTGGGAGGTGTCCCTGCCCATGGCAGGGGGTGGGATGAGATGATCTTTAAGGTCTCTCCAACCCAGAATATTCCATGGTTCTGTGATTTCTCTCTAGGTAATAATTCCACTGTATTTCACCAGCTGCAGACTGGTTAAAGAGGAGCTGCAGGATGAGTGGTGTCTCCTTGTTTATGGGGCAGAGCAGCTCAAGATCAAGCTGTGTCTGTTTGGGAAAGGAGCTAAAATGAAGGCTGGAGTTTCTGGATGCTCTCTCTGGGCTGAGCAGTGCCAGAGGGGAGTGCAGCAGCTCTAAAACCAGCTACAAACTGAAACTTTATGCTTTCATTTGTATGCATTTGGCTTTGAGAATGGGTGGTTTTATTACTTTTTCTTTGGTGGGCACTTCTCCCAGTTGTTTCTTCCTTGGTTAGAGAAAAAAATATTCGAAATAAACGTGAATCCTTATTAAATCATACATTTATGACATTTTGCTCTGCCTGGTTTCAAACAGATTTGAGGAGCCTCTGGCCAATTTGCTGAACAAGCAGCACCGGTCGGTGAAGGAACACCTGGGGCAGATGAGAATGAAAAAGTCTATGATCAAAGCATCCCAAGAGACTGAAAAATCAAAAACCCCAAATGAGAAGCCCCTCCAGAGCCTTGTTCTGGACAGTGCACAAAGGAAGAGGCTCCAGCAGCAGATGCAGCAGGTATTCAGTGTTCTGGATGCTCTGATCTGAGGAGTGTTTGCTGTGCACAGTGAGGGGCAGGGGAAGCCAAGGGCACAGCAGGGTTTTGCTTCCTTCAAGGAATTTACTGGAAAAGCTCCATTTGAATTGGAGCTTTATTAGGTGATATTCACATGCCTGATTTCATATGGAAAGACAGTTGGGATTGAGTGAAGTGGAGCTCATTTCTTGGCATCTGTTCTCATGTGAGATGTTGTCTTGGCATTCTGTCAAAATCCTGTTTTCACCAACTTCTTTATTACTGTCTAAGAATATGATTCTTGATATAGCTTGGGTTCTTTTTTTCCCTCCTGCCACCACACAGAACTGTATAGAAATTCAGAAATGGGCAGTTCTGAGAGCTGAAATCATTGTTGCTAAAGAAATAGTTATGTATTTATTTAGGAAAAAATACCCTTTCTGTGTTGGTTGTTATGAGGCTTTGTCACAAAAGCTGGGAAACTGCATGAAGACTTCAACAGATGATGTGCTCAAAAATTTGTGTAATAAACTTCCTGCTAGTGAATACTAAAGTTTCCCCTCAGTTTTCTATTGCTTACAAGATTTTTTGCAGAGATTTTTTTTGGTGTGCTCAGGAGATATTTCTTGTGCCTTTGGACTTGTGCTTTCCAGTTTCTTGGGTTTCTGATAAACTGAAATAAACAATTTGTCTGATTTTATTCCTCAAGCATGTTCAACTTCTGACTCAAATCCATCTCCTGGCAAGTTTCAACTCTGCTCTAAGTTCAGAGGCCAGCACCACCCAGATGTTTTTGGTAAGGAATTCCTGAAATCAGAGCTCCATGAATTCAAATGATTGCTGGTCCCTGGGCATACTTAAAGAGATGAATTTATTTAATGGATCCCATTAAACTGAGAACTAAACTTCTGGAAAGGGCAGGGTTTAAAAAAAATAAAAATCATGGAATCTCAGAATGATTTGGGTGGGCAGGGACCTTAAAGACCACTCAGTGCCACCCCCTGCCATGGGCAGGGACACCTCCCACTATCCCAGGGCACTCCAAGCCCCATCCAACCTGGCCTTGGACACTTCCAGAGATGGGAAATTCACAATTCTCCTGGCACCCTGTGCCAGGGCCTCCCCACCCTCACAGTAAATCCTCTATACCTGGATTAGCAATGCCCCAAATCAAGCCTTTTAGGGCACTACCTGTATTTGTTCTCTGCCTCCCTCTGATGTGTTTCTGTGCCTGACTTTGCAGAGCGAGCTGGGGAGCTTTGCCCACAGCTCCACCCTGCTCCGGGTGCCCCTCAACCCCAAATTCCAGACCATGTTCCAGCCCTGTAACTTGCAGGGGGCCCTGCAGCTCATCGAGGACTTCCATGCCCAGGTCCCCGTGGACTGCAGCCCTAGGAAGGCTGTGAAGAAGAATGGTAAGTGAGGGCACAGGGTGGGGAAAGCATTGGCAGGGAGAGTTATTCCATGTGCTAAGGGAGATTCCCAGTTTGACCCTCCTAGAGCAGCTCTGGGGTCCCTCAGACTGTCACTGCTGGGGCTGAGGCCCCTTCACAGTGACCCAACAGGGCCCTGCTGGTCCCAGTCAGACCAGTTTGCTCCCAGCTCAGCCCCAGTTTGCTCTGGCTCCTTCCAGCCCATGGATGGTGGAGCAGCCACAGGAACAGCTGCAGGTGCTGCCCCCAGGGAGGGACCCTGAGCAAAGGCCCCTCCATGGCTCGTGTCCCCTCCCAGGCTGTGCCTGATGCTCCTGGGGAGGGGGCTCAGAGTGGCCACTTGGCCTTGAACTTCGCCTTGCTACAGAGCAAAAGAAAAGATGGAAGGGGAAAAGAATTTTACCTTTTGCTGCTGTAAACTTAGGGGGAAAAATCTAGGAAATCTGCAAATTCTAAAAACAGGAAGAAAAACTTTTTGCACTGAAAGGAGTGAAAGAAACAGTGTTTTCAAGAAGTGAGTTGTGAAAAACGTTCATCCACATACACAACTGTCCTTAACTGCTAATTCTTTTCACAGCAAGTGAATTCTCATGTTTGCCAAAGCAAGTGGCCTGGATTTTGGCAACGAGGAAAGTCTTTATGTACCCTGAGCTGCTGCCAATTTGTTCCTTGAGAGCAAACCCTCTCCGGGACAAGATCTTCTTCACCAAGGCAGAGGACAAGTAGGTGCTTCGATTATTGCACAAAATGTGTGGAAATGGCACTTGTTTGTTAAGAAGAATTCCTGGGGTGAAAGCTGCCACATCCCAGCAGCTCCCTGAGAGGTTTATCTCCTCCCCTCCCTCCTTCCCTGTGCAGCTTGTTGGCTTTAGGGCTGAAACATTTTGAAGGGACGGAGTTCCCAAAGCAGTTGATCAGCAAATACCTCCTGCCCACCAAAACTGCCCATCAGCTGACAGTGAGGATCAAGAACCTCAACATGAACCGAGCTCCCGACAACATCGTCAGGGTAAGGGGCACGTCCTGGCCTTTGTTCCAGCAGGGCAGAGCTGCTCTGGGTTCCAGGGGCCTCTCTGTGCTGACACTTCCTTAAAATAAAACGTCATGCTTTTGTTAGCAGTGAGGATTTAGCCTTTTGTTTACCTTAGCCCCTGGACTTGGCAAGTACTTAGATTACTGTTTTGACTCTTTAGAGCCCAGATAGTGCTGGTACAGCTCAGTAACCCTCACAAAAATTCATACAAGTAACCTTTTGAGTAGCAAAACTGAAAAAAAAGTGCTGTTTGCAGTCAGCTGGGCAATAATTCTGTCCCATAAGCTACTGGGAACTGCTGAAGAGAAAGTAAGAACCAAAACCACTTAAAACAACACCTGCACATCTGCCTGAAACTCTGTGAGAGCAGCCAGGATGGCAGCGAGCTCCTGTTCAGCCCTGGTCATTAACTTTTAATGTTTCTGTGGGTAGAACCTCATTAAAGAATTGCTTTATTCACACAAGAATTTTCACACAGAGCACAGTCCTCCTCCACCCCAGCAGCACCTGGGCAGGTGACCTGACCACAGTCACCTTGTCTGGCCTTCTCTGTCCCCACAGTACTACAAAAAGACAAAGCAGCTGCCTGTGCTGCTGAAGTGCTGTGAGGAAATCCAGCCCCACGAGTGGAAGCCGCCTGTGGAGAGGGAAGAGCATTGCCTGCCCTTCTGGTTAAAGGTAGTTTCTTGCTGCTCTACACCCAGGCCTGCAGGGGAATTGTTGTTTGGTTCATTTCTTGTGGGTTTTACTTGGGTTTTGTGTGGATTTTCCTTGTGGGCATTTCCCTGGAGGCATGGAGACCATGCCTTTGAGTCAGTCTGTCGGGGGGGACTGTGCCCAAGGGAGCAACTGGACTCAGATGCCACAAAATCCAGTTCTCTTGATCACCCCTTGTTACACAGGGAAGTTTCCTTCCC
This sequence comes from Chaetops frenatus, assembly GCA_013400775.1. Lineage (NCBI taxonomy): Eukaryota > Metazoa > Chordata > Aves > Passeriformes > Picathartidae > Chaetops > Chaetops frenatus. The sequence continues at coordinate 16,290 of VZTR01024963.1, forward strand.
ACAAAATCTTGTGTTTACTAAAGCAACCTTTATAAAGCAGTTCAGTCTTGTTTTTCTCAGGATCTCAGAATCTCCTAAAGGCTTTGCAGTGCAATGCATCAATTTAAAGTACTGTTAAGTAACATGCAGTAGTATAAAGGAAATAAAACCCACTTGTAGAAGCAGGTTGCTGTCTGTTGCCTTCTGTGCTGCTGTGTGAAGGCAAGAATACAGGAATAGCCCATAAATAATAAATTCCAATGAATTCTTGCTCCCTTCAGGCAAGCTTGCCCTCCATCCAGGGGAAACTGAAGCAGCTGGCAAAAGATGCCAAGGAGGCAGTGGCTTCACCTGATGCAGAATCTGCCTTTTTGGAGGCAGAGAAGGAAACTTCAGACCTGGAATGTGATGACAAATACCCTCTGCTGATGCCCAAGGGGCTCGTGCTGACCCTGAAGCCTTTGAGCAGCCGGTTCTCCTGGAGGGCCAGGAGGAGGCAGAGGTCACCAGCTCTGAAGCCTGTCCTGATCCACCCCAGTCCCTGTCTGCAGCCCAGTTCCAACCCCATCAACATCCAGAAAACTCTGAAATTGTCCCAGCCAGAGGCTTCTCCTACCAAGGTCCTGGTCCAGGTCCCTCGGCCCATTCAACCAGCACCAGTCATGCCCGGGGTGCAGCCCCTGAATGTTCCAGCAGTGGTGGGAGGTGGAGATGGCTTGGAATTCCAGAACGTGCTTTCCGCTGCCCATCCAGACTCCAGACAAGCCTTCCCAGCTGCTGTGTCACCAGCTCTGGTGTCCCCAGACCCCGTGACTTTCCAGCCCAAGGTGATGCTGCCAGCCTTGGCTGGGACGAAAACACGCAAACCTTGTGTGCGTAAGGGCTACCAGAGGAAAAAAGGGGCAAGATGTGCCCCGGTGATAAAACCTTCCCCTCTGATCCAGCCCTCCCCTGTCATCCTGACTGTCCCTGCCACCACAGTGAAGGTGGTTAACATTGGCAATGGTTGCAACATGATCCAGCCCCTCAACACGGCAGTGGGTCGGGGCACTCAGGCCATTCCGGTCACAACCTTGCTGGTGAATCCATCCACGTTCCCATGTCCATTAAATCAGCCTCTGGTGACCTCTTCCATCCCATCACTGATTGTTTCTCCCAACCCTGTTGGGCTGTCTGCACCTGCTGTGGGTGAAGGGGAGGAGCAGCTGACCCTGGTCCCTGCTCCCGGTGCCTTTCCTGCAGCAGAGCCCAAGGCGGAGTCCCCGGAGCTCTTTGTTCCCTGCTCCACTGTGTCCCCCAAGGGGAAGTGTGGGACAAACCCTGCCACTTCCCACGAGGGCACTCAGGACAAGGGGAGCAAGAGTGACTGCTGGGCAGTGGGAGAGGGAGATGGGAACACATCAGAGCCGTTGCCTGTGGACCTCTTGCCACACTTAGAAGATCCCAATGATTCGGTGACGATCAAGTCTGAAGATTCGGGTGTTGCTCCCAAAGAAGCAAACTCGGCACAGAAGAGGGACGTTCTGTGTGCTGAAGGAAAGGAGGAGTTCATGCTGGGCCTTGGCCAGGAGCTGAGCATGGAGGCTGCGTGTGCCTGTGGAGATGACCCCAAGAAGGAGCACGTTCCCTGCGAGGTGAAGGGAGAGGAGGAGCGCCGGGCTGTGCCCTCCCCTCCCCAGGGGGAGGCAGGGGGGGCTGCTGGGCCACCGGCGAGCTGTGACTCTCCAAAGAACCCCCCTTACCCAGCAGAGGGGGAGGCAGAGTTCAGCAGCCCCCCAGGAAGACCAGAGGACTCATCCAGCATTGATGGTCAGTCTGTGGGGACACCGGCCGGCCCCGAGGCTGCAGGAGAGAGGGAAGGGCAAGAAGAAGAGGAAGAAGATGACTTTGATGATTTTACACAAGACGAGGATGAGGAAATGTCATCGGCCTCAGAAGAGTCTATTCTGTCAGTGCCAGAACTGCAGGTAAAGGCAAAACTTTCAAACCCTTAAAGGCAAGTGTGAGTGTCTTGAAATACCCTGTGGGGTCAGGGCCAACCCCACTGGGAAGATGGGCTGCCAACTCTGTAAGAGCCTGGCATGGTGCTAGTCACAGAGACATTGGACACCATGCTTTCCTGGGCAGATTTTAACCCCAGGCTGAGAATTTATTGCAAATATGCAGATTTAAACTCTGCTGAGCTGCAAGGACTCCTCAGTGAGGCTGCTCTATAAGAAGTACTTTCAGTAAAAATGACTTCCTAGGTCACAATTCCAGCAAGGTTTTAAGAGCTAAGATGATCATTAAGGAATCGTTAAGGAATCCTTTCTAATGTAAGGCTTAATCTGCTGAATGGCAAATGCTGAAATTTAATTTTGCATGGTACAATTTTAGTACAGCTCTGGAGGGGTTTGAATTCTGTTCCTTAATAGAATCCTTTAGTTGGGCAGGTGCTGATTTGTGAAATTGGCTGTTGGAGTCATGGTGCAGTGAGGAAGTTGCTGGATGATATTAAACCAAGCAACAATATAAAACCATATAATTTTTTTGTTATGAATTGCTTTCTAAGGAGACAATGGAAAAACTTACTTGGCTTGCAACAGAGAGACGTTTAAGCCAGGAAGGAGATTCTGAAGAAGAGAATTCCCAGGAGGAGAACTCTGAGCCTGAGGAAGAGGAGGAAGAGGAAGGGGAAGGAATAGAGAGTTTACAGAAAGATGATGAAACTTGTGGAGATACATCAGAGGAGCCTAAATCTGCCTTCACAATGGCCCAGGCAGCTTCCCCACAGGTGGAAGCCCACAGGATGCCAGCAGGTGAGTGCTGGGCAGTTTTTGGGATGGCAGCAGGTGAATTCTTTGGGGTTTTATTGGACACAGGGAAGGGGGAAGTAGAGCTGCTCTCTGCAGGGGAAACAAAACAGTGAAGATCCTGTTTCATTCTTCATTAATGAAGATCTGGGTTTCATTTCATGGATGTATCTGAGCCAAGTGGTGCTTTCCAGCTGGAAATACAACTTTGGGACCCAAGTCACAGCTCTGTAAAAACAGTCTCTTGCATGTGAGCCAAGGGGGGTCTTTAGTGCCTCAAAAACTTGCAGACAGATTTATGGGTTGGGTCAGCTAATACCTAATACCTGTAGAAGAACAATATTAAATAGTCAAATCTTTGCTAAGTTGAATATTGCCTGACAAGGTGAAGTTGGAGAGAAGGAAATGAAACAAAGTCCAGCAAGTGGTAAATGAACTTGAACTTTGAGGGGACCATAGCCCATTAGGTCAACAGATTCCTGATCCTAAAGCCACAAAAATCTGGATGTAGCCCCTCTTAGTACCCTGTACCAAATCTGCATGTAGCCCCTGTTTCATTCCCTGTTGTGTGACACCAGGTATTTATCTGTGATTTTAACTGTTATGGAAATAATAAGCGAAAAGAATAATTTGCAGAGTTAACAGCCAGCTCTGGGGGCTCGTGTTGTGTCTCTGTTCCTCCCATGGCTGTTCTGCCCTGGTCTGCAGGACTCTGTTCCAGGAAAAGCTGGGGTGGGCCTGTGGCTGTATCCAGAGGTTTTTCCTGTCAGATGCTGTGGAAACAAACAGCCAATTGAAGATGTTGGCCAGCCTGACTTGAGGGAAGGGTATTTCTCCTACACTTAAGTGGAGCACAGAAAACTCATCACCAGCTCTGAAAGCTGCTGTCCTGATGGAGTATTGCCCTGGCAGAGCCATGGGGTTCCTCTACCACCAACTGGCCTTGTTCTCCTCCACAGGAGAGAACCTGAAAGCCCCTGGGAAGAGCAGGAGCTCCCACAGAACCAGGAACAAGCGGGGCCGGGCTCGTGCCAGCAAAGACACCTCCAAGCTGCTCCTGCTGTACGATGAGGACATCCTGGAGAGGGATCCCCTGCGTGAGCAGAAGGACCTGGCCTTTGCCCAGGCCTACCTGACCAGGGTAAGGCAGCCCAGGAACAGGAATGTCAGAGATTTGGGGTCCTCTGACACAGGACTGAGCCACAGAACTGCCAGTTCTGACTGGGAATGCTGGTCTGGCTGGGGTGGAGTTACTTCTTCCTATGCCCCGTGTGTGGTGCTTCACTTTCCAAACTGTGTCTGTGAACTGAGAGTTTTCCTGCTTTTGCTCTTCCTCCTCCCTCCCCTGTCCTGAGTGGGAGAGCTGGAAGTGAAGGAGTCAGGGGCTGGGGATGCTCAGCTGCTGCACTCAGTCCACAGCCCCAGAACCTTCTGAATTTCTGAACTTCCCAGTGTGGGTTGGGATCCCTGCTCTATTGAGCACCTCAGGTTTCTTTTTAAGGAAGAGACTTGGTTACTTCAACAAAATTGCAACCACTGTATAAATTCTGAGTAGAGGAGATCGAAGATTACTAGATTAAAATAATTTAGGGGAGAAATTCCTCCCTGTGAGGGTGGGGAGGGTGCCCAGAGCAGCTGTGGCTACCCCTGGATCCCTGGCAGTGCCCAAGGCCAGGTTGGACACTGGGGCTTGGAGCAGCCTGGGACAGTGGGAGGTGTCCCTGCCCATGGCAGGGTAGAATGAGCTGCCTTTTAAGTTCCCTTCCAACACAAGGCATTGTGTGATGAAGTTGTTTTTCCTCCTGGATGTCAGCAAGCCCTGTTGCTCCCCCAGGTCCGTGAGACCCTGCAGCACATCCCAGGGAAGTACGAAGATTTCCTGCGCGTTATCTACGAGTTTGAGATCAGCACGGACAAACGGACAGCTGTGGATCTCTACTCCACTCTGCAGAAACTGCTGCACGACTGGCCACAGCTGCTCACAGATTTTGCTGCCTTTCTTTTACCAGAGCAAGCTTTGGAGTGTGGGCTGGTAGGTAGAGTGAAAGGAGGAGGCCAGATTTTAAGTAACATGAGTGCTTGTGGGAGTGAAAAGATCAAGATCTTCCTAGGGCAAGAAAGGCAAACAGCTGGTAAGTCACTTGCTTACCTTGCTGCTTTTATTAATCAGAGTTGGAAATTTGGTGTTCTTTGTAAATCTCCTGCTCAGTGTGGCTGTGGAGGATCAGCCTTTCTTCCCCACTTGCATCACATCTGACTGCAGAGAGCACGTGCAGATACAGCAAACAGTGGTTCCCCTTCTCCAAATCTGCCTTCCACTTTGTAGGACAGAGGGTTTCACCTGTTCCATTCTCTCTGGATTTCCTTATCTTATGTGCAAAGCCAAACTTTATAGCTCATGTAAGTATTGGTTATACAAAGTGGTGTTTCTTTTCCTCTGCCTCTCCCCAGTTTTGTGAAGGGCATCAATACAATGGAAAACAAAGACCAGGACAGGAATTTTACAGCCTCAGTCAGTTTGAGATGCATGGGAATATGTGCTTGAACATCAGGGTGAATCTTTTTCTTTTGGCCAGTTTGAGGAGCAGCAAGCCTTTGAAAAGAGCCGCAAGTTCCTCAGGCAGCTGGAGATCTGCTTTGCTGAAAATCCTGCCCACCACCAAAAGATCATCAAAGTCCTGCAGAGCTGTGCAGACTGTCTGCCCCAGGAGATTGCAGAGGTAACCAGGGACCCCTTTCCCCCAGTCTGAGTGCAGTCAGCCAGCCTGGTTCCTTGTCCCTGTCCTGCTCCTGGAGACCACAGGAGGTGGCTGAGCACATTCTCCCTTTTGGGGGCACAGCTCGAATTCGTGGAGTCACAGAACGATTTGGGTTGGGAAGGACCTTAAAGCCCATCTCATTCCAGCCCCTGCCTTGGGCAGGAACACCTCCCACTAACCCAGGTTTCTCCAATTCCCATCCAACCTGGCCTTGGATTCAAGGGGGATGGGAGCTGCCTCTCCAAGAGGCTGCACAGTCGATGCCCTGTGCGTTTCCTCTCTCCCACCTCCATCTTGCCTTTACCACCTTGCAGTTGAGATTTTAGCTTAGTGCCATCTACAGAGCCTGCCTGGAATTCTGGAGGAATATTTCCAGGCTGATTTAATAGCTGGGTGTGGGATGATCTCAGAATATCCAGGAGATTGTTCCCATGCAAGCAGCAACTTCCAGGTTGGAGCTGTAATGAGCTGTGGTGCTCCCGTTGCTCTGGGAATCCTTCAGAGGACACTGTGATGATGTGGAACGAGTCTCATTTTCTCTGGATTTCTCTCTTCCAGCTGAAGACCCAAATGTGGCAGCTGCTGAAGGGACATGACCACCTGCAGGATGAGTTCTCTGTTTTCTTTGATCACCTGCGGCCCTCAGCCAGCCGCATGGGAGATTTTGAGGAGATAAACTGGACAGAAGAGAAGGAATATGAGGTGGAGCAATCCTTCCCCTAAAACCAGAAGTGATAAAAGCAGAGATAAACACGTTTGAACTGGAAGAACACAAAATACAGGGTGCACTTCCAGGGAGAGGGAAGCAGTGGGATGGGAGAGCTGCTGGTGGACTGAAGCAAACTCTTCAAGTTTTTGAAGAGGATTTGTGTCTCTGGGGGATACAAAATTTGGTCACCTGAGAGCAGCTCCTGTGTGTTTGTTTTGCTGTAGTTTGATGGGTTTGAAGAGGTGTCTCTGCCAGATGTGGAAGAGGAGGATGAGCCACCCAAGATTCACGGAGCCACCAGAAACAAGAAGCGGAAAGAGATTGGAGGCCAACAGCAGGACAAGGTGGGCCTGGGGTATCTCCCTGCTCTTTCTGAGCTCTGAGCAGATGCTTGGGGGTAAATTCTCTGCTGGAGAGATGTGGCAACAGCCCCACAAAGGTGGGAGAGGCGGGATGGGCACGTTCCTGTTGTGCTTTGCTTGCCATCATCACTTCAGTTCTCTGCGGGTGGTGCAGCTCCCCTGGCCCCCCCCGTGTCCCCCCTGTTCCCTGAGTGTGTCTGTCTGTCTGTCTCTCTCTCTCTCTGTCTGTCTCTCTCTCTCTCTGTCTGTCTCTCTCTCTCTCTGTCTGTCTCTCTCTCTCTCTGTCTGTCTCTCTCTCTCTCTGTCTGTCTCTCTCTCTCTCTGTCTGTCTCTCTCTCTCTCTGTCTGTCTCTCTCTCTCTCTGTCTGTCTCTCTCTCTCTCTGTCTGTCTCTCTCTCTCTCTGTCTGTCTCTCTCTCTCTCTGTCTGTCTCTCTCTCTCTCTGTCTGTCTCTCTCTCTCTCTGTCTGTCTCTCTCTCTCTCTGTCTGTCTCTCTCTCTCTCTGTCTGTCTCTCTCTCTCTCTGTCTGTCTCTCTCTCTCTCTGTCTGTCTCTCTCTCTCTCTGTCTGTCTCTCTCTCTCTCTGTCTGTCTCTCTCTCTCTCTGTCTGTCTCTCTCTCTCTCTGTCTGTCTCTCTCTCTCTCTGTCTGTCTCTCTCTCTCTCTGTCTGTCTCTCTCTCTCTCTGTCTGTCTCTCTCTCTCTCTGTCTGTCTCTCTCTCTCTCTGTCTGTCTCTCTCTCTCTCTGTCTGTCTCTCTCTCTCTCTGTCTGTCTCTCTCTCTCTCTGTCTGTCTCTCTCTCTCTCTGTCTGTCTCTCTCTCTCTCTGTCTGTCTCTCTCTCTCTCTGTCTGTCTCTCTCTCTCTCTGTCTGTCTCTCTCTCTCTCTGTCTGTCTCTCTCTCTCTCTGTCTGTCTCTCTCTCTCTCTGTCTGTCTCTCTCTCTCTCTGTCTGTCTCTCTCTCTCTCTGTCTGTCTCTCTCTCTCTCTGTCTGTCTCTCTCTCTCTCTGTCTGTCTCTCTCTCTCTCTGTCTGTCTCTCTCTCTCTCTGTCTGTCTCTCTCTCTCTCTGTCTGTCTCTCTCTCTCTCTGTCTGTCTCTCTCTCTCTCTGTCTGTCTCTCTCTCTCTCTGTCTGTCTCTCTCTCTCTCTGTCTGTCTCTCTCTCTCTCTGTCTGTCTCTCTCTCTCTCTGTCTGTCTCTCTCTCTCTCTGTCTGTCTCTCTCTCTCTCTGTCTGTCTCTCTCTCTCTCTGTCTGTCTCTCTCTCTCTCTGTCTGTCTCTCTCTCTCTCTGTCTGTCTCTCTCTCTCTCTGTCTGTCTCTCTCTCTCTCTGTCTGTCTCTCTCTCTCTCTGTCTGTCTCTCTCTCTCTCTGTCTGTCTCTCTCTCTCTCTGTCTGTCTCTCTCTCTCTCTGTCTGTCTGTCTGTCTGTCTGTCAGCTGCAGTCTGTCTGTTTCCAGGAGGCCGAGTGGGTGGATGGGATGAAGGAATGTTCATGTTCCTGCCATGAAGGGAGTAGCGATCTCAAGCTAAAGAAAAGCAAAAGGAGGAGCTGCAGCCACTGCAGCAGCAAGGTCAGTGGAGAGGCCTGCAGTGCTCAGGGGGAAGTGGAGTCCTGCCAGATCTCCCTGCTGGGATGATCCTCGGGCCTGGTGTCTCCCAAATCATGGGGTGAGGAAGGGAATCAATCCAGAGGTGCCCAGAGGTGCCTCCCTGTCTGGAGCTTTGACTGCACCTGCCCGGCCTTCTCCCATCTCTTTCCTCCTCACTCTCTACTGCCCCTCCTTGCTCTGCTAAATAATGTCATTTTTTATGTTCTTTTGGGTTAAGAATAAGTTTTTTGAGTGGAAGATGCTGGTGTGGCCACTCTGTGAAAAGACCCATGCATGTTCTTAATAATAATAAGTTTTCTAAAGCAAACAGAATGCCAAAGTGAAGCCTTTGGCAGGGCCAGGGAAACAAAGGCTGAGGTTGGGATGGACAGGCCACGTGTGTGTGATTGGCCCTGTGGGTTGGTTTGCAGGTGTGTGAAAGCAAATTTTACAAAAATAAAGATTCTCAAGAGCTGCCTGCGAGCCTTGGTCAGCAAGAGTCAAGTCCCCAGCCAGAAGGGAAGGATCCTGGAATGTCAAAGGAACCTGCAGAAGAAATCCTGGAGAGCAGAGATGAGGGAGAGGATGTCCAGAGCAGAGCAAAACCTGTCTCCAGGAAAGTGGACTCTCTGTCTCCAGGTGTGTGAAACGTTTGTCATCTACAAATGATGACAATGATGTGGAGATGTGGAATCCTCTCCACACAAATGAGCAGAGGTTCAGGACTTTCCCATGTGCATGTACTGAGCATAATGAGAACTTCTAATCATCCTCTTTTCACTTTTTTTCTCTTGTTTCTCCACTCTGGATGCTCTAAACCTGTCGAGCATTCCCTTCAACAAAACCTTTCCTGCCTAGAGAATATTCTGCCCTTTTCACAATGATTATTCTACTTCAGCCTCTCTTGCCAGGACACTGATCCAGTCCCCAGTCCATGGTGCTGATTCTTTTCCATTTTAGCACAGCAGTTCAGAACCACCGTCTCTCTAATCTGCCTTTAAACAATCTCTGTGGTGCTTGTTTTTCCTCCAGTCTGGTACAGACAAGGAGAAACACAATCATGGCAGGATAAACAGCCTGAGGGAGATCTCCTGTTCCTCCCTGGAGCCAGGGCTCAGCTCCTGCTGCTGTTGGGGACAACACACAGTTAAATACAGGTGTTTAAGTGTGGTCTCATCTACTGGGTTTGTAACCAGGATGCCAAGAGCAGCAGTGGCTGTTTCACTGCAGAGTTTTGCTCTGGGCAATGCAATTTTTAAATCTTCATCACTTTCTCACAGCAGTTGGTTGTAGCCACCCCCAGGGGTGAAGAAAATGGGCTGTAGATTGTCTTCTGTGAAGTACAGGGTGGGTAAAGTGCAGGTGCAATCACAGGGCTGCTCCCAAACTGTTCTCATGTGCAGCATTAGGCTCTGTAAATAAAAATCACTTTAATTAAAAAGCCAGGGAATGAGGCCTCCAGGAATTTTTCCTTACAGCTTCTCTTGTTTGGATTTCTTATCAGGATCTCACCTGGAAGGAAGGGTGGCCTCCAGCAGACCTGGATCTTGTGAAAAACCTGCCTGTGCTGATGCCCAGGTTCCAGAAGCAGCTGCCAGTGCAGGTGTGGATGCTGCCAAGGACAGGGACTCTGCTGCCTCTGGCCCCAGATGGGCACAGCTACAAAAAGCTGCTCTAAAACTACCTCAAGAAACCAAAGACTGCCCTTGCACTGAGGGACTAAACCAGCCTGGAGGGAATGCAGAGGCTTCCCTGGGGCTGAGCAGGGACCTGCTGCTCTCTGCTGCAGCAAAAGGGTCCCTGGGACCTCGACCCTCCTGTGGACAGAGCTCCTGTCAGACTGAGGGGCTTCACTCTGCTTCAGCAGAGCAGCCCAGGGGCTCTGCTCTGGCTTCAGGAGGTGGCAAAGAACTTGAGGGACCACCTTTTCCCCTGGAAGGAAGAGCTGAAGCAAAGCAGGGCTGGATCACAAGGGGCAGCAAACCAGCACCGGGTGAGAGCTGCAGCTCAGGGTCCCCAGGTAGCTGCAGGTTGGAGACAGAGGACAGAGGCTGCACTGGAGATGCTCCTGAGGGCAGGCCAAGGTCAAATGCAAGCAGCTGCTTCCAGGGGCATCAGCATCCTGAGCAGCTGGAGGCCAGAGCAGGCACAGCCTCCCCGGGGCAGAGGGAGGAGGAGCAGCAGCAGCAGCAGCAGCAGCAGCGAGTGACAGAGGCCACCGTGTGTGCCAAGAACAGCAAAGTCAGCTCCACTGGGGAGAAGGTTGTGCTCTGGACCAGGTACTTCTCCCTGACCCCCTGCATCTTTCTGTGTTCACTGTTTGGCTCCAGCTCTTACTGGATCATTTCTTTTCATTTTGTATCCCCATTTTCTGCCCCCTCCCTTTGAACATGCCTCTGATCCCAGTCCATCACTTGGGCCCTGTGAGCAGCATTGGCTGCTCTTGGCAGGGCTGTTACTGGAGCATTTCAGGCTGGGAAAGAATCTTTTTTTTCTCCTTCAAAAATCTTTAAACCCTGCTAAAGGAGCTCTGCTTAGAGCAGGGTCCTGGCAAAGAGCCTTGCTCAGGGATTTTCTGAACTTGGAACAGGGCTAGGGGTGCTGGAGTCTTGTCTCTGTTTTTGTGCTGCTTTCACTGTGGTTTGTTTTGCAGGGAGGCTGACAGAGTCATCCTCACCACCTGCCAGGAGAAGGGAGCTCACCTGGACACCTTCCATGCCATCTCCCAGAAACTGGGCAACAAAACAGCCAGTGAGGTGAGGGGTGACAGCTGCCTGCTCCAGGGGGTGGCAGAGGGGCTGGGAAGGAAGGGAAGCTGGGGGGTGCTGTCATATCAGTCTCCCAAATTTCAATTTGATGAAGAAACAGCTGCAAGTAAAAAAATCAAAACCAGATCAAACTCTGCTGTGTTTTAGTGGTGCCAGGTCCTTCTGACAGGGTTACCATTGGTATTTGAGCTGCACATTTGGTACTGGAGTTGTTTCAGTGGCTGCTACTCAGATCTTCAGCCTCCTGCTTCTGTAAAAAGGATCTGCTTTTGTCTCTGAGTCTTCCCAGCCAGCCAGATTTTACCTGGAGGATGTAACTTCTTCCAGAGATAACAACAACCCAGTGCTTTTCCATTTCCCTTCCTTTATGACTGAATCCTGTATGAAAAGCCATTGTGGTACTGATTTTTTTTTTTTTTTTTTTTTNTTTTTTGGTTACAAAACACCCTGAATTTTGTAATATGAAATTCCAGTTCCATGACACCTCTTAGGTCTCTTGTCACCCAGGGTTCCCCTTGTTCTCCAGGTGTCCCACAGGTTCAGGGAGCTGATGAGGCTGTTCCACACATCCTGTGATGGGAGCTCTGAAGATGAGGAGGATGCCACCAGCACCAGTAACACAGACCAGCTGTCAGATAAAGATCTTCTGCTTTCTGAGGAAGAACCTGATGACTGAGGTGATAAACTACTGACTGCACCAGAAGAGGGTTTTTTTTGCCAGTTTGCTGCTAGACAGGTGCTGTGGAAAAATGTTTGCACAGGTACTTGGGACAGCACTTTCCTTTTTCCTTTTTATTTTTTTTTTTTCACTTTGCTGCTGGACTTCCATCCCATACCAAACCAAAGGCAGGAAGTAAGATGAGAACATTCTCTAGAACCTTCCTGGGGAGCTTCAGCAGTGGAACAACAGAGCTGAAGCTTGTGGACACTGACCTGGCCTTGGGGTGAAGGTTGGGCCCAGCAGCCTTTGACCAGAACCTGTAAATGTTGTACCCTAAAATGTCAGTTCTTATGTGGAACAAACACACGACTTTTTCTAAGTCCTCCCCTTGTGCTGATTGTATGTGAGCTAGTTACAGTCTGAATTCTCTATTTATTGTGTGGGTTTATTTGAACAGGCAGAGCAAATCCACTTTGCACAGCTGAGAAAAACCCAACCAAAATATATAAAATAAGCCCCGAAAAAAGCAGCTTTCCTCCCTTACACCACAACAGTGAATAGCTGGAGAACTTAGGCCAGAAGTAAGAAGATTTTTGGTGAAACAAGAAGAAAGCAGCAGCTGGGTCATCTCCAAAACCATTCCCTTTATTCTGGGAGCCATCTTAAAGCCACTCCCACTACCCCCAGTAATAAAGTTAGTCTGAATCTGCTTCATCCTCAGACCCATCTGCTCCAAAGCCCAGCTGGTAGCACTGGGACAGAGTCTTCAGCTCCTCCAGGGCCTCCTGGAAGGTGTCCTGCTCCACCCCAGCCGTGAAGAAGCTGCTCCAGCGCCGCAGGTCGGGCGCCCGCAGGTCCCGGCAGAGCCCCGAGAGCAGCGAGTGCAGCACGGGGGAGCTCTGCAGGGCTGCCAGCACCGGGATGCTCTCAACTCCTGCAGGGGTGTGGCACACACAGCAGGGCTTCAATACCCACCAAAATCTCCTTCCCTGCCCTGTTGTACTTCACAGGCAGCGCCTCTCACTTGAACTCGGCTGCTCCACACTCACAACTTGTGCCCTCCAACACTTCACACTGGGTTGGTTTGTTATTAGGAATTTTTACCTCTCTTAGGCCCTGATCTCTCTGTTGCAGAGTTGAAGGGGCATTTGTTACCTGCTGAGGAAAAGCCCTGAGCTTTGTCCAGGAGGAAGCCTCGTCTGGTCAGGAGAGGAGAGAAGAACTGGGGGAAGGGAGTTCGGGTGTCACAGGGCTGCTGGAGCACGTGGAATGTGCTGTGAGGAGGAGGTGAATAAAGTTACCCAGAGCTCCCTCAGCTGTTCCCTGTTCTAAACCAGCTCCCCCTGCCTGCACCCACCTGAAGGCTCCCGGGAACTGGGTGTGGAAGTACTGCTGGAGCACCTGCTCAGGACCCTCACAGCTGTGCAGGGGGGACTGCTGCTGGCCTGGGCAGCTGCTGCAAAGGCAATTCAGGGTTTGCCAGCCTGAAACCATCACTGCCTCAGCTGCTTTTTAGCTGTTTCGCTCTAAAATCAGTAGCACTGACTCACTAGACTGCTCCTCCCTCCAGCTGCCTCTCCCCAGGGACTGTGGATACCTCCAGTGAGGAATCCCAGTGGGAAGTGCAGTTCAAATGTTGATTTACCTGGTGAGCCTCTCTTTGCAAATTCCTCGTAGCACAACAGACTGAGCAAAACAGCAGCTGACCTTTTGCTCCCTCCACGAGGACAGAAGCTTCCAGGGCACGTCCTGCTGGTGGGCACTTAAAATGTCAGGGAGTGAGGAGCCAGATAAGGCAGGGAAGGGAAGAGCCGCCCACGCAGCCACAACCTGGAGTGGGTGACAGAGCAGAGTCTGGAAAACGCCCCTGGCAGTGGGGGCTGTGCAGAACAGCTGAAGGGGCCCTCACCTTCCTCCCAGAGAAGGTCAAAGAGTCAGCAAAGTGCATCATGGAGCCCTGAGAGGAGCAGAGCCGGTAGGGAGCTGTGAGAGTGTCGAGTGCTGCTGCCAAAATAGCGCTGCTGTGGTAGTTCAGGGATGCCTGGGGAGGAGACAAATGCAGGAATTAGAGGACAGGATGCAGTCACCTCTTCCTTAACCCAGTTTTGTGTATTTAACTTGACCACATTGTAAATTCTGCCTTTAAAAGAGGTGTTTAACAGTTATTTCAGGGTTGGGATAAGCAGCATGTAACAGTAGTTCCAGCCCAGCTGTTTGCTAACAAATGCTTTTGTGCCAGTTTCCTTATCTTTCTTTGGCACCTTAGGGCTCCAGCAAGGCTGGAGTTACTCTGAGCATGGAGAATAATGTAGTGAAGCCTTTTTTTCAGTGCCAACACTGCAGGCAGCACCCCACCAGAAAGCACAGCAGCCAAAGAAATGTGTTAATATTTTCAAAAGTAGGAAGAAAACGATAGATATTAAAAGTTGGCAGCTAAGTGCCAATGAAAAAGCAGAAAAATATCTCTGCTGAGCAGAACAGCACCAGGAAAAACCACCAAACCACAGGGCTGCAGAAAACACTTTGAGAGGAGGGTGGGTGATCCCAATCCAGGACTTACATCGTATTTTATGTATGGAAATGTCACAGGAGGTTGTGGCTTGATTCCCAAACTCCCACTGAGTGACAGGGGGCAGAAAAGAGAGCTGTGATGGGAGAGATGGGCAATGCCCAGGGCCGTGTTCATCAGTCTGTAAAAACTCTTCTGAGGGTCCTGGGGGAAAAAAAAAATCCAACCACTGGAATCTTAGAGAGCAGACAAGAACCTGTCAAACCCAGGCTGGGCACCTGTTCTTGGTTCTCCCCATTGTTTACGCACTCCCACAGTACTCAGGACTGGAGTCAGGCCCCAGGTCAGGATCCCTTTCCGGGAATATTCATCATGGAGCAGCTCTGTCACCTTGGCACCAACTCCAGAGAATCCATTGTGAAGGTCACAGAGGACCTGAAACCCCTGTGGGAAACAACGGCAGCATCTCAAGATTCTGCTTCATCTGGAGCAGAAAGTTTCTTGAAAGCAAAGGGAACTTGGATAAGGTGTGAACCTGCAGATAATCACACTCCTCAACATAGAAGTGCAGCCGATCTTCCAACTCCTCCACACAGGTAGGGTCCTGCAGGAGACTTTCCCCTTGCCCAAAGGCTTCGAGACAACCACAATCCCTAAGGGAAAAAGGGGTAAAGAGCTTATTCTCTCCCTTTTAGTGGTCCTTGAAGGCAGAACTCGGCTCCTGTTTTGGGTTCTGGACCAAACCCCAGGCCGTACCCATCCTGCAGGTACTGACGGATCACGTAGACACTCTTGGGGTGCAGGTGCACCTTGAGGTAATCAGACCAGAGCTGCACAGGGAGAGCGTCCTGGGACCCCACAGGAGCTGCAGCTGAGGGAGACAGATGGGAGAGCAAAGGTCCTTTCAGCTCTGAGCATCCCCGTGAATGCAGAAATCAGTTTTGTAACTTGTCCAGTTTTTTAGCCTATTTGCTGCTCTGACCCATCTGTCTGTAAGCCAAGCACTCTTATCCCCTAATTTTCCTTCTCCCTGTTCCACTAACACGTTGTCCCACAGTCAGGGGCCAGGGAATTCTGCCTTTTTTGGAACACCCGATCCCAGCAAATGAACCGAACCCGCAATCCCGGCGCACACACCTGGCCCCGCAGCACCGGGATTCCCCTTCTCGTCCCCGGCAGCGTCTCCCTACGGGAACAATCCCGGCGCGGCGGTTACGGGGTGTTTCGCCTCGTCCCCGCTCGTGTCCCGGTCAGGGAGCGGCGCGGGACCCGCGGCCGCGCTCACCCTGCGGCTCCCGGTGTCCCGCGGCGCGCAGCCCCCGGCCGGGGCACGGTCCCGGTAATCGGCCACGGCCCCGTCCCTGCGACACAAAGCGGCGGCAGCTGCGGCGGCCCCGTCCCGTCCCGTCCCATCCCCTCCCGTCCCGTCCCGCACTCACCAGGCCACCGGCGGCTCCGTACCCGCCCCGTCGGGTCTGAGCGAGCCCACGCCGCCTGCAAAGAGAGAGCCCGGTCACGGCGGGGCCGCCCGGTACCGCCCGAACTCCCCCATCCCGCGGTACCTTTCAGCTCCAGCGCCACCAGACGCGGCGTGGGGGTCTCGGGGCCGGCCGGGCCCCGCCCGAACCGGAGCAGCGCGGCCGCGCGGAGCTCGGCGGGCTCGGGGGGGCTGCGCAGCGCGGCGGCCTGCGGGGAACGGGGGCAAAAAGAGATCAGAGCGAGACCCGGCCCGACCCCGCTCCCGTCCCCAAGATCCCCCCCCACACTCCCGCACCTGCAGCCCCCACCAGTGCGCGCCCACGCAGCCCGAGTAGTGGCCGAGCTGCAGCGTGACCGCCTCCCCCGGCATCGCGGCGCGGCCCCGCCGCAGGAACCGGGAGCGCGTCACGGCCGGGCCCGCCCCGGACGGGCGGGGACGCGAGCGGGGGCGGGGACGCGCACGGGACACGGGCTCGGGCACAGACACGGACTCGGAGACCGGGGGAGCGGAGCCTTTTATTGCGCTATAGGGGCCCCGCCAGCCGGTCCAGCTGCCGCGGGTTGGAGCCGCTCAGGAACTGCAGCTCCGCCTTCCCGTCCTCCGTGTGCGCTGCGAGGGAGAGACACAGACAAAGATTGAGGGATTGAGGGACGGAGAGGCAGCGGAGGGCGCGGGCTCTGACACCGCAGGGCGGGCACAGCCCCGGTTTTTGCCCCCTCCCCGGGCACTGACCTTTCTCGTGCTGCAGCCACTTGCGCTCCAGGTAGTAGCCGTAGCAGCTCTCGAACTCCCTCGGGCTGTAGTTGGGGACCGGGATGGGCACAAAGGGGTCCAAGGCGTCGAACCCCTCCTAGGAAGGGGGGTTGGTCGGGGTCAGTGGTGGGAGCTGGGTGGGGACACGGCCCGACCGCCTGGGAGCTCAACCAGAGCTCAGTCACGGAGTCATGGAAGGGACCCACAGGGATCATCCAGTCCAACTCCTGGCCCTGCACAGACACCCCAACAATCCCACCCTGTGCATCCCTGAGAGCAGTGTCCAAACGTTCCTGGAGCTCTGGCAGCCTCGGGGCTGGGACCATTCCCTGGTCAGTGCCCAACCACCCTCTGGGGGAAAAACCTTTTCAATATCCAGCCCAACCCACCCCTGACACAGCTCCAGGCATTTCCTTGGGTCCTGCCTGTCCTGGTCACAGAGAGCAGAAATCAGAGCTGCCCCTCAGGAAGAAGTTGAAGATCCCTGAGTCTCCTCCAGCTGAAGAGACCAAATGCCCTCAGATGCTCCTTATCCTCCAGACCCTTCACCATCCTCGTGTCCCTCCTCTGGATACTTTCCAGCAGCCTCAGACCTTTCATGATGCCCAAAATGCCCCCAGGGCTCGAGGTGAGGCTGCCCCAGCCCAGAGCTGGGACAATCCCCTGCTGTGCCTGGACCCTGTTGGCTCTCCTGGCTGTCAGGGCTCTGCTGACTCAAGAGTTGTGTGTGTGATCCAGAAAGACCCTGAACACCGTTCCCTTGAACAGAACCAGGTCACCAAGCAGGATTTTTTGTTAATTTCCCAATGTGAAGAGGAAAAGTAAAACCAAAGAGGCCGTGACTCACCTTTCCCAGCAACTCCTGAGGAGTGTAGGCTGAGCTGGGTTTGAAGAGAGAGCCAGTCTGGCTGAGGGTGGTCACAATGGCACCTCCACTCTGGAAGGCAGATCAGAAATAAAAATCCTGTTAGCTGCAAACCCAGTTCTGGTTTAGGATCAACCCCTGAGGCATCTTCTTGGAAGATGGAGCAAGTCCAGAGGAGGCCATGAAGGTTCCATGATGGAGCCCCTCTGCTCTGGAGCCAGGCTGGGAGAGCTGGGGGTGCTCACCTGGAGAAGAGAAGGCTCCAGGGAGACCTCAGAGCCCCTTCCAGGGCCTAAAGGGGCTCCAGGAGAGCTGGGGACGGACCTGGGACAAAGGATGGAGTGACAGGACAAGGGGGGATGGCTTCACAGTGACAAGGCAGGGTTAGATGGGATATTGGGAAGGGATTCCTGGCTGGGAGGGTGGGGAGGCCCTGGCACAGGGTGCCCAGAGAAGCCCCTGGATCCCTGGAAGTGTCCAAGGCCAGGCTGGATGGGGCTTGGAGCAACCTGGGATAGTGGAAGATGTGCCTGCCTGTGGAAGGGAGTGGGACTGGGTGATCTTCCAGGTTCCTTCCAACCCCAGCCCATTCTGGGATTGTGTGATTCTTTGATCTTTCAGCTACATCAATCCCAAAGTTCTCTAAGATTGACTTTTTATAATGCTTCTGACCACACTAATGCTGGCTGCTCCCAGTGCATGGGAGCACAGGGAATACACAGCTCATGTTCCCAGGGCTGGCATTAAAACTTTCTTACCTGTAAAGGATTTTCTATGCAAACAAGTGAAATACTTTGAAAAGGACTTTCCTATATACCTTTAAATCTGAAGCCAACTCATTCTAGCTCTGAAAATCCAGGGGATTGAAAAAGCAGCAGGAGGAGTTGACCTCCTACAGCAAAACGCTGAGAAACCACAAGTTCTCATCAGTTCAAAAAAATAATAACCCAAACTGTCCCAAGGGCTATCAAACACCTCTAGCTCAGGGTCCTGCACCAGAGCAGGGGAATCAGGAAATGCTGTTACAGATTTGACCTGTTCTCCTTCCCCTCAGGTGGTGTCACAAACACTGGTGAGACACTGGTGCTGTGCCTGTGCTCTCCTTCAGGGGTGTTGGACTCGTAGCTTTGGGCTTTGTGGCAGCTTTAATTGCTGGGAGTGACACAGCCAAAGGCAGAGCCTGGCACTCACCCAGTTGTTCCTCACCATCTTCCTCAGGTTATGCACCAGTGTCAGCTCCTCTGGAGAAACCTGGTGGAGATTGTCTGCATCACTTTCCTATTGCCAGCAGCTTCTATCTGAGACACCAATTCCCCTCCCCTCCTTCCAATTAGGCTGGCAGGATCGTTTGGATCTTTCAGCCACGTTTTTTCTTTGCTTTCTCTCAGCCCTGCAGCACCGAGCCTGAGTCAAGCTGCACCGAGCACCACCCAGGCCCCGCCTCTCCACCACCACCCACCTTCTCTTCTGTCTCAGGGGAGAGACAGTAGAAATTCAGTAAAAATTGTCTAAAGCACAACATGAACCTTTCAGGCCCCACCAAAGCCAAACAAACCCTTTCAGGGATTGCTACAGAACTGAAAACTGAGCCAAATGCCCTCCCTGCTCCCAGCTGCAGCAGGAATCAGGGCTGAGCTCTCCTCACAGGGCTCTTGTCCTCCTTCCTCAGCGTGGTCCGTCCCCAGAGCGCGTTGACGCCGTCCACGGCCACGAGGAGACGGAAGGAGCCGCGGTGACTCTGCTGCTTGACCTCCCTCAGCACCACCCCCACGGCGTCACTGGCACTCCTGACACGGGCCAGACCCTGCAGGGAGCACAAGGCACACAGCTCAGCCTGGATTTACTGCCAGGGGGTGATGCTGGTGACTTCTGGGCTGCCCTTCCTGAGGGTGAGACAAACTGACAGTCGACAACCTCTTTGTTCCTTTCCAAGGAGCAGTTTGAGCATCAAAACGTGGGATTTTCAAACTCTGATTTTTGCTTCTACCCAAGTTCTCTGTACAACTTTCTTAAAATCCTCCACAACATCTTCTGTTGATAGGGAGACACCTTGTCTTTCCCAGGACTCCCATTTTAGGAGCGATGTTCCACAACCACAGTGGGATCCTCTGGTAGAGGTGGGACCACAGCAGCAGCAGCGGTTATTCCTTACCTGCTCCACCACTTCTCCCAAAGGTCTGCCCTCCTCTGTGCTTTCTCTTTTGCCCCACATGTACTTTTTTTGTGTTTTTATCTGTGGGAAGAAAACTATTATTAGATTGGGGATGGAAGGGGGCAAAGCAAGGGTGGATTGCAGAATCTGGGAGAAGTATCCACCACCAACAGCCATCCCCACAGAGGGGATCCAAAGTGCTTTTCCTACAGCACCTGAAGCCCAGCACAGGGCAGTGGGTGGGGTTTGCAGCCACAAACCTCTTGCAGGAAACGTTCATTGGAGGTTTTGAAGTTCTTGAGCCAGACAGAGGCCTGCAGAGGCTGATCCAGCCGGTCCTTGTTGTAGGAAGACTGCAAAAGCTCCTTGCAGTTCTTCACCCAAAGATGAGCTGTGAGCAAAATAAAAGTTGTTTTTTAAAGATTTTTAAAAAATGGTTTTAGTCAAAATAATGGTATGAGTTGGGGATAGTGGGGGTGTTTGTGTTGCTTGTCCTTATTCTGCAACTCCAGCAAGAAAAGTCACAGAATCATGGAATGGTTTAGGTTGGGAGGGACCTTAAAGCCCATCCAGTTCCACCCTCTGCCATGGGCAGGGACACTTTCCACTATCCCAAGGTGCTCCAAGCCCCACCCAACCTTGCCTTGGACACTTCCAGGGATCCAGGGGCAGCCACAGCTTCTCTGGGCACCCTGTGCCAGGGCCTCCCCACCCTCCCAGGGAGGAATTCCTTCCAATACCCCATCTAACCCTCCCCTCTGTCAGTTTGAAGCCATTCCCCCTTGTCCTGCCACTCCAGACCCTTGCAAATAGTCTTTCTCCATCTTTTTTGTGGGCTCCTTCAGGTCCTAGAAGGCCACAGTTAGGTTAGCCCAGAGCCTTTTCTTCCCCAGGCTGAACTATCCCAATTCTGCCAGCCTCTCCTCACAGCAGAGCTGTTCCCCTGATCCCTTTGATCATCTTGGTGGCCTTCTCTGGACTGACTTCAGCAGGTCCATGTCCTTCCTGTGCTGGGACCCCAGAGCTGGGTGCAGCTCCATCCTTCCTGGAGAGCTCTCCCTTGGGATCAGAGGAGGGCACAGACCCCAAACAATCTCCTCCTGTGCCTGTTAATAATGGGGAAAACCAGACTGACCCGAAGCCCATGTGAGCAGGTGAAAGTAACTAATTATGCTCAACTTTATTTTGGGGGGTTTGTGCTTTATCAGCCTTCTCCATTACGGAAAAACAAGAATAGATTGCAGTGGGATATCCCACAGCTCCTGAAGCAGCTTCTTTTGGTGTTTGGTGTGGTGACAGAACCCTGCTTTTCTCACCATCCGGGACGTGCAGCACCAGCCAGCCCTGCCTGGAGCAGTAGTGAACCACGTGGCACAGGGTCATGGTCTTCCCTGTTCCTCTCTCACCATCTCCAACAAGGACTGTCAAGGAAAGTCTCTAAAAAACCACTTCAGTTTGTGAAAGGGCATAAGGGGAGCTCAAAGTTGTCAAAGCAAGGATGGCATTTCACCCAGCAAAGCCAGAGTTCCTTCTCCCTGCCCCCCACCCCAGTGAGCAGAGCTGAGAGCCCCATGCCCTGTGTGCTGACCCTGTTTGTAGGTCTGTGCCATGAGTCAGAACAAAGGTATCCAAGCTCTGAGCCTGCTGAAAGTGCCCAGAGTCACTGCACTGACCCAGAGCACGTGGCACAACCACCTCCTGGAGACTAAGCCAGCTCAGGCTCAGAACAACCCTCTCACCTGCACAGCTTGCTTGTGTTTCTCTCCACTGTTACCCTGAAGGTGAAGGATACAGATCACGTATCTGACAGCAGGGTGGGTGAAGTTGGAGCCCCTCAGGTAAGCGAGGAGCTCGAGCGCGGGTTTGCGCACCATCACACGGGCCTCGTTGAAGGTCTGGATCTGAGACAGGGGCAGATGTGACCAAGCTGCCACGAGCTGGCACAGCACAGCTGCCCCCAGCCCAGCCCCATCCCTGCCTGGAGGCTCCCAGCACCTCCAGTTCTGCCCAGCAGCACCCACAGGGTTGGTCAAGTGCTGCTTCCCCTCGCTGAAAGGACTTTCTCGTCCTTCCCTGGAAAGGGTTTTCTGGATCAGCTGTTCCATCTCTTTCCCACAGACTGGGGGTGGGTGAGTGGCCTTTTTGTGGATCCCACTCAGTGCCCTGGATATGCACAGGTAAGGAATCTGTTCCTGACTCAGGCAGGCAGCTGCTCACGGAGCACAGCTCCATCTGCCTCAGCACACAAATCAGGACACAAGATTGTTCTGTTGCAGATATAAACTTGTTTCATGAGACAGCCTGTTTCACACAGAACAGAAATACAGCAATGGAAAATATTTCTGTAATTCATTCTGTGCTTGGATGTTAGAGATGAAAAGTAATGGAATGAAGGTTGCCTGAGGTGGAACCTTCAAACTGTTCTGCCACTCCTCTGGGTGGTTGAATCATCTCTTTTAGATGTTGAAAACAATAGTAAGGACCAGGAATAACTGCACTCTTGCTCTCTCTTATTCTAACAGGAAAACATCACAGTCACCAATGGATCTGGCTCTTCCCACGCAGAATCACAGAATGGGTTGGGAGGAACCTTAATTTGATCCCACCCCCTACCATGGACAGGGACACCTTCCACTATTCCAGGTTGTTCCAAACCCCGTCCAGCCTGGCCTTGGACACTGCCAGGGATGCAGGGGCAGCCACAGCTGCTCTGGGCAGCCTGAGTGCATTTCCTCCAAGCTGGGTACCTGCTGCTGGAAGCGCTGGGGCAGCCCATGGGGGAACACAGCCTTCACCTCCTCCAGGGGGATGTTGTACAGGCGACCCTCGTGCTGCTCTGTGTGCTTGGCCTGCAAGGAAAACAGGAATTGTCACACTGGTGCTGCCTCTCTCCTGGACACAGGTGGCCTGGGAGAGTGGGGCAGGGAGGGAATGCTCAGTCACAGGAAATACTCTCTTACTGGGAGGCAGGACAAGATAAACAGGAATTGTGGGGTCAGGACACTGCTGGCAGGTGCTTTGGAAGAGGCTAAAGAAAGGAGATCCCACCTGGCACTAAATAATGAAGGGATTCCCTGAACTCCCAGTGTATGAACTGGGGTGTTTTGGGGGCACTAGTGGCCCTGTGTTCCACGAATTTACCTCACTTTTCACCAGTCCACTCAAACCTTAACAGAGGTGTGACACCCTTTAAGTTACCTGCTGGTTTCACATTCACTTCCCTTTGTGACAAAATGATGTTTTCTGCCTTGGGCTGCTCATTCCCATGGTGCCATTTGGTTACTGGGGTTGGAGGCTTAAACCACTGCAATCTCTTTTCTGGGGCAAAAATTTCCAGTCCCTTGTGGTGACCTCAGTGATCAGAGCTGTTCCTCCAATGGACTTGAATCCTGCTGCATTTATTTCTAGTGTTTACCTGCAGATCTGACCATACACTGCAAGAAGCTGTTGTCACTGGGATCTGAGAATGTAATACCTGCTTTTTCCCTTCATAATTCTCTTTTCCTGCCATGCAATACCTGCAAAGCACCTTATTTCCTCTTGCTCAAGTCATCCATTTTTCTGTCTTGTCTAATTAGGACAGTAAAGAGAGATTACTCTGCAGCCCTTCCCATGTGACTTTTAGCAGTTTTATGTTAATCTTTGAAGCTTAGATCATGTCCTGCTCTGCTTTCTGCACTTTTACATGGATTTAAAGTAAAAATATCCTCCTCTTTATTCTTGTTGTATATTAAAACTGGCATGCACAACAACAAATATAACTATTTCCTTATTTTCTTTATTTTATGTGCAGGTCTAACTTCTGCCTGCTTGGCCAGGAATATTTGGCTTTTCCCAGTTCCTGATAGACTCTTCATGGACCACTGCTATAGCTCTCTTGGATATCCATGAATTTTCTGGCCCCAGGATTCTTGTTAAGTCTCCCTTCCCTTCTTCAGAGCAGATTTGCAGCCTTTCAGCACAAAATGTACTCTGCTCTCACCTTCTGTCCCTTCCACTCAGCAACTCCCTCTATTCCACACCTCCCTAGGAAAGATTCTCCCAGGACAGGCCAGTGTGTCCTGGACTCTGTGGTTTACCTTGGCACAGCTGCAGGATTTAAGGAACTCCTGACTCAAGGAACAATTTCTAGGAAGACACCATTTGGTAACTTCAGGAAAGGAAGTTTGAGGTGCCAAACTGGTCAGGAAACCTTTGCAACAGAGGGGGGAAATGTTAAATCCTGGCTGTTCGAGAGGTGCCCTGCTGTAAGGAGGCACAACCTGAGAACTGTGAAGTGAAACTTCAGGCTTTTCCCAACTTTATTTCAAACTATGGATTCCCTGGAGTTCTCCTGCACGTGCTGGGCACAGACAAACAGCACCTGTGGTTTTCTATGGCTCAAACAGAAGAGCAGGACTCCAGAGCCCATTTTCATACTCAGCTTCACCCCTGACTTGCTGCATAACTTTTGGGCAAATCCCTTCACTCTCCTACATAAAGTGGGTCAGTGTCTTTATCCTCACGTTCAGTCACTTGGAGCTTTGCTAACAGAAAGATGCACAAACTCTGATGCGAAATTTCATATTTAGTGGCTTTCTTAGCCCCATTTAAATGGGATTGTCTGGTGCAGGAGCTGGGGTGCAGCAGGGTTTGCTGCTGGAGTGACCCAGGAGGGCAGAGCAGGCCAAAGCACAAGTCAGAATGCCAGAGGCAGCTGCCTGGTAACCAAAAGGCAGGCACAGGACAGGGGGACAATGGTGGCCATCGGGCCTGAGCCGTGCAAGCACATCAGCTCCTGCTGCTGTTTCCATAGAGACCCCGAGGAATCGGCACCCAGAGACTCCAATTACACAGGCAGCAGAAAAGCACCTCAAAGGCTTCTTCCATTCATCTATTCCCCTTTGTTTTGTGCTTGAGACCGGGGAGCGTGAGGCTGGAATTGTGATGCTGCAGAGCTGCGCTGAGGTCATCCGGGGTGTGGTTTTTATCCCCTTCACAGCCAGCTCAGGGAGGCTTTTCCAGGGAAGAACAGCCCTGGAGTTGAAATTAATGGTGTCTGATGACAAGCTCAGCCACATCCCAGCTTCTGCAATACACAGATACTCCTCTGTGCAGCTCTAGAGAAGGGATCAATACCTGTTCCCAGGAGCTCTCAGGCAGAGCAGCCCTATCCTGAGCAGGTGCCCTGTACAGCCATGGCCCATTCCCCTGGGGCTGGATCCCTGGTGTAGGTCTGTGTCCCCCCCCCCCTTTCCCTGGGGGCACAGTCCCAGGCAGCTCTCCTGGCCCCAGCAGGGCCAGGGTGGAACCCACGGGTGGCTGTGTGGCAGTGGGTGGCACTCACTCACCGGGTCACCCTCGCTGGTGTGGAAAACTGCTCGGGGCCTTTCTGCAGGGCCATCCTGGGTGGACACGGAGCTCAGGCCAGCCCTGGCTGCCGTGTGCAGGGCACAGCTGTGGTCCAGCTGAGGGGAGAACAAGGCAAAGAGACAACAAAGTTCTCATCAGCCGAGGATTGCTGGTGAAAAACAATCCAGGGAGTGTGTTCTGAGAGCTCGCGGCTCGTGCAACCCAGAGCTGAACTCTGATTGCAATTACAATGAAAACTCAGCATTAGCATGGAAATCCATCATGAAAACCCACATGCTGTAGAACCAGATTTCACATTTAGATACCTGCACTGAAACCGTTCCCATCTGAGCCAGTTCCACCTGAAGCCACCTCAGTGAGCCAAGCCCTGCACCTGAGTTTTACCCCACAAAATTCCTTAGGATCCCACATTCAGCCACCAAGGTCTCACTGCTGGGAAGTGCCCACCGTGCTTCTGCCTACACTGAGGAGTGGCAGCACACTGAAAATTCAGGCTGTCTAGCAATCCATAATCACCTAAATTACCGAGGGATTAATGCAGCTCTGCCCACTACTTGATATTTATAATTACACTCATTTCCCTGACTGTGTCCCTGCATCCAGACTCTGGCATTAGGATACAGACGTGGCTGAGAACCCAGAACAGCCAGCTAAGCTGATTAATTCATTTTTCCCCAGACAGACTGCTGAAGCCTGCCTGCAAAGCCCAGCCAAAACAGGCAAGAAAGTGAGCAGCAGCAGGACAAGCATTTTATTATGTTGTGGTGAAAGAAAACACAAACATTTGTCAATGATTTAGAAAGTGCATCCTCCAGACGGGCTCTGGGAGAAGCTGAGAGCCCCTCACAGCACTGACAGGGCCAGTTGCAGCTGAACAGAGCCAGCAGTTTCCTATTTTGTCTGTCTGGGTGAGAGCAGCAGAATGCAAAGCTCAGAGCCAGGGACAGCTGTCTCAGCTCCCCAAGGAATGACACAGCTCTGCTGCCACCCCACTGCTCCTCAGGGGGCCACTGCAAAGCCACAAGGGCTCGGGAAAAAGTGGGATTACCCACATTCCAGATGCCTGAATCAGCATTTGGGCACTTGCCCTCCTGTTAGGGAAGGAATTAAATCAGTTTGGACCCTCTGGAACGAACTGCTGCGACACAAATAGGGAGATCACCAAACATATCTTGTGCCCACAATGCCCTTTTCCTCCTCAAATCCAAATGATCCTTTAGGGTGGCTCTGTTTAGCTTAAAACCCATGGAAGTGACAACTTACAGCCTAAAGCAAGGCACAAAGATGCCAGTTTAGTCCATGAATAACTACAGAAGGCAACTCCTGTCACCTGATCACTTAGAAAATGTCAGCCCTAAGTCACTCCCAGCCTGGAATCAGAGCCCCTCTCATTCCCCTTGAACATCCTTGAACAGGGTGCCTGGAGAAGCTGTGGCTGCCCCTGGATCCCTGGAAGTGCCCAAGGCCAGGCTGGACAGGGTTAGGAGCAGCCTGGTCTAAGGAAGGTGTCCCAGGTGGGACAGGATGTTGTGTGAGGTCCCTCCCAACCCAGTCCATGCTGTGATTCTGTGATCCCACATTCCCCCCCCTCCTCAAGCCCCAGGTGAGTGTGTGGGGGCTGTGAGCTCCCAGGACATCCTTTCCCCAGGGGAACCACACAAATCCTTGCCCCTGAGCAGTGCAGTGGTGAAGGAAAATGAAGCAAGGACAAACTTCTTGCTCTGTGTTCAGATTTTAGGGGTGTCCAGATACAGCCTTGAGCCAAATGATGCTTCATCAAGCCACTATTAGCAACCTCATGTTTTAAAAAGGCCAAACTCAGCTTAGCAGGACCTGGAATCTCTATGGGACACAAGCCAGCTCCTTGTGAGTTCTCTGAAGGGAGTGAAAGTCAGAATGCAAGTGTGAGGAGACTTTATCTGGAAGTCCAGTCTCCTGGTCTTGCAGCCAAACGCATTCAATTTCAATTTTTCCATCAACACAGCACATCCCATCTGTAAATTACTCCACCTGTCCCCTGGAATGACACTGTTTTACATTGTCACCTGCAGCCTTAGCACCACAGCTCTTTCCCAAAACCCCCTGGAACCTCCTGGTGCTTTGGAACTCGCCCTTTGTTGGCTGTGGGCGTGGAAGCAGCTTCCAAGCACCTGGAGAGAGGGAATCGCTTCTCTCTGAGGTGCTAAAAAGCCAACACAAGCAGTGAGTAGGGCCCTGCTCTCAGCTGTCCTGAGTTCACAGACACACACTCGCATTTGGGCAACCACCGTGTTCCATTTACAAAATCCACTGTGGAGAGAATCCACATTTTAAACTGCCTACAGATGGCTCAGGACACCCCTGCTGAAGCGTTTTATATCCCGAGTTCAGACTTAGCAAGGTGTCCCTTGGTCCCTCCTCCCGAACAAAAGCTCAGCATCGATCCCTCGGCTCTGGAACGCCAGAAACACCCACGGAGCTCCCCGAGCAGCTCTGCACCGCCACCCCCAGCACATCCCGCAGGCTTCTCCATCCTCACACCCTCTCCCAACGCCGTTTTCCCGGGAGCAGGGAGTGGATTTCCGAGTAAGTTTCCATCTGCCAAAGGACAGGAGCGGCCTTCCCTGGGATCCCTGAAATGGCAGCGAATCATCACGTGGTGCCTGGAGATGAATCGGGAGTCCCGAGCCATGAGGTGGAGCTGTTCCCGCACGTTCCCCGGGAATGCCGGGCTGTTCCCGCACGTTGCCCCGGTCCCGGGAATGCCGGGCTGTTCCCGCACGTTCCCCGAGTCCCGGGAATGCCGGGCTGTTCCCGCACGGTTCCCCGGGAATGCCGGGCTGTTCCCGCACGGTGCCCCGGGAATGCCGGGCTGTTCCCGCACGTTCCCCGGGAATGCCGGGCTGTTCCCGCACGTTCCCCGGGAATGCCGGGCTGTTCCCGCACGTTGCCCCGGTCCCGGGAATGCCGGGCTGTTCCCGCACGTTCCCCGAGTCCCGGGAATGCCGGGCTGTTCCCGCACG
>VZTR01024963.1:49651-62457 GCA_013400775.1 Chaetops frenatus
AGCGGGGCGGGGGATCCGTGACAGCCGGGGATGGGCCGGGAGTCCTCAGCAGCCAGGCCCGCACCGGTAGGCACCGGGGGATCCTTGACAGGGTACCGCGGCGAGGGGCGGGGGATCCCCGCTGGCGGCGGGGCCCGGTGACAGGAGCGGCGGGGCCCGGGGCCGGGGCGGCCCCCGGGGGTGCGGGAGCCTGACAGCCGCGCTCGGACGTGTGTCGAGGGCCGGGCTGTCACTTGACAGCGGCCCCAGGCGCCCCTCCTGGACCCCACTTCCCCGCGGAGCGGGGCTGTGCCCGGGGCTGCGCATCCCCGAAGTTCGGTGTTTCCCCGGGCACGGCGCGGTCCTGCCCCGTGTGACGGGCGGGGGATGCGGGGGACGGAGCCGGGGGCCTCCCTGCCAAATACTTGTGTATTTTTTTCGGTTTTGGGATACTGGCTGGTTTACTGGGTCAGTGTCTTGTAGACTTTGTCCTCCCCCTTTTTCCAAATCATACTTCCGAAATTTTACTTTCCTTGTATTTTTAATCCTATTTTAGCTTTATTGACCATGATTTGGTTTAGGTGGTTGAGCCTTATCTTGGCCTTACTGATCTCTCACATCAAAAGCCAAAAAGGGTTCCCATCCTTGTGTTTCTTTTCCGTGGTCTCCTGACTTTCTAACTCCTGGTTTTGGCCCTTGGTTTGTGGTTCTTCACCCTGTTAATTACATAGCAGAGAGCTGGAAGCTGCTTGGAATGTGGGTTTCCATCCGATGGCCTCAGGACACGCATTCACTCCTGGTAGTTGTGTGTTGTCACGAGCCAGTCAGGGAAACTGGAGGTGGTGGGAGCTCTGGGAGCAGGGACAGAACCTGTGGCTTTACCCTCATCCTTTGAAATACCCTCAGTTTTCATTTTCGGGAGCAGGGCTCCTTCTTTCCTGGTTTGTTTTCCTTGCGGTAATTTAGATTGCACCTGCGCTGGTTTTCCATGGGTGTGGGGTTTTGGAGGGAATCCTGCAAGACTCGTGTTTCTCATGGTCATCCTCGAGGACCTTGGGATCATCCCTGGTGCCTCTGTGGGAAACGGGGAAGTTCTGGCAGCTGCTTGAACATATGGGGAGAGATGGGCTCTAAAATCATCATCTGTCTGCCTGCTTGAGTTCTTAAGAAGTATTCTTACTCAAAGCTTTTCTCAGCTGTCTGAGAGTATAAAAGAGACTTTTCTTTTTTATTTTGAAGAGTTCTAAGTCTGAAACATCTTGGTTTAAAAGACAAAATTACCACAACTTCTTTTTAGACTTGAATGCATTGCTACAGGCAGTCGGCAGTTGCCTAGAAAGATTTGAGTGATAATAACCAGTGACAAAATTTGAGTTACAATTTCCAGAAGAAGGTTTTTTTTCCAGTTGTTTTCAAAAGTTTAGACTGTCCTGAAGGATATAAAAAGCAGTTTTTTTCCTTGGTGGAAGAGACAGACATTGGTATAAATGGCAGTGCTGTTGTCACACGAGAAAAGAGGCAATAGCACATGTAGTTACTGAATTAAAGGTATTTTAAAGTAGATATTGCTGTCTATGGGATTGTTGGCTTATTTAAAATTGAATTAATTTCTGCTGCTGTTGAAAGAGCTGGTGCTGTTGTGGACATGTTCTCCCACTCCAGTGAGGTCATGAGTCCCATCTCCAGCTTGCAAAGGGAAAAAATCTGTCATAAGACCTATTGTGATTGTTCTGTGAAAGCAAAATCTCTGTTTGTCCCTGTTTTCTGTTACCTGTGGCACAGGTGTGGCCATCCTGGCACTGAGGTGGGTTGGGAATAACCAAAGGCATCTGTCTGGAGTTAAAGGGGAAGTCCTGGTTTGCTGTGACCCTTTACCTTTTATTAGATGGATATAAATTAATGAGTTTTGCCCAGAAAAACCCCCTTGGAAGTCACTGGATGTAGAGAGCTCTCAGGGAGCTCCTGACTCACACTGTAGCAGATGGGATATTTTAGGAGAATTCCCAAACTGCTTTTCCCTCGGCAGTCAGCGTTGGCTGATGTTGGCACTCACAGCCTAAGGGTGGAGGAACCTTTGCTCCCATCAAACACGGGGTGGTTATGCAGATTTTAGCAATTTTGCCTTTATTTGCATATGAATGGGGAACTGACAGAGTTATCCTGCACCTCCAAATTCAGCCCTGTGATTCCAGACCTGCAGTCAGGTAGGGCCAGGTTAAGATACCAGGAGAAACTCTCTCTCTGCTTCCCAAGTTTTCCTCCCACTGGATCATCCTTGCAGGGTGTCACTGCATCTGTCCTCTGCCTTTCTTGCCACAAAACCTGTGTCCTGCTCCAGGTGCTTTCCCTGAGCTTGGCCTCTGCCCCCAGCACTTCTGTGAGCTATTCCTCCTGACAAGAGAGGTCCTCTGGGATTTCTGTCTGTCAGAAACCTACCCAGCAGATTCCGTTTGGAAAGTGTTTCATTTGTTATGTCCTGTAATGCAAACAGGAACTTTATTCTTGGTAAATATCTCCATCTCTAAACATTTTGAGGATGCTGGTGCAGGTGATGCAGAGGCCTTGAGCTCCCATTTCCCTTGTTCAGGGATTGTGATGTGGAGAAATACTGTAAGGCTTTATCCTGCTTTTTATTTCTGTTTTTGAGACTTTCTGAGTGTGGTAGCGGTCTTCCTTAGCAAAGGAAAAAGACAAGGAATTTGAGAGAGGACTGTGGGAGGGCACAGAGTTAGTAGTAATATTTTGGGATTTCTAACACTCAGCTGAATTGGTTTTAATGTCCCTTGGAGCTGAAGCAATGAAAAGAATCAAAAGAAAAATCTTCAACCTCCAAATATGACATGACTGTGTTTTCATGAACAAAAGCAGCAGCAGGAGTGAACACAACATCCTGAATTGAACAGAGGGGGAAATCTCAGTTAATATTGCTGAGGGAGTGTGGGGAAACATAACTGGGATCTGGCAGTAGGATCAACCCTTGGCATTTTCCTTTTGGGGAAGCAGGGGATCAGAAGAACAGAAATCTTAGCAGCTGATGGGCAGAAAGGGCTGTGACACCAGTGGAATAAGGATGAACACCAGGTATTAAAACTGTGTGTGGCATTAGAGAAATTGTTAATGAACACCACTTAATTCCAGGTGGCACATGTCAAAATGGATGTTAAAATGCTTCACTGTTAATTTTTTGGGGAAGAACAATTTCAGGAGGGATTTGAGATCTACAGAACCTGCTGGCTGAGGGACTGGGAGGGAGTTTGATGTGATTTGCTTCATAGGGAGGTGGTGGAGGACATGTCTTGCTCATCACTTGAGAGGCCATGCAGGGATTTGGTACTGGATGGTTTTCAATCCAGCAAAAGTTTTGTTAACCTAAGATCTCATGGATGTAGGATAATTCAGAATAAGACTTGGAACTTTGTGCAATAAACATGGAAAGCAGAGACACGGATAGGTACCTTATATCACATGGTTAAATATGATCATTTTAGATCTTTAAAGTCCCAAAGCATCAGAGTTTTCAGGGTAAATTAGTGCAGTTTTTTTTAGCTGCCTCTGAACTGTGGCTGTCACCAGTTAGCTGCTCATTTGCTTTGACATCCACAAGGTTTTAAGGCACAACCTGCACGAGGAGTGGAACAGATCCTGCAGCGAGTGAGGCACACGGAGTGTGAGGAGTAGCACAGAGAAAGTGAAGTGAGAAAAGAAAACAAATAGTGGCATCACTGGGGAAACAGCTCCAAGGAACAGGAGCAAGGGAAGAGCCAAGGTACACTTGAGAACACCTTGGAGACAGTGACAGGAAGCTTGAACTTGATAAGGCAGGGAGGAAGCAGCACATGGGGATTCAGGGAGATGAGATCCCAGTGACAGACACATATCCTGTGAGTTAGTGGGGTAACTGGGGACTTGGGAGAAGATTACAGTGATGGAGGCAAAACGGTGATTAGGGCCAGGATTAGCATTTTTGTTGTCTGTGTTGAGAGCAATTAATGGATAAATAAATGACCTGCTCTGTGTTTGTGGGAGCCATCAATTCAGTGACTTTGTTTCCAGGATAGTTACTGTTCCTCTTAGCACAGAGTAGGATGTGAACACCATTCCTCTGCTTTGATTCCCACTGTGCACTTTGGGTCTTGCAGTTTCTGAGGTCAGTGTGTGAGTCTTGCTGTTGGTTTCATATCTTGAAGCTGATTAATTAATTTTATTTGTAAGAAGATGTCTGAAGTATTGTCACTGCTCTGCACTCCAGTCACGAGAGAAGGAAATGGTTGTGTGAACACAGATTTGAGAGTTGCATGGTGGCCTCTGGGATTGTCCCTTTTCTTGGATTTGAATACTACAAATTCAGGCATTAGCTGAGAATTATTTACCTGCTGGCCAGGAAAATAATGTCTTTTCCTTGTACATTGATGAATATGAAAAATGCCATTTTTGGTGACATGGTGAAGCCTGTTGGGCTCAACATTGGGCCTTGAACTGGACAGTGCCCCTGACTCACTTTCTGTGTCCATGTAGCACTGCTCTACCCTTTTTTTCTCCTTGTAAAATGGAGATTTTATCTAATTATCTCTGGTCTTATGAGTAATAATAGCAGGATTCTGCTGTTTCTGAGGATGTGCATAGTTGGAAAGGCAGGGCTGCAGGTAGAAACCCCGTGAATAATGTGCACAGAACACATGGAAATAAGTTTGTTTTCTCTGAGGACGTAGCCAGGGAAGCCTGGCTTTGTGACGAGCTGCATCTGGTGTTCCCAGCAGCATTTCTTCTGCCCCCACTAATCCTGGCATCTGTCCTCCAACCTGAGTCCACTGCAGTTGCCTTGGTGCTCTCCGGTGTCGCCTTTCACATTCCTGATCCTTTCCCCTTTCCATGCAGTGCCTGTGCTATAGAACCACCCCAAAACCAGCTCCTTGCTGCTGCTTTCCCAGTTCTTGTCTGGCCAGGGGGCTGTGGGACCTGCAACGTGCTCTGTGCTCCAGTGGGCTCCAGCTCACCTGCATGGAGACCAAAAACCACAGAAAAGTGCTGGGCAACTCCTTGCA
Organism: Chaetops frenatus; assembly: GCA_013400775.1. Lineage (NCBI taxonomy): Eukaryota > Metazoa > Chordata > Aves > Passeriformes > Picathartidae > Chaetops > Chaetops frenatus. Next base: position 54,673 of record VZTR01024963.1, read on the forward strand.
ACCTTTATTTGAAACTCATTTTGAAGTTCATGGTATCTTTCCATGATGTTCCTCACAATTCAGCCTTAATGACTGTAGAGAAGATAAGGACAGAAGATTCAGGCTGGTTTAGTGCCTGTGATGCACTTTTCAGCAAATCAGTGTTGTTTCAGACCTGTTTCTGATCCATTTCATTTCAAAAACAATAAAGGTGTTTAAGTGCTAAAGATATGTAAACATTTTCTGCTTTGAATGCCCCTAGAAAAAGTCTCAAGGGAGCCTGCAAGAAAGATGGAGAGAGAATTTTATAAGAACTTGGAGACAGGACAAGGAGGAATGGTTTTGTGGGGAGACCCTGGCACAGGGTGCCCTGAGAAGCTGTGGCTGTCCCTGGATCCCTGGCAGTGTCCAGGCCCAGGTTGGACAGGAGCACCCTGGAATAGTGGAAGGTGTCTCTGTCCATGGCAGGGGTGGGATGAGATGATCTTCAATGTTCCTCCCAGCCCAAACCATTCTGGGATTTGGGGATTTTTTTGTCTACATGATAAAACTACAGCGGGCCCAGGTTTGGTTTGTTCTCTGGCAGGGAGGGAAGCTCAGGACTTGGGGTCTGTGTGTGAGCAGGGGGTCAGTGCTGCACGAGGGTCTGGGGACCCTCACAAACAGCTTGACTCTAATTTACTTTTGCTGTAGTTAAGATGAAAAAGTTCCCTCTATTTCAAAGGTCTATTCTATATTCCTTCCAGTGTCTGTGCTGATGGAAGTGTGGACTTCCCTCTTCCCATGCTTCAGGAAGCACAAACCAGGGTGTGAATGTGTTTGGTGGGGTTGGCTTCTGTTCTTCCATCCTTCTTCCTGAATTATGGAAAGTTCTACTAACAAGCAGATTTTGTGGCATGTTTGTAAACTGATGCACACGTGGCTTAGGCTCAACTTTCCTGGTGGCTCAGATAATTAAAACCAGAATGTTTCTGGGATTTGGATGCTTTCTCATGGGTGTCATTTGCCCAGCTCTTCCAGTGGATCCAGAGTAAAAGCAGCGAGACTGGGACTAACTAGGCTCTGGTTATAAATTTTCAAAAATTACTTTGATGATCAATATTAAAATCTGGAGCAATCATTTGAAGTGTCCTGTGGATGAATTGGAAATTATAATATTCAGATACTTTTGATTTTTCACTTATAATTTGAAAACGTTTTACAGATAAATTATGTTTTTGAAGGAGGTGACTGGAAGGGTTGGTGTCTTGGAACATCAGCTGCTGTGCTTGTCTGAAATACAACAGTTTGCTTTCTGTTTGGTTTTAATATTCACTTAATTTCTGCTAGAAAATCCAGGTTTATTCTGTCTGTCTTTTCCTCCCACAGAGTGAAAAATGTTAACTGCCCATAGTGGGACAGCTCTTCTGAGGAACATATCTCTGTAAATCTTCCCTAAAATCACCTGAAGGCAAATATTCTGCCTGTGATGGACCCTCGGAATACTGCTATGTTAGGCTTGGGTTCTGATTCTGAAGGGTTTTCTAGGAAAAGCCCCTCTGTGGTAAACATTGGCTCGTTGGTGGGCAGAGGGGAAGCAGAGCTCGAAGGCTGCACCAAGGACGAGGAGGACGGGAAGAAGAAGAGCCGGGAGGGGAGCACGGAGAGCGGGAAGAGCGAGGCTCTGGGCAATGCACAGCAGCAGTTCTCGGTGAAGGAAACAAACTTCTCCGAGGGAAACCTGAAACTGAAGATTGGCCTTCAAGCAAAACGGACGAAAAAACCTCCCAAGAACCTGGAGAATTATGTGTGCCGGCCTGCCATAAAAACCAGCATCAAGCAGCCAAGAAGGGCTCCCAAGAGTGGGAAGATGACAGAGGAGAAGAACGAGCACTGTCCTTCGAAGCAAGTGAGTGATGTGTCTGTGGGGTGATTTGCAAGTCATGGTACATTTAAGCTGTGTTTAAAAGCTTCATCATCTCTGCACCGCCGTGTTCTGCTGTTTTTCCATGTAACCTCTGATACTGAAGTGTCTGGAGTTAGAAATGGTTTGATTTTGTGGCCATTATCAGGAAAAAAATGCTCTTTCACAGTGTGCCAATTTGTTGTTTCAACAGCAGTGAAAGATAATTCCCATGTTCACTTGAAGTGGGTTCATTTCTGAAGAGTGATGGTGAGATTTTTAGTCTCTTTTCTGTAACAAAGTGGAGGGGTTGGGTGTCTTGTCTCTCTTGAGATGGGGTCTGAATGTGCTGTGCTTGTCTCTGATGGCTGGATTTGTGGGGTTTTTTTACCTGTTAGAACCAGTTGTTTCACTGTCTCACCTGTCACTGCCATCAACGGCTCAGGCAGGATCTGAAAAGTAAACCAGACTTTTCCAAATGAATTAGAAACTGGCCTGGTGATAACCTGCATGCAAATGCAGAGGCTGGAGAGATGTGCCAGGGCTGTTCCAAACACCAGAAAGTAGCCCTGCCTCGAGGATTTGTTTTTATGATCTCCATGATGCAATCAGTAAGAGCAACACTAGCAGATAGGGAAAATAGGATAATTTGTAAGGATTACAAATATAGTTCCATAGACGTTGAATTTTTAAAGGGTTTGTTTACAGCCTGCTCTTTTTTCCAACAAACATAGAAGTTTTGTTAATCAAATTTTAGAATATATCCTTATGCAGCACTGCCAGGTGATTCAGCAGGGGAATCCAAGGAATCCCTGGAAGTTGGAGTCCTTCCTTTGCAGGGGTTGTCTGTTCAGTGGGCTCCTGCTCCAGAGGTTCCCAAGGCTGAAGAATTTCCTTTCTCCAGCCTGTGTCCTGTTCTCAAGGCTCCCTGCATAAATCTGTCCTGGCAGATCTCCTGAGGCAGAGCCTGCCCAAGGGGAAGGAAAATTCCTCACCTTGTGCTGAGGTGATGTCTGTCTGACATACCTAGAGCTTTTCCTCTCCCCTGGCACAACCCTGGCTGGAATTGCCCTTGAGGAAGGGTCACCTAAAAGAGAAGTGAAATTTTTTTGAGGCCCTCCAGTGCCTGAAGGGAACCTGCAAAGAGGGAGGCTCTTTACAAGGGCCTGGAGTGACAGGACACGAGGAATGGCTTCCCACTGCCAGAGGGCAGGGTTGGATGGGATATTGGGAAGGAATTCCTCCCTGGGAGGGTGGGCAGACCCTGGCACAGGGTGCCCAGAGAAGCTGTGGCTGCCCCTGGATCCCTGGCAGTGCCCAAGGCCAGGCTGGACAGGGCTTGGAGCACCCTGGGACAGTGGAAGGCATCCCTGCCATGGCAGGGGGTGTGGAGTGAAATCTTTAAAATCCCTTTTAGCTCAAAGCAGTCTGGGATTCTGTGGTTCTGAGTAATAAATTATGTCCTGACAAAAGAAGTGTGCTGAATGTTACGTGTAAGGACTAAAATTGCCTTTTCCAGGCTCTACATTGCACTCACATTGGGGTTTTCCTCCACTGGAAACAGAGGTGTTTTTAGTCAGCCTATTGAACAAGAAATTCTCAAGTGCACATTGCGTAACTTAAAATTTTGGCAATGGCCTTTATTTTACATTCTTCCATTTCAGAACAAGCTTATGATTTCTAATGATGTTTCTAACTTTGGCTTGAAAAACATTGGAAGAGTCAATCACAGTTTATTATACTGATGGTTTCCTTTTTTTTTTTTTTTTTTTTTTTTTTTTTTTTTTTTTTTTTCTTCTTCTTTTTTTTTTTTTTTTTTTTTTTTTTTAATTTTTCTTACTCTGTTGCAATGAGTTGAGTATTGGGCCAGTCTGGGATCCAACCAGTGATTTCTCTTGATGTCTGAATTGAGGTGGCCCCTGCAGCTGAAAATCTCTTCTTCAGGAGAGGTTTAATGTGAACTTAATCAAGAGAAGGTTAGGTTGGGTATGAGGAAAAGGCTCTTTCCCTAGAGGGAGCTGGGCACTGCCCTGAGGCTGCCAGAGCTCCAGGAGCCTTTGGACAGCGCTGCCAGGGATGCACAGGGTGGGGCTGTTGGGTGCCTGTGCAGGGCCAGGGGCTGGACTGAACGATCCCTGTGGGTCCCTTCCAGCTCAGGACATTCCATAATTCCCTGATTCTACACACAAAAAGCACCACTGCATCTGGAGACTTTTCCCTTTGCATCAAGAGATTGTGCCCTGGGAGTTTTTACCAGAGAAAATCATCAATATTTGAATTCGCGTGGTGACAGCAGGGATTCTTCATCCTTGACATCTTTGTTTATACACCAGGATTTTTTTTCCAGAGATCCATCCCATTTCAAATGGGAAGTAGAAAGGTAGGCAAATATTAGTGGTGGTGTAGAATGTTATTGATGTGATGCATGACACCGTTGATACCACGTCAGTTTTAGATTGCAGCTGCACTCGTGCCTGGTGAGCAGCCCCGGTGTGTGATGCAGAGGATGCAGATCTGTTGCATTAAATTTGCATTATTTACAAGAGTTTCAAATCTCTGACTCATGATAGCTCCCTTTAGATCCCTGCTCTCTCCCGAGTTGTTCTGAGATGGTGTTTAAGTCTGTCTGTTCCCTGCTGCCATTTTGCACTCTGCATTGTTAGAAATGGCACTAAACAACGTCCTGCTGGTTCCTGAAGTGGGATTAGAAGTGTCTGTGTGGGAATGAATGGAAATGATGGCTTAAAACCATCACATGTTTTGAATATAATACCCAAGGGTTGTCCTTTTTGTCTTTCTGCCATGAAATAAAGCGAGTTTTAGCACTTCAGATTACACTTCAGCAAAGGAAAGCTATCCGTGAATTTTTGCTGTGGGTGCAGAGGAGAGGAAGGCAAACATGTGACCCAATCAGAGCCAGGTGTGTCTTTACTTGAAGCTCTGAAACAGAACTTTCTGTTCTTTTAAAGGAGCAATAAAGAATTAGAATGAAAATTTAGCACTTGCAGTATGCACAGTTAACCACTGAAAGACAGAGAGAAGTAGTGGAATTCTTCTCCTGGGAATACCAGTGTAAAAATGAAAATAGTAGGAAAATCCTTTGCACTCCCAATCTCTCACAGGTTTTTTTTCCTCAAGTTTAGTGCTGACAGGACTCATAAAACTTGGGAAGTGTCTTCAGGTGTATGAAGTTTATCTCCAGTCTGAAAGGGGAGTGGGTAGGTGCAGTAAGTTGGAATCACAGAATCGTTCAGGTTGGAAAAGCTGTCCCAGCTCATGGAATCCAGCTGTTCCCCAGCACTGAACCCTGTCCCCAGGTGCCACAACCACATGTTTTTGAACACTTCCAGGGATGGTAATTCCACCTCTTCCCTGGGCTACCTGTTCTAATGCCTGACCACCCTTTCAGTGGAGAAATTTTTCCTCGTATATTTACAGTTTGCCTTCCAGAAATATGTGGACATAGAAGTTAATAAATACTTTTTCTGAGGAGAAAATCATAGAGCAGAAAAGGAAACACAGAAATGATTGAGATTCCCAGGTGTTAGAAGAAACAAAATTAGCAGGTACTGCAATAGCCAGGCAGTGTTGAGTTTGCTTTTTGACACTGAGTATGGAACTTGAGTTTCATTCTTTCAGAAAGTGTCCTGGGGCAAGCAGACATTGCTCTGCTAAACTGAAAAACCTGAGCCTTGAACAAAACCAGATGTTTTGCCCCTGTTAGTTTGTAGGATGGGGTGTAGGAATGGTTTAGCTGTGCTGGCACAGGTGCAGCAGTGAAGGTTGAGCACACAAAAGGCCAGAAGTGACAGTAGCACTGTGGAACTCTCACTCAGTGGTAACAGGGCAGCAGGTTGGGACTCGCCCTCCTGCTCCATCTCCTTGTTGCTGTGTAAAACTGCTGAGTGCAGGATTCTGGAGCTCCTTCTCTTGCCTTTGGTTGTGCAGGGAAGCTCTACAGGGGAGTTTGCTGATGAAATCACAGCTACCAGCTGAAGAAATTTCAAGTAGAAAAGCTGAAGAATTGATTTATTTTCTTTTTGGATAGCTCAGGAATATTTCCTGCAGGATCTGGGACATAAGTTTTTAAGACTAATTCCACAGAATCACTGTTTTCCTGATAATTAAACTTGCTTTTAGAAAAAACTGAAAAGTCTTGGAGGTGAAAGCATTTTTATTTGGGGAATTGCATAGAATATGTTGATGCCACAACTACAAAACAATTTCTGTGATTCCTCAGAATGCTCATTTGAATTGTAGCCTGAGCATTGACCTGAAGTACAACAGCCAAAATAATAATGGATAAATCTGTGTATGTGCATAAAAAATCCTCATTGCTTGCTAGTGGCTCTCAAGAGAAATAACAAACAACATTTTCATTAACAGGCTGGTTCCTTTTAACTACTGCAGGTGTTAGCAGTAGCTGAGACTATCTTGTGTTTTGTCACTTGGGTTTAGTTGAGAGCTGTGACACCAGACTTGATAGATGTCCCTGTTCTCAGGAAAGATCAGCTACCCTTAAGCTTTTTGCAAGTCAGTACCAGTGATAATCACAGTAAATAATGATCTAGTAGTAATAAACCCTGAGATTGTGCTGTAGTGTAACAAGAGATGCCCTTTTTAGAAAAAAGTTTTTTTGTTGTTGGTGCCTGTGATGATTCTGGAATCACAGAATTGTTCAGGTTGAAAAGGACCTTTAAGATAATCGAGTTCATATGTTCCCCCAGCACTGCCAAGGCCACCACTAACCCATGTTTCCAGTGATGGATTATAACCTGGTAAGAGTTTATATCAATATAACCTGGAATTATTGTTCCTCAGATGAATGGTGCAAATCGAGAAACTGTGTTCACATAGGAGATACAGAGTTTTCTGTTCAGTTCAGCACCAAACTAAGAATAATACCCATTTTATGGAAACTTAACATGTTTTATGCAATTGCTTTGGGCAATACTTTTATTGGATGGAGTCTTAAACCAGACAGTTGAACTGAAGATTACACAGGAACAAATGTTTCGGGTTTTGAAGCGCAGAATGCTTTTTGATGCAACATAATCTCACCCTCTTGAACAGCTTTGTGCCCAGATGGGCCATTTCATTCCATCTGACACCACAGGAACATAGAGCAGGGCTTGAAATTTGGGCTGAAAAGGCACAGAATTCCAGGAAAACTGTTTTAGTCTATTTTTTATGGCATTGTCCATTTGATTGCAACGTTGAGGCAGCAGTGAGGAAGCTTGAGGCAGATGCTTGTAGAGACAGGAGGAGAGAGCAGGTGAAACACTCAGATGTTGATGTCTTCTTTTTTCCACAGTCCCCACAATTCTGTCCAATTAAAACCTGACTTTGTCCTTCCCCTGATACAAAACTCTGTGTTTGTCTAAGTCAGACAGGGAAGGAGGGCTCAGGAGGGAATGGAGTGCTGAATGCTGCCCTGTGAACCCAGCTTCCAGCACTGGAGCTGGCAGAAGCAGGAGACAGGGACACGTTTAGAGGTCCATGGGAGCAGCCAGGGAAGCCCTGAGGACACTCTGTCACCTGGGCTGGCCTTCAGAACGTGTGGGCACAGGGAGTCATTCCAGGGAAGCAGAGCACCTTTCCTGTCCCCTCTGCAGGTGACAGTCCTGGCTGCTCCCCATTTCCCAGCTGTGGGTTTGGAGTATTCCAGGGGAAAGTTGTCCAGTGTGTCCATTGGATTGCAGCTGCCATGGGAGAGCTGGGCTGAGGGTCAGCCTGACCCCATGGCTACAGGCTGTAGTACTGCAGGCCTGTGTCCTGGGGGGCTGTCCTGGGGGGCTGTCCTGTTCCCTGTGTCCTGGAGGGCTGTCCTGGGGCCTGTATCCTGGGGAGGTGTCCTGGGGGGCTGTCCTGTTCCCTGTGTCCTGGAGGGCTGTCCTGTTCCCTGTGTCCTGGGGAGGTGTCCT
>VZTR01024963.1:62928-73810 GCA_013400775.1 Chaetops frenatus
TGGAGGGTGTGTCCAGGGTGTGGCTGTGTGTCCTACGGGCTGGGAGGTGTGTCCCAGGGGAAGGAAGGGATGTTCTAGTGGGGGTGTCCTGGGGGTGTGCCCTGGGGGATGTCCCCTGAGGGGTGTGTCCTGAGAATATGTCTGGATGTGTGTCCTGGGGGTGTCCTGGGGGTGTTTCCCATGGGGTGTCCAGGGCAGGGTGTGTGCTGGGACAGTTGGACTGATGTGGCTGAAGCTGATTCACCTGATTCCCTCAGTCTATGAGCAGTGCAGTCCAGTTCTTCCACTGTTACCTCCTCACAGAAAATGTCCTTTTTATTCCTGAAGATTGGGGCTGTGCATGATTGCAGTTTGATTTTGGTATCTGTCTGCAATACTCTTACTCTTCCAGTGGGATCCTCCTTAGTGGCAGCAATACCTGCTATTCACTTCAACCAAAAATCTAAAATTTTTAATGATACAGAATTGCAAGAAGCAGCTTTGACTCTGTGGCTGATGTTGGGAGGTTGTTTAATGTTTCTGCACCACTGCAACCTTCTCCAAAGGTTATGTATTTTGTTCAAGATATTTCTATTAGAAGTTACCAGATAAAATTTTGTCCTTAAAAATTCCCCTCCAAAATGCTTCTGTTAATCATGCTGATTCTTAAGTAGTTTTATGGAAAAAAAATTAATTCCCATATAAGAATTTTGGGTTTAAAAATGCTGAAAAAAATAACTGAGTTTTTTTGACGTCTTGTCTGACGTCTCACTAGATGCTTTCTCTTTTGCTATTCGTGTTCTTTGAAATAATTTTCAGTGTGCTTGGAAAACTCACTCACCCCTAGATGAGAAAGAAGCTTTCCAGGGTACACACCTTCAGCTTTCAAAGGATCCGTGTTTGATGCTAAAGTCTTGTTTTCAGAATCCTGGCATCTTGCTTAGATCAAAGCTGGTGTTTGGAAGGGTTTCGTTAGTTATGTATTTATTATTTAAGTGTCTACTCAAACTTCCCAGCTCTTTGTTTGGAAATGGAGGTGAGCAGGGAAAAGCAGAGCCTGCCAAGAGGTGTTGGATACCCAGCAGTGACAGTGTGAGAGCACCACAGAACCCAACCTGGGAGTGGCAGAGCACCCAGGGGAGCACAAGAAAGAAGGGAGAGTGTGGATACACCGAGGGCTGAGCCAATACAGGGATGAGGAGCTGAATTCTCAAGTCAGTATTTAGGTGGATTTTTAAAGTCCAGTGAGCAAAGGAGATTTTTCTTCCAAAGTTCTTGTCAGAATTTCAGGCCACAGGAAGGAGGATGCAGCTCTCTGAAGGCTGCTCACTTTAATGCTCATTAGTGACTCTCTGGCACTCAGAGTCTGCCCCAGGGAATTCCAGGAGCCTGGGATTGCAGGCTCAGAGTGGTGTCATGCTGACTCAGGAGTTTCCATGTGAGTGCCAGGCCTGGAGGGGAGCAGAAGGAACCCCCCTCTCCCTGCCCCACCTCTCCTGCTCCATCCCTGCAGAAAGAAGCAGCCCTGGATTTGGAGTGCCTGGGGGTCATTGCAGAGGCTCCCACGTTACCCACACAGCTCCTTCTCATCTCACCAGCATCCAGCTGGACCCAGGCTGCAACCTCCTGGTTAAGTCCTGCTGGTGCAGCTGACTGAACAAATACTTGGTTCATGATCAGCACCAAAGTTGGCTCTTTCAGAGGAATCCAGGCTGTCTCTATCCTCAGCATCCATAGATGTTTGCCATAGCTACAGCTCTGGGATCAGGGTAATGCTGGCTGTAATCAGGGGCAGGAAGTTGCCAAATCAGTTTTTATTGCAGAGGGATGGACAGCTGTGGTATTGATGTCTTTCACTCCATGTTTAGTGTTTGTTCTGGTAGGTCCCAGAAGGTTTTCAGATTGTGTGGATTTGTAATTAGAATCATGGAATGAAATCACAGAATCACAGTGACTTTGGGCTGGGAAGGACCTTAAAGCCCAGTTGTTCCACACCCCCTGCCGTGGCCAAGGACACCTCCCACTATCCCAGGGTGCTCCAAGCTCCATCCAGTCTGGTCTTGGACACTTCCAGGGATCCAGGGGCAGCCACAGCTTCTCTGGGGAACCTGTGCTAGGGCCTGCTCACCCCCACAGGGAAGAATTCCTCCCCAAGATCTAACCTAAATTTCCTCTCTGTCAGTCTGAAGCCATCCCCCCTTGTCCTGTCTCTCCAGTTCCTGATGAACACTCTTTCTCCAACTTCCCTGGAGCCCCTTCAGATCCTGCAAGGGGCTCTGAGGTCTCCACACAACCTTCTCTTCCCCAGGCTGAACATTCCCAACTCTCCCAACCTTTCTCCATAGGGAAGGTGCTCCAGTTCCCTGGACAACTTTGTGGCCTCTTCTGGACTTTCTCCAACAGTTCCATGTCCTTCTTATGTTGGGGACATCGGAATCATGGACAGAATTATCTCATCAGGGGTCAGAGCCTTCCATTCCCAGCCCATGCTTGGAATGAATGTATCCCCTGCATTGCAGAGATGGGTTGGGCATTGTGTGTAAAGAATGTCCTTCCAAATAAGAGATTAATTTATTGAGATGCTCTCAATAGGATTTATGAAGGTGATGGATACTGCAGTTTTGATTTTAACCTTTACAGAATAAATTTCAAGTTTGGTTAGGTCCGAACTGGAAATAAGTGTGAGTTTCAGTTACTCCATGTGTGTGCGTTATCACCTCCCCCCATGCGAACAGAATGATTTGATTTATTTTATTTTATTTATTTTTCTGACTGTCAGTGGTGTGCTGGGAGGAGAAGCTGTTGGTGCAGGGGCTGGGGGGACACAACTGAGCTGCCAGCAGGGCTGTGCAGGGACAGGGTGACAGTGCCAACCCTTGCAGGGCACTGCTCGGCTGCTGCTCAGCATCATGTGAGCTCTTCAAGTGCTCTCACACTATAAATAGCCCAGCACTTTGTTGTTAGCTGGTTTTTATTAATAAACATCAACAGTATTTTCAGAGAATATTTATAATAATTGCAGGACAGATTAAATGGTTTGTATTTCCGGACTGGGAGGGAGTTTGGGTTTCATTAACATAAGGAAAGCCTCAACATGTCTACTGTTTTAAAATTTTGCTTTAAATATGAATATCACTATTATTTGCTTAATGTGTTTATTTTATTATGATATTTTATTATTTAAATTATTGATATTACTATTGTTTGTTTTAAAATTAATAGGATCACGAAGCCTCTGTTTATACAGTAACCTTGTTACCAGAGCAGGTGTTAATTACCGAAACATAAAAAGATACTGTGTTACTCAACGTGATACTTTGTACTCTGTTACTAAAGCCTTTTTTCCTTTATTAACTCTTAGGACCCTTCAAAGTCTTACAAGAAAGCTGGAGAAGTTGCATCAGTTGAGTTACACGTGGAAGAAGGTATCCAAGTAGAAACAACCCCTTTATCTAAGAAAATTTCCCCATTGCACTCTGAAATGACAGATTATATAAAGTCATCTCCTCCAACTCTTATCAGTAGCCATAATTCTGATTCAAAGGATAGAACAGAAATTAACGGAGCAACAACTGTCACGGAAAAATTGGCTCAACTTATTGCAACTTGTCCTCCTTCCAAGTCTTCCAGAACAAAGCAGAAGAAGCCCGGAAATGGAAATGGAACTACATCTGGTTTGGTGAAAGACTCCGGGAAGAAGCTGCCAGGAACCATAACTGCGAGTGGGTTGGTTAACAAAGATTTGGTGAAGAAACTGCCAGGCTCTGGGATTGCTGTTGGATTGGTGAACAAGGACTCAGGGAAGAAACCATTAGGGATTGGCAGCACAGCCATATTGGTTAACAAAGACTCTGGGAAGAAGCCCCAAGGTATCAGCCCCTTAACTGGATTGGTTAGCAAGGACTCTGGGAAGAGGCCTCCAGGGATCAGCACTCCAACAGGATTAGTTCACAAGGATTCGGGAAAGAAGCAGCCAGTGACCAGCTCTGCAGTTGGGTTGATCAGCAAAGATGTGGGGAGGAAACTTCCAGGGATCAGCACTCCAGCTGCACTGACTAATAAGGAGCCTCTCAAGAAGCCAGTAGGGATCAGCACTCCAGCAGGATTGGTTAACAAGGATGCTGGGAAGAAGTTGTTGGGAATAAATAGTCCTGCAGGTCTGCTTAACAAGGATTCTGGGAGGAAGATGCCAGGGACTGGGAACAGCACAGTTCTGGTTAACAAAGACTCTGGAAGGAAGACACCAGGGATTGGCAGCCCATTGGGACCGGTTAGCAAGGACTCTGGGAGGAAGATGCCAGGAATTAGCAGTCCTGTGGGGTTGGTTAGCAAGGACTGTGGGAAGAAGCCAGCAGGGATTGGCAGTCCGGCTGGTTTGGCCAGCAAGGACTCTGCAACTCTGAAAGCAGACTCCCTCATGCCCTCCTCAGAGCCCTTTAAACTTCCTTGCAATTCAAACCTCAGTAGCCTTGAAAGCCATGAGCCTGCAGATTTACTGAAGGAAAATACTACCAGCAAAACCTTTGAGAAGCACGTTATGAGACAGAGCAAAGAAAGTATCTTGGACAAGTTTTCTATTCGGAAAGAAATTGCTGATGTAGGCAAAGAGATGTTCAATGAAGGAATGTGTGTTCCACAGGATGCCTACTCATCCAGTGAGAAAGGGATTTATGAAACGTCTAAGCACGAAAAGCAGCCTCCTGTTTATTGCACTTCACCAGACTTCAGGACAGGAGGTGCCTCGGAGGTGTCGACAGCCAAGTCCCCGTTCAGTGCAGTGGGAGAGGGGAATCTCCCATCTCCTTCCCCCACGGTGTCAGTCCCCACCCTGAGCAGGAGCCTCTCTACAGCCTCCTCCCAGCTGGCGTCCAACTCGTTGCACTTAAGTTCCACAGCAGAGCTCTTGGAAGGCATTTCGGATCCGATGGGCAAAACGCCCTTCTCCTCAGACAGCACCCTCCTGAGTCTGAACAGGACATTGAGCCACAGCCTCGGCACCGATTTTAAGGGTGCTGAGAAAGACTTAAGTGATTCAAAAGCATCTTATGTGGAAACTTCAAGAACAAGTCCTCCCACAGGGAAAAAGCCCATTTTGGCAGCTGAGACGAACATTCACGCTACTGTCACCCCTTCAGTAGTTAGTTTTACCAGCTTGTTTGGTAGCAAGCAGTTCCTCAAGATCGGTGCAATAGCTGCATCCGAGAAATCCTGCCAAGGAGCAAAAAACCTGAGCAGCACTCAGCAATCAAAACCTTTAAAGAAAAGAAAAGGAAGGAAGCCACGATGGACTAAAGTGGTGTCAAGAAGCGTGTGCCGACCTCCAAAGGGTCTGGAACTAGAAAGGTCAGAGCTTTTTAAAAACATTTCATACAGTGCACTATCGAGCAGTAATTTGGAGCAGGCCAAGTTCCTGAAAAACATCGGATCGTCCTCATTTGTGGAGCACGAATTTGTCAAACATCAGTTGCCAAAGCTGAATGAAGCTAATGGGCAGTCTCTGGCACTGCTGACTGAGACTGACAAACAAACTCAGAAGTTCTACAGTGCTCACAAACAACCCTCTAGCTTGTGTATGTCAGATGATTTCTTACCTGACATGTACAAACCCAAGAGAGGAAGACCTAAATCCAAGGAAATGCCAGAACTTGAAGGTCCTCCCAAAAGAACTCTTAAGATTCCAGCATCAAAAGTCTTCTCAGTGCAGTCAAAAGAAGAGCAAGAACCTCCGATTTTGCAGCCTGAAGTCGAAATTCCCTCCTTAAAACAAAGCTTATCAGGACAAGCTTTTCCTAAAAAGAGAGGGAGACCTAAAAGGCAGATCCGGTCATCGATTAAAATGAAACCACCTATTCTGTCTGTGGCACCTTTTGTTGGAACAGAGAACTCAAGCAAGATGGGGCCCGAAAGTGAACAGCATCGACCTGGGGAGTTCTTTGAGAGGAAGGACCAGCTCCGAGGGCCAGAAGAAGTTCAAAGCCCCAGTATTTGTAGCATGAGTGATTTGGAAGTAGACTCAGACAGAAAAGTTGCCAAGAGAAATAACGGACAGTTGATGAAAACAATTATTCGAAAAATAAATAAAATGAAAACTCTGAAGCGAAAGAAACTTCTGAATCAGATTCTGTCCAGTACAGTGGAGTCAAATACCAAAGGGAAGATGCAATCCAAGCTCCATAACACCGTATCAACTCTTGCTGCCACATTTGGATCAAAACTAGGCCAGCAAATCAATGTCAGCAAGAAAGGAACAATTTACATAGGAAAAAGGAGAGGGAGGAAACCTAAAGCTGTCCTGAATGGCATTTTAGCCAGCAGCGCTGCCAGTCTGACAGTTCTGGAGAAGTCTGCCCAGCAAGCTCCTGGTACGTCCCTAGGACAAGTCCTTCCCCACCTGCTGCCCTCGGCAGCAAATCCCTCGGAGATCCTCCCATCCCCAGTTTGCTCCCAGTCCTCGGCCGTGAGTGGGGGACAGAGCCCCGTGAGCAGCGACGCGGGGTTCATCGAGCCCAGCTCCGTGCCCTACCTGCACCTCCACTCCAGGCAGGGCAGCGTCGTCCAGACGCTTGCCATGAAGAAAGCAGCCAAGGGCAGGAGGAGATTGTCCCCACCCACGCTGCTGCCCAACTCCCCCTCCCACCTGAGCGAGCTGACATCGCTCAAAGAGGCCACCCCGTCCCCCGTGAGCGAGTCCCACAGTGACGAGACCATCCCCAGCGACAGCGGGATAGGCACGGACAACAACAGCACTTCGGACCGCGCCGAGAAGTTCTGCGGGCAGAAGAAGAAAAGGCACTCGTTTGACCACGTCTCCCTCATCCCAGCCGAGACTTCCACCGTGCTGAGTAACCTGAAGGAAAAGCACAAACACAAGTGCAAGCGCCGCAGCCACGATTACCTCAGCTACGACAAGATGAAGAGGCAGAAGCGAAAAAGGAAAAAGAAGTACCCTCAACTGCGAGGGAGGCAGGACCCCGACTTCCTCGCTGAATTAGAGGAGTTAATAAGTCGGTTAAGTGAAATTAGAATAACCCACAGAAGTCACCATTTTATACCCCGAGATTTGCTGCCCACCATTTTTAGGATAAATTTCAATAGCTTCTACACCCACCCTACTTTTCCTTTAGATCCTTTGCACTACATTAGAAAACCTGATTTAAAGAAAAAGAGAGGCAGGCCTCCAAAAATGCGGGAAGCTATGGCAGAAATGCCTTTCATGCATAGCCTCAGCTTTCCCCTGTCCAGCACCGGGTTCTACCCCTCCTATGGCATGCCTTACTCCCCTTCTCCCCTGGCAGCTGCTCCCATAGGATTAGGTTATTATGGAAGGTACCCTCCAACTCTTTACCCTCCTCCACCCTCTCCTTCTTTCACTACCCCTCTGCCCCCACCTTCCTACATGCATACAGGCCACCTGCTTCTCAACCCCACCAAATACCACAAGAAGAAGCATAAGCTCCTGCGCCAGGAAGCTTTCCTCACCACCAGCAGGACTCCGCTGCTGTCCATGAGCACATACCCCAGCGTCCCACCCGAGATGGCCTACGGCTGGATGCTGGAACACAAGCACAGGCACCGCCACAAGCACCGCGAGCACCGCTCCTCCGAGCAGCCGCAGGTTTCCATGGACACCATCACGGCCAACAGCTCCTCCAGAACCGTTCTGGAGTCCTTGAAGCGCTACAGGTTTGGGAAGGAGGCTGTTGGCGAGAGGTACAAACATAAAGAGAAACACAGATGCCACATGTCTTGTCCACACCTGTCACCTTCCAAGGGTTTGCTAAGCAGAGATGAGCAGTGGGTCAGGAGAGAGCCTTCGGAGTCTAATTCCTTGGCGCTGGGGTTGCAGACACCTCTGCAGATAGACTGCTCGGAAAATTCCCCAGCTCTGTCCCTGGGGGGATTCACTCCCAGCTCGGAGCCAGCCAGCAGCGATGAACACACAAACCTTTTCACAAGTGCAATAGGCAGCTGCAGAGTCACCAACTCTGCCAGCACCAACGGACGTAAAAAATTACCTGAGAGCCCTGGACTCTTCAGCGGCCAGGACACGTCGCTCAGCCGGCCCCTCCGGAAGGAGCCCGTGCCTTGCCTGGAGAAGGCCCTGCAGCCACTGTCAGGTAGGGCAGCTCGGGCTGGGCCTGCTTTCCACCAGTCTTGCTGGGTTCTGTTGTACCAAACACGGCTGGAGCAGGGGGCAGGTGAGGCTTTGGCTCTGCGGGGATCATTGCTGGGGTCCAGCCCTGCCCTCACCGGGGGCTCTGTTCCTGCAGTGTCAGCAGGACTGACAAGGGATCTCCCCAGAGCCACCCACAGCACTCTGCCCCTCCTCCCAACAGACTCCTCTTGCTTCCTTACATTCAGGCTAAGGATGCTTTCTCGTGCAAAGGTCTTTGCTTTTTTCATAAAATTTTAACTTTGCAGAGAAACGAGGGAAAGTTTCTCACGATTTTTGATATTTCCAAAGCCATGTTTCTGTTTGGTTTGAATTTTGGTCTGTTGGGTTCAGACCAGCTGTTGCTGCTACTGTTGTGAGTACTGTTTCCATTTAAGAAAATGTTTCCTATTCCTTTTGTAACTCCATTTTGGTTATTTTGACAATCTGCTACCACGGAGCTTTCAGTCTCTGCCTTGAGTCCTCTTGCAACACCTCTGAACAGCTGGGGGTGATGCTGGGGATGCCTGAGACCAAACCTAGAAATTTTGGATTTATTCATAGTTGGGAAATGCATCTGACAGCCTCAAGCAAAACTGGAGCAGGAGGAGCAGGAACAGGAACTTGTCATTTGCATAATATTAAGGAAAAGAAAAGATAACCTGCAAAGGGCAAGTGTGGCTTCTGCTCCTGCCTGCTTCCCGTGTGTGAAGGAAGCCTGAGCTGCTTCTCCCTCCCCTTCTCGCCTGCATTCTCCCTTGAAGTTTAAATCATTGTCCAAAGCCACTTGTGACTAATATTTCACAGAGCAAAACCAGCTGCCAGGACTGAGTAATCCCTGCTCACATTCCTGGCTCTCATCTTGCTCCTTCCCATGGGATACTCCTGCTCTGATGCCTCCTGCCACCCTCCTGCTCTGCACACCTGTGTATGGACAGGGATTTTCTCTTGGTTTGGGGGGTTTAGGTTTTCCTTCTTTATTTTAAGGGCAGTTGGAAGCACCTGGATCTTTGACAAGTTCATATTTCTTTGTGCTGGTAGTGAGATTACTTGAGGTGGTGATTGGAGTGTGGAGAAGGCAAAAGAGCCATAACATTGCTTCTCCTGCCATGATGAAAAGAGAAATTCCTAGTGCTGGGTCACTCAGAGGGTTAAATTTGACTTTGAGGAGTGAATTGCTTGTGGGAACCTGTGCAGCTCTGGGAATTTTGAGATGTTTTCCATTGCAGTGGGTGATCTGACCTGGGTTTGTGGGAGGAGTAACCCGAGGGAGGGGGAGAGCAGAAATGCTTTTTGTGGAGGCTCTGCCACTCCCTGTCCCAGGAAGTTTGAGTGATTCCTCAGGCGTGGGACATCACTTCCAGGTGGTGCACTCCCACCTGAAACCTGGCTGTTTTGTGAGGCTGGCGTTTGGCTCGGCGTCCAGCTCATTCCCAAGGAGCTCCCAGTGCCCAACACCACTTGGAAAACTTAAACCACATCTGGTAAAAAGCCCCAGGAAAGGGAAATGCCAGATTTGGGGGTTTTAGATCCATGTCAGTTTGCATGTTGTGTTTGGGGTGTTTTGGTTTTAGCCGTGGTGCTGAATGGTGATTCTGAATCCATGACCATGGAGGATTAAAGGAAAGACATAGATGGAGGGAAAGTCTTTGGTGCATCAAAGATTGTTTATTTATAAAACCAGATGCAGTTTAGGTGCATGGTGGAGAGGTGCTGGATCAGAGACTTGAAATAAGCAGTTGGGGATCAGCATCAGGGAATCCATCCACAATGAGTTTTTGAGATCCATAGGGAATGTTTGTGGTGCTTTGTTTCAGGGGATTTTGTGTGGAAAATCCACCTCACCTCCACAGCCTTTTGAACCTGGCCTAACTGGGTGAACAAACCCTTTTCACAATATTGGCCGATGCCAGATATTTTCAGAGGTTTGCCCGTGTCCGAGTTGTGTTAGAGAAGAGCTGTGTTGGTTGTTTGTGCAAACAGGACCCGAGGAGCTCGGAATTTCCCAGGAGGTGAAGCACAGGTGGAAATTCCCATGCTGGGGCTGTTGTGTGACCCTGGCACAGCCAGAGCCATGCAGGTCACGAGGCTCTGGTGTTACGTCTGGGGGAGTTTTGGAGGACTCTGCTGCCTGTTCATCCCAAGCTCCCAGGCGCTGTTCCTGAACTTGTGCAGCTTCACATCAGGAATTATTTTGGACAACTGATGCTGTATCAGAACCCAGCCTTGGTGTGCCTTGATGTGCTTGCTCACAATTCCTGTGGCCTCGGTGTGTTCCACTTACAGTGCTGGCAGGAAGCGGGGAGGAAAAGGGGACCAGCCGTGTGGTGGGGATTGGTGCAGCTGGACAGTCTGAACCACTGCCATTCCCCCTGCAAACACCGGGCCAGGTGCGAGGCTGCTCCTGCTCTGGCCGTCCCGCTCTGGGGGAGATGCAGGTGCCGTTCTGTCCCTCCAGGGGGATAACTGGTGTGACCGGGCACGACCGTGTGGGCTCCTGGGGTGAACCGGGCAGTCCCAGACCTTGTGTCAGTCCCTGCCCCGAGGAGTCCCTGTGCCGGACCCTGTCCCGAGGGTTCCCGGTCCCTGTGCCGGACCCTGTCCCGAGGGTTCCCGGTCCCTGTGCCAGTCTCTATCCCGAGGGTTCCCGGTCCCTGTGCCGGACCCTGTCCCGAGGGTTCCCGGTCCCTGTGCCGGTCCCTATGCCAAGGGTTCCCGGTCCCTGTGCCGGTACCTATGTCAAGGGTTCCC
>VZTR01024963.1:73977-119777 GCA_013400775.1 Chaetops frenatus
CTATCCCAAGGGTTCCCGGCCGTTCCCGTTCCCGTTCCCGCCCCGGGACCGGCGGGCAGCAGCGCCCCCTGGCGGCCTCTCTGCTCCTCTGCCGCGTCTCGCCGAGCCCGGTGGGGCGGGGGGAGCTGAGCGTGTCCCGGGGTGCTGAGCAGGGTGGGAGTTGTCACACAGGGCTCCGTCGCAGGGTCTGGGGTCCCGGAGGCCGGAGCCCCGGCGGTGACAGCCCCGGGACACTGGCAGTGACAGCCCCGGGACACCGGCAGTGACAGCCCCGGGACACCGGCAGTGACAGTCCCCAGGATGTGCCACCCCCTGCCAGCAGCGCAGGCACTGCTGGGCCATCCCCACGACATCCAAAACCTTCTCCCTCTTTTTTTTCCCTATGATGAATTACAGCCCATTCCCACTTCGAACACTTCTCCCGCTGTTTAATTTCTATTTTCAATCCCAGCTCCCAGGGTACCTGTTTAGTGTAGACTTTATGAAATCAATGCATCTTGGAGTTCCTTAGGAGGAAAACTCGCCCTGGAATGACAGACCTGCTGTGAGTGTAAGCCCTGGGCAGCTCAGCAGCCCCCTGAACCCAGAGGTGTGAGTGAGCAGAGGGTCAGAATGAAGTGAAACTTCAAGTGAAGCTCTTCCCTGTGTGTCCATGTTCCAGGTGGGAGGGAATGAGGAAAAAGGTGTCAAACTGGTCCTGGTGGTGCCCAGTGGCAGGAGAGACAAAGGGCACCTGCTGGAGTTCAGGTTTGTGCAGAAGAAAAAAGTGTTCCCAGTGAGGGTAAGGGAATGGCAGATCATGGAGTCTGTGTCACAGGAGATGTGGGAAACCCAGCAGAATCTGGTGGCCCTGAGCAACCTGACCAGGCTTGGTTGAGATAAAAACTCCTTAATAATTGAAATAAAATTATACAAAATAATAACCGTAGTAATAATTGTCATGAAAAGGACAGAGGGAAAAATAAACCCCAAGAAGCACAAGTCATACCTGGTACAGTTGCTCAGTACCTGCTGCCAGTCCCCAGCACCGACTGGGGCTTAGAGCAACCTGGGACAGTGGAAGGTGTCCCTGCCATGGCAGGGGTGGGACTGGGTGAGCTTTAGGGGCCCTTCCAGCCCCAATTACTCCATGATTCTGTGAATAAACCCCAGGAAGCAGAAGTGATGCCCAGTGCAGTCACTCCCCACCCAATGGCCAGCCTGTCCCCAGCACTGACTGGGGAATGCCAGCCACCCCCACTGGGCCGGATGCTCGGTGGTGTGGGATGTCCTCTGTCCAGCTGGGGTCAGCAGGGGACCCTGGAGAGTCCTTGGCTGAGGGTGAGCACTGCTGTGTGACCATCATCATCCTCACCCTGAACCCAGACACTGCTGAACCAGCTACTGGGACAAATCCACTCTGTCCCAGCTGGAACCAGGACAGCTCTTCCCAGTACTGAGCACCTGTGCAGTGTCCCAGCTCAGCCCAGCTCTGCTGCAGGTGCCTTCCCCTGGGGGTGGTGGGAACAACAGGAACCAGAGCTGCTGGAAGAGCCCACCAGCAGCATCCTACAGCTGGATGCCATGAGGAACTTCAGCAGGAGCATGGATTGCAGCCTGGGACAGTGTCCAGGAGCCTTGTGATTGTGCCCTTGTTGAGGAGAATTCATGACAATGAGAACTATCCCTCTGCCCTCTTGAGAGGTTGGAATCTTTGGAAAAGTGCTGTTGTTCCTTCCCTCTACCAGTCACAGGTTTACATCAGGAGCTAAGAGTGCCCATGATAAAAAAAAAAAAAAAAATTCCAAACTTTGAGGCTAGGGAGGATCTAAAAGGGGATTTTCCCAGAGATTCTGGTGAATCAGTTTGGTGCTTTCAAGGCTTGTCCCATCGTTGAAGCCTTTGGGGTTTCCCTTGAGGCCTTGAAGCCCCAGGCCATGGGCAGGGGAGGAATTCTGGGCCTTGATTTTGGGCAGAACTTCAGGGTCCTCCTGTTACCCTTTGGAGGATTCTTTGAGGAAGGGAGGGAAGAGCTCAGAACCAATGAGCTCATTCATTATGAACCATATTTTGAAGGGAAACAGCAAAAATCTTGGGGTTTGCATCCTGGATTTTGTCTTCTAAATATTTTCAGGATATGTACATTCTCCTCTCACACTACCACGTGCATTTTTGCTTATCTGGGGTTTTACACTGATCTGAGTTTTTAATATCTCAGCATTTTCATAACTGCAATACCAGGTTTTTCTATGACATTTTCATGACTCCCACAGCCTTTGCTTTCAAGAGTAATTTGGATTCTCTAAAAGTTGAAATTTTAGGAAAAGAAAGCAGTTTACTGTAAGAAAATATTTATGTGTAAAAAGGGAAACAGAAATAGGTCTTTGCTTGTGTTCTCAACAAAGCTGCCATTCCCAGCCCTGTCCCTTCACCCTGCAGCAGTTGTGGGATTCCTATATCTTTCTAAAATTGGTTTTAACTCAAGGAATGGTAATTGTGCTTCCTGCTGCCTGGTGGCATCATCCAAGGCTTTAGCAAGAACCAGCAAGCCCTGTGTGCTCAGAACACAGAGTGAAACGTGTTTTGCAGGTGCCTGAGATGCAGTGCTGGTCTGTGTGTAGATAATCATCATCCTCACTTGTTTAGGCCCCAGGGCTTTAACAGATTTGCCATGATGGACTGGAGGAGAAATATTTGTGGTTTTTATTGTGACAAGATCTTGAAAAGGAAAAGCAGCACAGCAAGGGACAAACCTAAAGAATTTTAAAATTTTAGGGATTTTTTTTTTTAGCTTTTCATCTTTCTGCGGTTCCTGTTGAGCAGTTCTGCCCAAGGAGGAGAAGGGAAGCTTTTCCAGAATGAGGTGCCCTTCAGCACAGAGGGATGGGATCAGCAGCACAAAGCCACTGAGCTTCCCCAGGGATCATTCCAGGTTCCAGCACTGTTCCACCTCCTTCCCAGTGCCCTGAATGGTGGGACAGGGGCTGAGAGGGACAGTGGGCACAGCAGGGGACACTGCCAGCACACGTGGGGCCCAGCACTGGCAGGATGGGCTGGAGAGGCTCTGAGGAACAGCACCAGGGGCTGGGGTATGGAGATCATCACCAGGAGGGAGACAGGGGTGTTACTCTCTTCTGCTCCACCCTGGACAGGCCACACCTGGAGTGCTGTGTCCAGCTCTGGGCTGCCCAGTCCGAGAGAGACATGGACACACTGCAGTGAGTCTTGTGGAGAGCCACAGGAATGACCAGGGGATGGAGCCTCTGTCATCCAGAGGGCCTGGGAGAACTGGGAAGAGAGGTTGGAAGAATTGGGATTGGCCACCCTGGAACAGAGGATGCATAAAGGGAGCTCTTCCCCGTGTGTCCATGTTCCAGGTGGGAGGGAATGAGGAAAAAGGTGTCAAACTGGTCCTGGTGGTGCCCAGTGGCAGGAGAGACAAAGGGCACCTGCTGGAGTTCAGGTTTGTGCAGAAGAAAAAAGTGTTCCCAGTGAGGGTAAGGGAATGGCAGATCATGGAGTCTGTGTCACAGGAGATGTGGGAAACCCAGCAGAATCTGGTGGCCCTGAGCAACCTGACCAGGCTTGGTTGAGCACATGAGCAGGGTGGTTGGCCTTGGTAATCTGCAGGAGGTCTTTTCCAAACTCTTCTGAAAATCAGGGAGTTTGAATGAAGCAGGGGGGTTCAATTGAGAGTAGGAATATGAGGGGATTGTTTTCTTTTCTTACATACAGGCTGATTCTGGTGGTTAATATTACATGGCTTTGCTCATGGCTTGTTTACCTCTGCCATTGGTCTGTGAAATCCCTGCTTGGTGTTTCGTTTCCATCCTTCCCCTGCGTTCATGAGAGCACACAGGTGTTCCTGAAGCCACACCAGAGAAACCTCAGTTTGAGCCTTTAGAGTTATATTGGCACAGCCAGGCTGAAATGATGTTTTTTGTGCCTTTCCCTGATCTGCTTTGCAGGCACTTTGCCAAGCCAGGACAAACCCTCGCAGAGGCAGTCAGAGAGCACAAACTGCAGCCCTTCCAGGAAGAGATCCACGTCGGAGAGCACTTCTCCAGGCAAGTCCTGCTCAGGGCCTTGCTTTTGGGATCCTTGCTTTGCTCAGATCTGTGCTGAGACACAGCTGGGACAGCGTGGCTCTGAGAACTTCAGCTTGTGGAGATACTGAGTTTTTCCACTGACATTTTGGGATACAAGAGCTGTGGGTTGGGTTGTAGAACAGGGAGACTTGAGCTGGTGTTTAGAGAAACAGCAGCACAGCTGTGGCAGGCTAGGGTTTGGTTCCTCACCAGGTTAAGCTAGGCCTTGTGGAGCTCAGTGCTTTAATCCAGACTTGTGACATTACAGTTCATAGTGAATTAGAGGAATAAATTAATTCCTCCCTGGGGAAGAGCCTGACTCTGGCACTGCTCTGGAGGCAGAGGATTCTTGCCCCTGGGCAGGTGATGGGAGGATCAGGCCGGGCTGTGCTGTTGGATTTTCTTCCCCACATGTGAGAATCCTGCCCAGGTGATGGAGGATGACACGTGGCTCATCCCTGTCATCAGTACTGGCACAGCTGTGAATGTCCCCAGACAGGTCAGGAATGCTCATGAAAGAGAGATAATGGAAGTACTGAAAGGCCTGGGAGCTCTGGTAGCATCTCACCAAGTCCATGAAACAAGAACAAGTCTGGCATGCAGGATCCTGGTGAACTGGAGTGGATTTTGCAGCAGGTTAACAGAGGAGCCAAGGGCTGACATTCCCTGCTGGGCACTGCCTGAGGCTCGTGGGGAAGGGAAAGGTTCTCCCTCCTGATGGGCCAACAGAGCTCTAGAGAGTCATCTGAGGGATGAAGGAACTGGGGGGGCCTCAGCCTGGAGCAAAGGAGGCTCAGGGGGGACCTTGTGGCTCTGCACAAGTCCCTGCCAGGAGGGGCAGTGAGGGGGGTCGGGCTCTGCTGCCAGGGAACAGGGACAGGAGGAGAGGGAACGGCCTCAGGCTGGGCCAGGGGAGGCTCAGCTTGGACATCAGGGGCAATTTCCTCATGGAAAGGGTGCTCAGGGGCTGCCCAGGGAGCTTTGGAGTGCCCATCCCTGGGGGTGTCTGAGGAACACTTGGAGGTGGCACTGAGAGCTCTGGGCTGGGGACAAGGTGAGGGTCAGGCAACAGCTTGCACTTGATGCTCTTGGAGGTCTTTTCCAACCTCAGTGATTCCATGACTCTGTGACTCTGTGTGCTTGAGCTTTGTTTTGTCAAAGGTCAGACCTGTGCAGGCACAGTGGGTGTGTCACTGTGTGTGTTGCTGTCACTCACATTTTACCCCTATGACAATGTCAAATCTTTTGCCCACATTGTCACAGAGAATATCTGAAGATGTTCATTTCCTTCACGTTGTCACCAGTGGTTATCCCAGATAGCAGGAGAGGCTGGAGTGGGCTCTGAGCAGCCTGCTGCAGTGGGAGGTGTCCCTGCCCATGGCAGGGGGATGGAACAGGATGGTATTTAAGGTCCCTTCCAACCCAAACCATTCTACAATTCTGTAAAAATGGAATGTGAGCTCCCCTAGGATCGGACAGAAGAAAATCCAGCAGGTTGACCCATTTTTAAGAAGCTCAGTGGCAGAAACACTCCTGTTACCAGAATTCAGACATTCTTAGACACCCAAATTGACTGCAAATATGTAGTAAATGCCTAGGATTGGTACTTAGAACTAGTTATGATTTCCATCTAGGAAGGATGTGCCAAAAGTGCCATTTTCCCCCTGCTTTAAACAGATGTTTGCAACAGATGTTCCATTCAGCCTGTGCTGCAGAAAGTCCTTTGCAGTGGGAAAGGAATCTTCCTTTTTTTCTCTGTCTCATTCAGTGTCTTGCCCTCACTTGCTTGAAAGGGGCAGCTGCAGTTGTTGTAGCTGGGAATAGGAAGTGTTAAAGTTGAGGAGTGCTTTGTGCAGGAGCATTGGAATGACGAGAATCACAAGTTTATCGGCTTCAAAGCCACCGAAGTGATGATGCAGCTGAGGAGATCAGTCATTGTTGTATTTTGCGTGGATCTGGAATGCACGTGGGTTTCAGGATTTGTCAGAGAGGAGCTGCAGCTGTCCCGGGTCAGAGCCTGCAGTGTCCCAGCCCTCTGGATCAGTTTCCAAGCGGCAGCAGCAGCAGCAGTTCCAGGGCAGCCGTGGGATGTGGGGCTGGTTGAGAGTCACTGAGCAGGTGGCCCAGTAGTAGCCCCAGCTCCATCCCCATGTACCTCTAAAGGCCAGAAGAAAACAAAGGCTAATTTATCTTTATTATTTCATCTGAAATGCAGAGCTGAAAGTGTAAATCCTTCCAGTTGTCTCAGGGTTGTTGGGGTGTCCAGGTCAGCTCATAGCAGGAGGCTTCTCTTGTCCTTTGTCACCAGGAAGAGCATTGTCCAGAGGAGGACTTTTAGAATATGTTTTGCTGGCTCTTCCTCCTCCAAATTGTGCACTCTCTGAAGCACCTTTTCATTTGCACTTAAAAAATTCCTGACTTTGGAATCTTAGTGAGGAATGCATTCTCCAGAGTAACACAACGGGACTACTGAGCACTGGAAAAATATTAGAAAATATTTAATCTAGAAAATACTTCAAAGAATAGCTAGAAGGCTAGAGAATATTTAAACTAGTTGTGCTTTATCTCTGTCATCTAACAAACAATCTCCCTCCTGTCAATTGCTAGAGCCCTTTTTAAACACATTTTGTTGTCTTCCTGTAACAGTTCCCTTGACACCAGGACTTGCTGCTCAGGCTGCAGCCTGGGCCCTGCTGGGTTAAGCAAATCTGATCTAAGTAATTGACCACAATTACAGTAACATTTTGTCAATGCTAATGTGCAGTTGTGATGTATTTATGAGAAGGCAGCACCATTTCATTCCATAAAGAACAAGATTTCTTCTGGTGGAATGTTATCACTAAGGAGCAGCAGGGCAGCTTTGGGAAGCTCTTAGTTTGGAGCAAATCCCTTTTTAATGCAGCATAATCTACATGGTTGACCTGGAAACTCTCTTTTTGGAGAAAAGATTGTTTTTTGGGAACACCAATCTTCAGCTCTAAAGCATGTAACAGTTTTAAAAGTCAGATCTAAATTTACTTCTGTGTAAAATAGCCTTTCTCTTTTGTCCAGATACTTTGATTTACCTTTATCCAATCAGTTCTGTCATCATCACCCTTGTCTATTTGATAAAAAAACTGCAAGAGCAATAAAAATAGTTGTTTCAGTACTTCCAAATTATAAAAAAAAGAAAAATTCCTCTAAAAACATTTCAGATGTTGCTCCATTTTTTATCAGGATTGAGTTTTTATGTGCACAGGGAGTTTTGTATTTTTAGTGTTGAATAGAATGAAACTTGAGGGTCATGTGAACTCCCATTGCTTTTTGCTGTTAGAAATGGGGGATTATGTGGGAATAAAGAGAGAATAATTGTATGTTAAAAGTGATGATATAAAATGTGACTGACTTGTGTCACTGGCTCCCTCTCTGCATTACAGAATCTTGTCAGCGAACGTTCTGGGCAGTCCCAGGACACAAATGCTGGCAGTTGATGCAGCTGTTGAGTTTTAGCTCCACATTTTTGGTCCCATCCCCCCTCTGATGCCTTCTTGGGGCTACCTAAAAACAGAGGCCAGACAAGATAAAGAGAATAAAAAGCAGCTTTATTTATTGAAGGGCCTTCAGGTACATTTCGGGCAGACGAAACCCCCCAGGGGCTTCCAAAAACTGAACCATTGGTCACAGGTTTTCGTATTTTTAGAAGTTTGGTCCATTTGCATATTGGGGATTAGTCTACCAATTAGAGCTTCAGGTAATGAAGTCACTTACCCCAAGTTTGCTCCCCCCAACTCACTTTTGTTTGCATTTCTCAGGGCCTGGGGTAGTCAGGTGTCCTTGATTGCCAGGCCTGGGGAGGAATTGTTTTGTCTGACCGAAATGGGAAAGCCGTAGCTAAAACTGTACATGGAGTTTAGAGTTATCCACCAAAGAACTGCAGGATTCCAAATATATGAAAAATAGAAAAGCTCAAATCCTGAGGCATCAGCTCCAGCCCTGTCTGTGTGTGTTTCAGGGGTGGTGGGCCCAGCCCGGGGCGCGCGCCTGGCCCCGGCAGCCGAGGACTCCATGGACACCCTGCTGCAGCGCATGGCCCAGCAGGACGGGCCGCCCGCGCTGGACAAGACCCTGGAAGCCGTCATGGCCAATGTGTCTGCCCCTCCATCGGCCAGTCCTGCCCGGAACCACTCCCGGGAGAGAGCCCTGGGCAAGCAGGATGGCCTGGGGGCTCCAGCCATCCCCGGCAGCTCCTGCAGCGACGGCATCTCCCTGCTGCAGGAGCGGCTGCCCGGCAGCTACACCCCGCGGCACCTCAAGAGGAGCGTGGTGGAGGCCATGCAGCGCCAAGCGAGGAAAATGTGCAATTACAACAAGATCCTGGCGACAAAAAAAAATCTGGACCACGTCAACAAAATCCTGAAAGCCAAAAAGCTGCAGAGGCAGTCGAGGACAGGGAACAACTTCGTGAAGCGCCGGCCAGGGCGGCCGCGCAAGTACCCGCTGCAGGCCGTGGTGTCCATGCAGGCCTTCCAGGCCGCCAGGCTGGTCAGCCAGGAGCTGCAGGACAGGGAGCAGAGCAGCAGCCCCCTGCACCTGGGGCCAGACACCATAACTGATGTCATCGAGGCCGTGGTGCAGAGCGTGAACCTGAACCCCGAGCACCGCAAAGGCTGGAAGAGGAAGAGGTGGCTGCCGGAGGAACAGGCCAGGAAGAGACACAAGTCTTTGCCTGAGGAGGAGCAGGAGAGCAATAAGAGGTGATTCCCTTACAATGTTGTACCTCAGTTGGTTTTAGAACATTTCAGTCGTTGAGGGAAACTTCTGCTTAGTTTTATTAAGGAGTTCAGTGTAGAGGTAACCAATGTGTTCAGGGCCTTCCTCAGGTACTGAACACACCCCAGAAATGGGGACCTCAGGTGATCTAAAACTGTTGGTTCTGTACTTCTTGTGTTGGTGAAGGATATGTTTAATGAGTTGGTAACAGCGTTACTGATGAGGTGCCACAGATTGTGCCTTCATCCTGTGTGGAATGAGGAACCCTGAAGAGCTGGGTGTGCCATGGGATCTGCTCATGTAGATCACAAAAATACTTACAGGCAACACAGGATGTAAAGTGAGATCAGTTGATGTACAGCAGATAAAGAGTAAAGCTAAAGCAGCAAGGAGGGGTTAAGGGGTGCACCTGTGCAGTCACTGGTAAAGGCCCACACCAAAAATCTTTCTCTGATCTCATCTTCTCATGCTTGTCTCCAGAGTCATCAGTAAGCAGATCAAACTCTATCAGAAGTTCTCCTCTCCAGAAATGGGTGCTGTGAGGGTGCTGCTGGCACCACATGTTCAGGGGCTGCTCTGTGGCTCTCCTGAAGGCTGAGGAAAGGGTTACCATGTGCTGGTTTTGGAGTGCAAAAGCAGAGAGCAAGAGCTGCTTTCTGAATTACTCAGCTGAGGCTCCAAGGGATAAACATTAGCAGTACAAACAACATTCTTTTTGTAATAATAATACCGCTATAAAAATATCATACTTTTTGTATGATTATGCTTAACCCCCACTTGATCATGATCGTTGAGTTGAATTTTTTTAAGTAGCTGAGACACCCAGAAATTCAGGAGCATGGACTTTCTCTACTGACCAGATCAGAAAGAGGAATAATGAAATATTGTGAGATGATCTTAATGGGAAGGTGATTTTTTTTTATCTCTACTTTTTCCTCCAGTTTCTCAGAGACAGTAGCTGAACCTCCCAGTCCACATGAGGCCCTTGGGAAACCTCCTGAATCTGAAATCCCTGAGCAGCCTTTGCCTCCTCTAACCCAGCGTGAGAAGAAAGCCCCTCGACCCCCAAAGAAGAAGTACCAGAAGGCTGGGCTCTACTCTGATGTGTACAAAACAACAGAGTAAGTAAACCAGAGCAAAACTGCTCTCTTATAGTTCAGTGGAAACTCTCCTTTCACCCAGAACCATGAAGAGCTGCCACTCATGAGTAGGTGAAATAAAACCATCGAGTTAATTGAAGCCTGTGGAAAATTACATGCATGATTAATTGTCAGAATCTGACCCAGTGAGGAAGTGTAACCCCAGTCAGAGAGCAGCCTTGAGCAGTCTGAAAGTGTTTCTGGTTATCAGCTGTGAAGAAGGTAAGAGATTTATTCAAGAGTCTTAATGGTCCTGGCAATCCAGGTGCTGGGAGAGCTGGATGTGTGCAGGTTCTGAGCAGGAGCTGAGCAGTGTCTGCAGAGAAGGGGTCATTAGATTCCTGTTTCCCTTGGCTGAATGGTGACAACTGGTGATCTTCTGTGTGAAAGATCTCAGATAGGCACCCAGTTCCTTTCACAGTGAGGTTCATCTCTGTTTTCTCTGAGATATTTAGGGTAAAAAAAATCCAGCGTTTTTTTCTTTTTCCCACTGGTTGTTTTGCAGCCTGGTGTCCACTAGAATGTGGACACCTCCCTCTTTCCCTTCCCTTTGTAGTCACACGTTTTCTAATGCCATCTGAACAAATGAGTTTAAGTCAGGAATTTGTTCTGTTCCAGTATGATCTGACAGATTGAAAAGAGAGGAAATTTGGCACCTTCTCACTGTCATGGGCCACTTTAAAATGTTACAGAGACCACTGGGAAACTGCCAGTACAGTTTTTCAGCTGTTCCTGCTGTAATCTCTTTCCATGGTAGAGTGAAGGAATGAGTGAAAGGGTCAAGACCCTAAGAATGAAACAAAGATCTCAGTCTGACCAAGGTGAGGCCACTTGAGTTTTATCTGTTTTAAAGATGTGCTAAAACTTGGATGATAACGTTTAAATCTCACAGTTTCGTCCGTTGCCTTAGGACAGGAGCTGAGAGAGTCTTCTCCTTTTCTTTAGTGTAAATATTTAGAACTTTGAGTGTTCCTAAGTTGGAAGAGACCCACAAAGATAATGGAGTCCAGCTCCTGGCCCTGCACAGCCCCAGCAATCCCACCCTGGGCATCCCTGGGAGTGCTGTCCAAAGGCTCCTGGAGCTCTGGCAGCCTCGGGGCTCTGACCATTCCCTGGGGAGCCTGGGCAGTGCCCAAGCCCCCTCTGGGGGAAGAACATGTCATTGATATCCAACCTAAACCTGCCCTGGCACAGCCTCCAGCCATTCCCTGGGTGCTGTCCCTGCTCACACAGAGCAGAGATTGGAGCTGCCCCTTCACTGCTCCTCAGGAGGAAGTTGTAAACCACTTAAAGAGGGCTGGGTTTTCTTCCCTTTGCTTGTTGCTCCATGGGCTGAGTGCTTCCCTGCTCTGATACTGGGCTTGGGATGAGCTGCTTAAGGACATGGAGGAATTTCACCCTTCCAAGGAAGCAGCCACCACGTGAGCTGCCTCTGCACTGCTTGCACTCTGATACTGGAGCAGGGTAAGGACCTGTGTAGCTGGGCAAGGACAGAGCTGTGGCCATCTCCATTTAGGACACTTTTACAGCCTGAAGGGCTGATCCCACCATTCCATCCTGCTGGCACTGGGGCATTTCTTTACCAGGTTGGTTCAGCAGACTAAATCCACAACAGTCACTTTTTGGTAATTAGACTTTTTTTCTGGTTTGTTGTGCTGTTCCCATTCTCCTGCATAGTCAGACATATGGTTGGATATTTGGAAACAGAGTAAGAGGAGAGGAGAAGTTCATGTTGTTATCCCATTACTTATGTAATTTCCTGCTGTAGGAGTTTGGAAACCTCATCTGAGTGGAGAAGGAAAAGGCAGCTCTGTGATTGTGGGGCACCCTCTAGTGCTGTCACAGTGAGTGTTGGTCCCTGTCCCCATTCCCACAGTCCCTGTGTTCCATTGGTGGGTTTTCTGTAGTTGTTTGCAGTGTTCACTGCAGACACTTTGCCTTAAGCACCATTTTCCTACTCTATTTCATACATCCCTAAATAATTCCTAAATGTCACAAGCACATGTGAAGCAGTGAAGGCTGCACTGAGGTTTGTACAAATCACAGCCTCTCCCTGCATCTGTCACATTCAGCTGCTCAATAACAGCACAGGAAAGGTTTGGCCTGGCCAGTCATGGTGGACTGTTAAAATTTTGAGATTTCAAGAGTTTATTTTAACAAGGAATTTAAAAACTGCATCATTTCTCTGCAGCCACGTACAATTTGCCTCAGCAGTTCACTCCAGCTCCCCTCCATCTGGAGACCTTGTTAAAATACAGTGAAGAAAGCTCAGATTTTGACACCTTGCAAATGAACTAAGGATAAAGGGAATGGCTCCTGAGTCAGTCTCAATTCTACCTCATTTCCAGCTGTAATTTTGTAGGCAGCATGGCTGTAAGCTCCACAGCAGTGTTCCCAATCCTCAGCTCCCTCTGGGAGTTCCATGGGCCTGGTGCTGGAGAGAGGTTCAGTCTGTGGTTGTTCAAAGTTGCAGCTTTGAAAACAAGCGAAGATCTTGTGCAGGAGTTGTTCTGTATATCCAGCAGTGGCTTTCCTAGAGGAGTGAACTGTAAAGTCCAGTTCACCAAAAAAAAATAATTAATAATTAGTAAATTAGCAGTTAATTAAAATGTAGAGTGTTTAGAGAAATGCATTATTTTGATATTTGAGCAGGACAAGAATTGCAGTTCAGCAGGTTCCTGATATTAGCACAAGCTGACATTGCACCAAGAGAATCAGCTGTGCTTTCTCCTCACCTTTGTGGCAAATTCCTGTTCTTGTCCTGGCCCTTGCTTTGTCCTATGCTGATGTCCAGGTAGGATAATGGTTGGATGGGATCCAACCTTCCACTGGAGGGTTCCTGGAGCAGTTAACCCTGCAGTCAGACCAGCATTAAAGCTAACTTATCCCCACTTAAAATGTTCATCAAACTGTGATCTGAGGGAAAATGGGGCTCCACACTTCAAAAATCTCATTCCACAGAGGAATAATCCCAGCCAACATGGTGAGAGTGTACAGACACTGGAAGCTGGAGAGGGGGAACAGAAATGGAGCAGAAAAAAAAGAAAGGAGAAGGATGGAGAGAAGTGAAGGTACAGGGAGGACAACTGTGGGTCTGGCCTTTGTTCCCTTATTATGCCTGAGACTTCAGACTGACATTTTGAGACTAAACCTGGTCCTCAGCCCTTGCAGAGTGGTACACAATGTTCTCATCTTCTACAAAAATGTCATTTGGCCACTGCCCTGTTAACTGGGAGCCAGCACAGAGGCCAGTTTAGTTCTGTTGGTGGGGAGTGCACCAAAATGGGTGTTTTAAATTTGTCCCTACAGAAGCTGAACCAAACAGCTTTAGGCAATGGATTATGGAGTGGGAAGTGTTTCTTGTAGAATCAGAGAGTCTTTAAGGTTGGTAGAAACATACAAGATCATCAAGTCCACCCTTTCGTGTAGCCAGGCTTGTTTCAGTCTGTCAGATGCTCAGGATTCCTCCCTCAGCTCCCTGTTGTAGGTGCCCACCTGGGCTGGTGGGAGTTGTCATTTTCCTGATGATTGGTGAGGTCTCACCCAGGTCTAACTGGCTTACTTGGAATTACAGAATCATGAAATGGTTTGGGTTGGAAGAAACCTTAAAGCTCATCTTGTTCTACCCTCTGCCATGGGCAGGGACACTGTCCCAGGTGGCTCCCAGCCCTGTCCAGCCTGGCCTTGGACACATCCAGGGATCCAGGGGCAGCCACAGCTTCTCTGGGCACCCTGTGCCAGGGCCTCCCCACCCTCATAGAGAAGAATTTCTTCCTAATTATTTTCAGTTGTTGGTATCTGTATCTCAAAATTTGTTTATAACTTGCATTTTCCCTTCACTTGTTAAATAATATCACATTTTTTAATTGAGCCATCTTTCTGTTATTTGTCCAGTTGTTAAAACAGATTCCTTAAAAAACTTCAGTAAGCTTAAATAGGCTTCAATATCACTTAATCTTTGGTATATTTAACATTTAGAAGTCTCCTTTGAGTGTTGCAGGACTGCAGTTCTAAATATAACCACATCAGATTCTATTTTCCAAGATTTGTTGTTGGCCAGGAGGAGATGTTTATAAACACCAGATTACAGAGCTGTCACCTGCCTGACCCATACAACCATTCTGATTTCATACTCCTATTTTTCTTTCTGTAAAGGGGTGTCTCATTGCTTTTTCTAACTCTGATTTCTGTTCTTTTTCTGCCTTTCCTGATGAACAGCCTTCTAAAGGGCAGCACATGAATGTTTGCTCTTAGGGAAGTGGGAGAGCAGGGCTGTACAGGTGTCACATGTCCAGATCCTCAGCAAAACCACCAGATAGGATCTGTCAGTCCTCTTTTATTTGTGCAGTTTTAGTTATTACTTTTAGTTATTACTTTTATGTCACGTGCTGGGCATTTAAGGTCGATGGTGTCCCATTGGGTGTTGCTTTAACTGCATTTGTGGAGAAAAATCCATTGTGGAAGGGCTGGGCTCGGTGTGTTTGACAGGCAACCTGGAAAGCAGCTCTTTGGCCATTGCTGTTATTATTCTCTTGCCTGATGCTCCAGACGTTTGTGCCTTAACTAAAACAGAAAATGTGTTTCTTGCAAGTGGCAGATGTTCCTCATTGTGATGTTTTGGTTCTGTCCCTGTCCTCCACAGCCCCAAGAGCCGCCTGATCCAGCTGAAGAAGGAGAAGCTGGAATACACCCCAGGGGAGCACGAGCACGGCCTCTTCCCAGCCCCTATCCACGTTGGTGGGTACCTCACCTGTGTTTTAATTGTTAGGAGACAAATGTGGCACTGGGGGCCTGCACAGCTTCTGCCTTTCTCTGGTTCTGATCCCTTGCCAGGTCACTCGTGGCTTTTGGCACATAAACTTTGCCAACTCATCCCTCTGTGTTCCCCAGTTTGACTGGAGAGGCTTTTTTTAGCTTAAGACATGAACTTTGTTCTTGATTTTTTGTGTGTTAGAAGCTACCATTCTAGTTGAAAACCTGCTTTAACTGTGATAGTCCTTGGATGAAATGCAGAGCAATAGTCACCACCTCAAAGTAAAATTAGAGCAGAATAGGCACAATTATGACCATTTGTTAAATCCTGAAAGCTAAGCATGGAATGATAAATTCCCCCATGTCCCCATGCACTTAATGGTGTCTGTCTTTGAACAGGGATAAAAGGGTGGAAGAATTAAAAGCTTTGCTGTTATCTTTGTTTTTACTTCATCCCTATTTTTACATCTTGAGGAAGAAAAAAATGGGATTTAGGATTTCATAGAATCAGGCTCATGGAATGGTTTGGGTGGGAAGGGACCTTTCAGGTCATCTTGTTCCACCCTGTTCCATGGGCAGGCTGCCTTCCATAGCCCAGGTTGCTCCAAACCCTGTCCCTGGCCTTGGACACTTCCAGGGAAGTGCCTGTGGAAAGAAGCCATAAGCTGAGTCTATCCCAGCCCCTCAGAGGGGATGGAGCTCAGGGTGCTGCTCCCAGGGACTGGGCTAGGGGGAAGGTCCAGAGCTCCCACTGTTTGCAGCTCTTGCCATTTCCCAGGATAAACCAAGATTGAGTAATTTCCTGATTCTCAGGTAATTGTTTCAGCTTTTGAAGTGCTGTAGTTTCTTGTTGCAAGTCCTATCAGGCCCAGCGGGTTTGGGGAATTCCATGATTGTTCATCAGGAATCTTTGTCCCATCAAACACAGGCTGTCACTGGTTTGTCTTCTGTGAGTGAACTGTTTGACTCCCTGCACAACTGCCCAGCAAGGCAGAACAGATCTGTGTGAATCAGGAGACACAAAACAGATTTCAGAACTGAAGGTGACAATTTCAATTCTTCAAAATAGGCCCTTGCTCAGCTCCTTTTTGAACGGGGTCATAAAAGCAGGTTCACCAGGTTCCCAACCCACTGTTGGTCCTGCCCTGGGGCTGCTCCCGTGGCTCCAGGAGTGCTTGGGAATGGTTTAACCCCAGAGCAGTGACCAGGACTGGGGTTGTGCCTGGGGACTGCACTGGTGCCCACTCCAGGAGGGCTGGGGGGATCTTCCCTGTGCTCGAGGCCCAGTGCCAGGGCACCTGAAAGAGCCTTTTGTTTGTCCTGCTGAGGTCATAGAAGTGAAAGCAAATTCCCAGCAGATTTTGCTCTTTCCTGGAACCTGCTAAGGATGAATAAAGCATTGAAAATGGAAAGTAATTTAGGGGTAAATTGTAAGGAAAACATTAGCATTTTTATTTTCCAGTGGCGAGAGCATGCGTGTGAATTTATGTGAAGCCACAGACGACTGCTGGAGGAATATAAAGGCACTTGTTAACAGTTAGAAAAGCTGAGGGAAAAAAATCAGGCCTGGGCCTGACACCTCATCCTAGGCACTCTGCTCCCTGCAGTTTTGTGACAGGATTCCAGCAAAATGATCAGAGAATGTTGAATCTTGGCTAGAACTCCCCAGTGTCAGCCCTCGGGTCTGGTGTGAATGATGTAATGGGTCTGTGTCCTTTAGGGGTGACAGGGAATGATAGAATAGAGCCAAAATCTGCACTGAAAGCAGGAACTCCTGTCTAAAACAAGTTCCAGTTATTGCTGAAAATACAGATCCCCTTGAAGCCTTTCCAAAAAATCTAGGAATGTGTTTGCCAAGTCTGAATTCATTCTTAAATCTCTTCTGGTAAAGGTCACAGTAATAGGCTGGGAGACTATTTTCAAAACTGATTTGATTTCTTTGAGTACAATATTGTGATTTACCAGCCTGCATGGGCAGTGCAGGTCTTGTCCTGGGTGTTAAAGTGTTGGACTGTGCACAGGAAAACTCAGAAGGACATGTCAACTTCAGGGTTTCTCACAGAGAAGACACGCAGGGCTGTGGTCAATTCTGTCAGGTGCTCTGATCAGTCCTGTTGTGGTCAGTCCTGTCAGGTGTCCTGGTCAGTCCTGTCAGGTGTTGGCTGTGGTCCCTTTACAGGGCTATGGTCGGTCGTTTCAGGTGTTGTGGTCAGTTTTGTCAGGGGTCATGGTCAGTTCTGTCAGGTGCTGTGGTCAGTTGTTTCAGGTGCTGGCTGTTGTCCTTTCACAGGGTTGTGGTCAGTCCTTTCAGGTGTTGTGGTCAGTCCTGTCCGGGGTTGGCTGTGGTGGGGTCTGGCCCAGCTCCTTTCCATCCCTTGCTGCCCATGGAGGTCCTTCCTGAGCAGGACAGGAGAGCAGGACCCTGGGCTGTGTCCTGGGGGCTCTTCCCTGGGCCTGCCCCGACATCCAAAACATTCTCAGAGGGTTCTGCCCCTCTCCTTTCTGCTCTGCAGCCCTGAGAGGCCCTGCCAGAGCCTGGCCAGGTGCCCGGGAGCAGCTCCCCTTCTCTGAGGACACGTGGCTGTGAGTGTGTGCCACTTACAGACCTTTCTGTTTCAGGGAAGTACCTCAGACAAAAGAGAATCGACTTCCAGCTGCCTTACGACATCCTCTGGCAGTGGAAACACAACCAGGTACGAGATAAGGAGTCATGGGGTTGCCAAGATTGGGATCAGAAGGAAACAGCAGCACTCAAAGAGAGCCATGTTTGTGTTCACACATCCCAGCTGGGGGGGATTTCTTGTTGCTGTGTGAGGGAAGAAGGGATTTGCATATGTATTTAATGTTGAAAATTCCCATTATTCCATCTCCTGCAAAATAGCAACCCTTTGAGTTTCTGCTCTGACAAAAGTCATTAATTTGGCTGCAGACTTTTATTTTGGCAGTGCTGCTGTGTGCAGGGAGCTGGTTTCAGACACGCCTCGGGAGAATTCGGATGTACTGCCAGCAGCACTGAGAAATTTCAGGCCTTATTTTTCTTGGATCAATCCCAGCAGAGTGGAATTTATTTTTCACTTGCAAGCTGAAATTTTTGTACTGAGGAAAGAAGAGAAACTGTTTAACAGTCTCATTCTTTTTAAAGAGCTTTAAATATGTACAAGCTTAAAAATAGGAATTTTTTTTTCCCCTGAGATGTTTCCACCAAGTGATTTACCACAGGATCTAAGGCTGATGGGAGAATCTGCCCTCAGCTCTGTGGTGAGAAAGTGCTCTCAGACGTGTAACTTGAGCATGTAAATTAGCAGGACACATTCCCAGGTGTTGTGGCTCCAGCTGCACTCCAACACCCCTGGAATCTGATCCTCAAGTCAGGAGCACTGGGGACATTTCATCTGAGGACACTTTCTTGCCATGTATTGCTGATGGCCTGTCTCATCTATTCAGTATTTTATAAGTAATAAATACATGGAATCTGTTTCCTTGACATTTTCCAGCTCTCCCTGGAATATTGGAGGCCCTTACAGAGGAGTTTCTCTGTATAGGGGTGTGGAGATGCCTGGGTTGGGCCACAAAGATCACTGAGGGAAGGCTCTTAGTGCAGGAAATGTGTGTGAAATAGAGAATAATTTGAAATTATTCCTTAAAGCTTGTTGGAAAGCCTGGAATAGATATGAAATGATGAATTGTGATGTAAGCTCCCCTTTCCCTTCCCATCATCTCCATCTGCAGAGGAAGCTCTTCTGCAGAGAAGATGAATCTGCTTTTCTCATGGCCCCCACCTGTACTCACAGTTCTCATAGAATCCCAGAGCCCTTTAGATTGGAAAAAACCCTTGAGATCATCAAGTCGCTTTGGTAAATCAACACCTTGATTTTTTGTTTTCACTTTTTAAAGCATTGTCACATGGTGATTCCACCAAAGATGGTTTCTCCAAAGTAGGTATAAATAATTCCTCTTCTTCTAAGCCCTGCTCAGAGGAGCCTGTCCTCTGGACAGCTGTTTCCCACACTGCTCTGGGCAGACAGAATAAGTAATGTGGTGAACAAACTGCTCCACTGTCTCACTAAGCCAAAATTCTACTTATTCAGGTCCTTTCTGTGACCTATTTGTTAATGCAGTCTAAGCCTAGAGAAGAGAACACAGATTTCTAGTAATGATTACAGAACAGTTCCCTATGTACAGAACATAATTTTCCTGATCCTTTTAAATAACAGATGCACTTATGCAATGTATTCAATTTTTTTTTCTCTTCCTTTTAGTTGTATAAAAAGCCAGATGTCCCACTTTATAAAAAAATCCGTTCCAGTAAGTAAAATCTTATTACTAATAACTGTGATAACTGTGGAATTTTCATGACACCCTCCTTTCTGTCCTGCTCTTTCTTCTACCAAAGACACTTCCACCTGCTTTTTTTTTCTTTACTGATTGGAATGAAAATACTGTAGATAAACAGTTCTGTTTTTTCATCTGAAAAGAATTCTTTTCCCTGTTTGGGTTTGTTTTCTCTTTTTTTTTTTTTTTTTTTTATTCTCCAGATGTCTATGTGGATGTCAAACCCCTCTCTGGCTACGAGGCCACCACCTGCAATTGTAAGAAACCAGAGGATGACAGTGGGAAGGGCTG
This sequence comes from Chaetops frenatus, assembly GCA_013400775.1. Classification (NCBI taxonomy): domain Eukaryota; kingdom Metazoa; phylum Chordata; class Aves; order Passeriformes; family Picathartidae; genus Chaetops; species Chaetops frenatus. Next base: position 93,308 of record VZTR01024963.1, read on the forward strand.
TGTGGAGGATTGTCTGAACAGGTTAGCAGTGGATTATTTCTCACCACCTCATAATGCCCTAGGAAAAGAGTTGTGCTGGATGCACCTCAGCAACCAAGGCATCATCACAGGGAGGGAAATTCCCAGTCTGACCCTCTGGACACACCTTGGGGTCCCAGTGTCACCTCAGACTGTCACTGCTGGGGCTGAGGCCCCTTCACAGTGACCCAACAGGGCCCTGCTGGTCCCAGTCAGACCAGTTTGCTCCCAGCTCAGCCCCAGTTTGCTCTGGCTCCTTCCAGCCCATGGATGGTGGAGCAGCCACAGGAACAGCTGCAGGTGCTGCCCCCAGGGAGGGACCCTGAGCAAAGGCCCCTCCATGGCTCGTGTCCCCTCCCAGGCTGTGCCTGATGCTCCTGGGGAGGGGGCTCAGAGTGGCCACTTGGCCTTGGGCAGGCAAAGGGTCAGTGCCAGCTCTGGCCCCTTGCTGGGGGCTGTGGCCATTCCCCCTCCCCAGGCACAGCTTGCAGGAGCTGCACCTGCACCAGGTGATTGCTCAGCACTGCCCCACCCCTTTCTCCAGAGGAAGATCCCATTAAAATCTCCATTTTGCCCTTTGAATAGCAGTGAGAGCTAGGCAGGGAGTCATCGTGTGAATTACACCTTGAAAACAAAAAGCATTTTAGTTGTTGAATAACATTTGTTTTGTTTAACTTGTTATTATTAACTTAGTTTTTCTATATTGATTTATTACTGATTCATATATACATAATATATATACTGTTGATTATATTGATTTATACATTGATTTTTATATTGATTTCTTCTTCATTTATATATTCTATATGTTATTTATGTGATGATTTGTATATTTATATCTTGATTTCATATATTGATTTATGATTGATTTTTCTTTGTATGACAGATCCCAAAGCATGCTCTTCCCCTCCCTTTACCTTCTCTGTTGTCTCTTTTAGGATGATCTTTGCAGAGTGTTCCCCCAACACCTGCCCCTGTGGGGAGCAATGCTGCAACCAGAGGATCCAGAGGCATGAGTGGGTGCAGTGCTTGGAGAGGTTCCGGGCTGAGGAGAAAGGATGGGGTATCCGTACCAAAGAACCCCTGAAAGCAGGACAGTTTATCATTGAATATCTGGGAGAAGTTGTTAGTGAGCAAGAATTCAGGTAGAGATATTTATTTGCTGCTTTAGCATGGAAGGCTCATAAATGACTTTTCGTATCTGTGGTCGTGGTTGGGATATCCTCAGGCAGGAGCAAAGGGGAGGATGAGGGGGGGAAGAAAAAGGCTTGGAATTCTGGGGTTTTTGATTAACCAAGTTTTTCTCAGTCCAGTAGAGAGGGGTGGTCAATGTTTGAAATGTATCATCTGCCTCATCTGTCCTGTAAATGTAAAATGCCACAAGTGACTGAATCTGAAATAAGAACTGCAGGATTTGGACTGGACCACGTAGAACTGAGGGGTAGAGTGGGGCTGGAAGGGGAGTGAGCTTCTGCAGAAAGATGTGAAAGAAAAAGAACAAGAGGAAGCATTAATAACCATTGAAAGAAGGAAATTGTCTTGTTAACTCTGTGGCATCGTGGGATATTTGAGGTTGGAGGGACGTGCTGCTCTCAGAGCTCCATCAGAAGGCAGCTGCATTCTCCTCATACAGAGATGAGCACTAACACTGACTCCTGTCCCTGTGCTCCTGTAATCCATGGATGAGATTCCAGAACCTTCCCAGTCCCCAGGAGGAAGCTGGTTGTTGTAACCATGCATACACAGACACCCCAGGGAATGTGTACTCGCATTTTCTCTTCCATGCACAGGTTACCAACATGAAATGTGTACAAATAATCTGCAGAACCCAAAAGGGAGCATTTCCAGAAGAGCAAATTTCTAAATTCTAACCCAAGCTCTGTCAGTGGCCTTGACTTATAAAAATAGGTATAATAATGGTTTTCCTCCATTTCCAGGTGTACAGTACTATTAAATATAAAAGACTCTCATTGCTTTTTCTTCAAAACCCTCTCTGAGATGTGCTCTTACTGTGTTGCTCCACAGGAACCGGATGATAGAGCAGTACCACAACCACAGTGACCATTACTGCCTGAACCTGGACAGTGGCATGGTCATCGACAGCTACCGCATGGGCAACGAGGCTCGCTTCATCAACCACAGCTGCAACCCCAACTGTGAGATGCAGAAATGGTGAGGAAAGGGATCCTGCCCCCTGGCTGACCAGTGTACCCAGAGAGACAGAGAGAGAACCAGTTCATTTGAGGGAGTCACATCTAAAAATAGGGAGGGCAGTCAAGCTGTAAGTAATCCTTACACGGTGCTCACGTCGCTCAGGAGAGGCTGTGTAGTGTTGGCAAGTGCTGGATACTTTGGAGACAGGATCCGAGTTTGCTGGCAGATCCAGCACTGCTGGTTTTCACACTGGGGCATTTCCCTCCCATGGAATGCTGGTTTTCACACTCTTGACCTGCTGCAAAGCTTGAAGCCTGGGTAATGCTCTAAAATCATCTGTCTGTATATATACCCTTCCTTTTTGACAATTCGAATATTTTTTTAAAGCAGGGAAAGAGGGAATTAGTTCAATTCCAGTACACCCTGTGTCGTACCAGCACTTTGTGAGAGCCAGGCTAGGAGGAAGCACTGCTGGGGGATTTCTAGTGAGTGATGTGCAAGGGAATGGCACATGGTGGAACAGGAGTCACTGTAGGTTCAGTATATCAGAGAAGCTTGTGGTTCTCAGATAATTCTAGATTTAAGCAATAGTAAAGCTTTAAATTTGAAAATCCAACACAAAATAAAAGATTTGAAGAGACAGAGTGAGAGGATTCTGTCCTTCTGCCCTGCTCAGGTGAGACCCCACCCACAGAGCTGCCTCCAGTCTGAGGTCCCAGCACAGGAAGGAGAAGGAGGTGGAGCTGCTGGAGTGGGTCTGGAGAAGACACCAAATTAATTAGAGGGATGGAGCAGCTCTTGTGTGAGGAAAGGCTGAGAGAATTGAGATTGTTCAGCCTGGAAAAGAAGAGCTCCAAGTGATCTGACTGTGTCCTTCCAGTACCTGAACGAGCTGCAGGAAAGATGAAGAGAGACAATTTACAAGGGCCTGGAGTCACAGGACAGGGGGAACAGCTTCCCACTGCCAGAGGGCAGGGATAGATGGGATGTTGGGAAGGAATTTCTCCCTGGGAGGATGGGCAGGCCCTGGCACAGGGTGCCCAGATTTGCTGTGGCTGCCCCTGGATCCCTGGCAGTGTCCAAGGCCAGGCTGGACAGGGCTTGGAGCAGCCTGGGACGGTGGGAGGTGTCCCTGCCCATGGCAGGGGTGGGATGGGATGAGCTTTAAGGACCTTCCCAACCCAAACCCAAACTCATCTCTGATTTTGAGATGAGGTGATGGTCAGTGTATGGAGGACCTGAGCGTTGCAGGGGATCTGTCACAACAGCCAGGACAGTTTGTGGCTTCTCTGTCTGCAGCACAGCTTCCTACTCTTTGTAAATGTGGTGTTCACTTTTTAGCCTTCAAAATTTATTGTAAGAGATAAAGAAAAGAACTGCACGAGCATAACCCAGGGTACAGCAGAGGTGTTGCTGCCTGTCTCAAACACTTCCACTCTGTGCACAAAGATGATTTTATGTTTAAATTTTGAAGTATTTGATTGAATTTCCCTGCAGGTCTGTGAATGGTGTGTATCGGATCGGGCTGTATGCACTCAAGGACATGCCTGCTGGGACTGAGCTCACCTATGACTACAACTTCCACTCATTTAATGTTGAAAAACAGGTAAAAATCCCACTGTGAGACCTTGAAAAACCTTACCAAGGACTAACACTTCTGTAAAGGTTAAAAATTAACAAAACCTGTTGTGTTGTATTAGACAGAAAATATACTTTTTAGTATTGAGAAAGAATCTAAGTGTTTGGGGTTTATTTAATTTTTTTTTTTTTTTTTCTCAAAGCAACTCTGCAAATGTGGCTTTGATAAATGCAGAGGCATAATTGGGGGTAAAAGCCAACGCATGAATGGACTCTCAAGCAAAAACAACCAGCCTGTGAGCACCCACAGAAGACCTGGGCGGTCGAAAGAGAAGAGAAAGTCAAAGCACAAACTAAAGAAGAGAGTAAGTAGGAAAGACAGAGTTTGGGTGGGTGAGGTTGATGGGAAATCAGTCTCTGCCATCAGACCAAAACTTGGTACTTTTGTAAATTTCAAACTTTAAATGGAAACACAAACTTTAAACAGAAATACAGTAGAGTAATGCTGCAGGTTCTGTCTCAGGGACTGCTTTGGCTGCTTTGCTGAGTTCTTGGCACAGTTTTTCCTGTCCATCAGAGCAATCTGTTTTCCAGAGGGGCCACATCCCTGAGGAGCCCAGTGAAAGTGTGAACGCCCCAACCAGGCTGACACCTCAGCTGCAGATGAAGCCCATGTCTAACAGGGAAAGGTAAGGGATGATTTCAGGGGGATTTGCCTCAGAAATGGAGCGCTGCACAAATATTGATGTGTTCCTCTATAAGATGGGGCATGGTGAAATTTCTGAGAATGCAGGTTTTAGTTCTCCTTTACCAGCCAAGCTGGAATTCCTCTCCACTGAGGAGAGAAGCCACAGGGTACACCTCTGAATATCTAGCTTTTTTTTCCCCTACCTTAAAGAATTAATTTTTCAACAAAAGCAATTCTTGAACCCCTTCCTAATTTCTGCAGGAATTTTGTGCTAAAACACCACGTGTTCTTGGTACGGAACTGGGAGAAGATCCGACAGAAGCAGGAGGAGGTGAAGCACGTCAGTGACAGCATGCACAGCTCGTCACTGTACACCCGCTGGAACGGGATCTGCCGGGACGACGGCAACATCAAATCAGGTGAGGCCCCTCAGCCTCCCCAGCAGCTGGGGAGTTCAACTCAGTGTAGAGTTCCTTCTAGATCCACACACCTTTTGTAAGCAGCAAGGGCTGCTGCACAGGTGGAAGCTCCCAGGAGTCACTCGAGTCCTGGGGGGAGGTTGTCACCTGTGGTGTTTCATCAGGAGTGGTTTGTCAGAGGAGGAGGAGGATGGCATTGGATATCGTGGCACTGAGTACCTGTGGTCTGGTTTGCAAGGTGGTGATCAGTCACAGATTGGTCTCTGTGATTTTGGCAGTCTTTTCCAACCTCAGTGGTTCTAGGATAGTATTCTATGAATATGGAAGGTGTCCCTGCCCATGGGAGGGGGGTGGAACTGGATGAGCTTTTTTAAGGTCCCTTCCAACCAACAGAGTCTGTAATTCCATGATTTTCCATTGGACTCTGATGGAGAAGGGCTGTTTCCTGCTGTCTGTATCCTTAAAACAGAAACAGTTGTGTAGACCGTGAAAATTGTCATTTATCCTCACAGTTTCACAATATTCAGGACTTTAGAGAACAAAGGTTTTTGGCATGCAGTCGCTTGTGGGAATGGGGCAAAATATGACTATCAGGGAAAAATTATTGCTCCTATTCCAAAAATAACCCTGTTGGTGGGACCATCATCCTCACAGCCTGGCAGGATTTGGCTCCCAGTGTCAGGCACAGGAGAGGCTGGACAGTGAGTATTTGGGGTGAATTCAATGAGATGTTTTATTTGCTCCAGCAAGATAAAATAATCCAATAACCAACTGATCCATTTAGGTGAGAACTGATGTGGGAATAGGGAACTGAACCCCCCTTGGATTTTCCAGTAGCTTAGAAAACATCTCAATTTAATAATCAGTAGTGGAGTTGCTACACCAGAGAAGCTGCTGTGATTTGATCTCTTAACAAATTTCTGGTGTAGAAAGGAGTTTCTTGTGTGGAGGTAATTCTTTGTTGCCCCTCTCAGATGTGTTCATGACCCAGTTCTCGGCGCTGCAGACGTCGCGCTCGGTGCGGACGCGGCGCTTGGCGGCGGCCGAGGAGAACCTCGAGGTGGCTCGTGCCGCCCGCCTGGCTCAGATCTTCAAGGAGATTTGTGACAGCATCATATCCTACAAAGGTGAAGGTGATTCTCTTAAAAAAAAAAAATTCTCTGTGGGGATGTTTTCAGCCTCTGGAAATGGACTCTTTGAATAGGAAGTGCTAGAAAAAGATGGCGTGTTAAATAACTCCTACTCGTTTTAAAATTTCTCCCCTTACCAGTAATCAATTTGCTTTAGCCTCAACCCCCTGCTTTACCACCAGAATCTGCAGATGTTGCTGTCCTTTGAAATTGGTTTTTCAAAATTCCAGAAAAAAATCAGAAACTCTCATCTTTGTGCTACCTGTACTCCAGCTACAGCCACCAGTGTCTAGAAATGCAGAAGCATTTCAATTCCTCATGGTTCAGATAACAGAAGAGTCATTTTTTAACCCAGATTGAATGTTTTTAGTAGCTTTTCTTTTAAAGTTTTGCTCCAGTGATGTCACTAAGCTCTGTTCCTGTTGCAGACTCCTCCAGGCAGGCGCTTGCAGCTCCTCTCCTGAACCTGCCCCCAAAGAAAAAGTAAGTGCTGCCTTCCCAGAGCTGCTTTCTCTGATGGCTTTGCACAGTGGGGATTGCTGGTGAACCTGACACTGTGCCAACATTCCTGTTGTAGAAATGCAGACTATTATGAAAAGATCTCTGACCCGTTGGATCTTGCCACAATTGAGAAGCAGATCCTGACTGGCTACTACAAAACTGTGGAAGCTTTTGATGGGGACATGCTGAAGGTCTTCAGGAACGCAGAGGTGAGGCTCTCTCTGGCCTGAAAGCAGCATGGATGTGCCCTCCTTTAATGCTCTTACAGTAATAAAAGAAATTTATTCTGGAGGAAGGACTTGTTCTGATCCATTCCTGATGAGGCCTCAGAAGTAAATCATGAGCTCTTTGACTGCATTAGGTCAGAGAGAAGGTCAAGGGCATTCATGAATAGCTGACCTAAAGAAAATCCTGTTCCTTTTGGAAGGGGTACCCTGTTTTTCCGTATCATATGGTGTGGAATCACAGAATCATGAGTGTTTGGGCTGGAAGGGACCTTAAAGCTCATCCCATCCCATCCCTTGCCGTGGGCAGGGACACCCTTCCACTATCCCAAGGTGCTCCAAGCCCCATCCAGCCTGGCTTTGGACACATCTGGGGATCCAGGGGCAGCCACACTTCTCTGGGCACCCTGTGCCAGGGCCTCCCCTCCCTCACAGGGAAGAATTTCCCATATAACCAACCTAAATTTCCCCTCTGTCAGTCTGAAGCCATCCCCCCTTGTCCTCTCTCCAGTTCCTGATGAACACTCCCTCTCCAGCTTTCCCAGAGCCCCTTCAGATCCTGCAAGGGGCTCTGAGGTCTCCACACAACCTTCTCTTCCCCAGGCTGAACCTTCCCAGCCCTCCCAGCCTGGCTCCATAGGGGAGGGGCCCCAGTCCCCTGAGCAACTTTGTGGCCTCCTCTGCACTTTCTCCAACAGTTCCACTTATGTTGGGGGCCCCTGGAACTGGACACAGCACTCCAGCTGGAGTCTCAGCAGAGCAGAGAAGAGGGAGAGAATCCCTTTCCTTGACCTGCTGCCCACGTCCTTTGGATGCAGCCCAGGACATGGGTGGTTCCTGGGCTCTGGGGCACGTTTTGAGTTTTTGGTCACCCATCACCCCAAGTTCTTCTCCCAGGGCTGCTCCCAGTTCCTCCCCTGCCCACGTCACCTCCACAGACCCGCTGCTCAGAGCCAGGAGGGAGCTGGAGAGGCGCACTCCGTGTTCGGGGCTGCAGCCATAGGGGAAACCTCTCTGAGGCGCACAAGGCCAGGTGCTAAACGGGACGGGCACTTGGAAGGAAATAAAGCACTTTTTGTGGGGGGGATTTTTTTTGATTTTTGCAGAAGTACTACGGCAGGAAGTCCCCAACGGGGCGGGACGTGTGCCGGCTGCGCAAGGCCTACTACAGCGCCCGGCACGAGGCCTCGGCCCAGATCGACGAGATCGTGGGGGAGACGGCGAGCGAGGCCGACAGCAGCGAGACCTCGGTGTGTGACAAGGACAACGGGCACGAGAAGGACGAGGACGTCATCCGCTGCATCTGCGGCCTCTACAAGGACGAGGGGCTCATGATCCAGTGTGAAAAGTGCATGGTGAGGAGCCCAGAGGGAGCCGGCTCTCTCCTCCTCTTCTCCACAGCAAGTGGATCTCTTCAGCAGCGGTTTTCCTTTCGTTAACTCTTCAGGCCTTCGTTTCCTCTCCGCAAGGGGAGAGATTCTGTTTTCACAGAGAAAATGCAACTTGCATTGAGCAGAGGAGCTCAAACTGCCCCAGCTCAAACTGCCCTTGGGAGAGGGAAATTACTGAAGAATTTTGGGCTTTTACACTGACTGTTCCATGGAGATCTTGTCTGTCGGGTGACGTGGCATGAAATAGTTTGTAGAAAATCTCGAATTTCTTGTGTGAAGCCTATTTTCCTGTTTCCTTAGTATTTGTTGAGAAAATGCAGTTTGTGACTGTAGTCTGTCCCAGGACTTTCTGACTGGGCTGTACCTGTTTTTCCAGGTGTGGCAGCACTGTGACTGCATGGGTGTGAATTCGGATGTTGAACACTACCTATGTGAGCAGTGTGAACCTCGAGCTGTCAACAGGGTAAAACAAGACTCTCCTTCCTATTACACTTATAAACTAAAGCAGCTCTTTAGGGGTTTTTTGGTTTTTTTTTTTTTTTATTTAGAATTTGTATCTTTTTGGGATTGCTGAAGCTTCCTTGACTTAGGTTCAGTTCCATGAGGGGTCAGTTTTTCTCTGTGTATTTCCAAAAGGGTGGTAGCCCAGTTTTAGACTGATTATGGTGGGCAGCTCAGGATTCCCTTTCTTTTTTCCCTGCAGGAGGTTCCCATGATCCCTCGCCCCCACTATGCCCAGCCTGGCTGTGTTTATTACATCTGCCTGCTGAGGGATGACCTGCTGCTCCGCCAAGGTATGTGCTGGCTCTGGGGCCTGCTAGGATTTCCATCAGATAACTGTGCAGGGATCTCTGGCATCACCCTGTCAAAAATACTTTTCATTTTTCACAAGTGGAAGCTGCTCTCTCTGGGATGCTGGGAGTGATACACAGTCAGAGTTCTCACAGGCTGTTGATGAAGAAATGTTAATTAGCACAGCCAGGGCTGTCCTGGCCCAGGGAGGATGATGCTGAGCCAACTGCTGGTAGTTAACATTTAGAAGTAAAGGCCAAGAAGGCTGTTAGACCTCCAGTATTTTAGTGCAGAATGGTCATTAAAACATCCAGCTCATTGCTTATGTGTCCTCTAAAGCTTATCTCTCTGGACTGTGCTCTGAATTCCTGAATCTGTCCAAGGCAGCTGCCACAGCCACACAATGCAGCTCACTGATAATTATTTTTTTTAGTTTGTCCTACAGATACACACAAGGTTAGAAACCCTGTATCATTATTAGAAAATTGCTCTTGAATGAGTAGAACCAGTTGATTCTAGAGGGGAACAGGAGAGCCTATTCCCCTCTAAATGGGGAATTAAGAAAAGGTCAAGGAACAGCAGATTCTTTATCACATCTGCAAAATTCTGGAATTTGCATTCAGTTCTTGTTGGGTGTTGTTCTGTATGGTCTGCCCTGTCCAGAGTTCAGCCTTTGGGTTTCTCATGTCTTTTTTTTTGCTGGAAAGTAACTGATTTCAAGGGCTGGATTAGAACTTGCATTTACATTCTCTGTTGAAATGGAAGATGTTTTATCTGGGGCTTGTGGCATCTTCCAGATGTTCAGAGCATTAAGATCATTTTTGTCACAATGTGTTGGATTTTACTTGTGTGCCTCTGGTCTGATCTTGGTGACCTTAATTAGAGAAATGCCCTTTAAAGAGAGAAATATCCCTCTGTGGCTGAGCTCCGTGTGCCATCCCCAGGGGACAAAGGAGACCAAACTGCAGCTGTTGGGCCCCAAATGCCTCTGCAGGCACAGGGAGCAGATGAAGCAAGTTCCCCCAGAAGGTGCTGGAACAGAACACCCAGCTCCAGCAGGGAAAGGGGAAATCCATGGGCTTGTTGCTGGTTGTGAGTTCTTCACCCAGAGTCCTCAGGCACAACTTTTACTGTGCTGTGGGTGTATCAGGCAGCTTGGACAGTGGGAGAAACAGCTTTTTACTCCCTCTGGTGTCTAAAAGGCCTCGTAATTCCACATCCTGAGGCAGAAGTGTGGCCTGCAACCCTGCAGGCTGTGTGTGGGTTTACATTTTACTGGGAGTTGGGTCTTGGGAAGAGGCTCAGAGCCTGGAAGTGCATTGAGCCCCGTGCCTGCCCAGGGGAAGCTGCACCCTGAACACCAGATCCAAGCTTGACAGCTGATGTTTTGGAGGAGCAAGACTGAAAATCAGCTCTGTGAGTGGTCACACTCTGCTGTGATCAAATCCCTCTCATTCAGAGGAATCTCTGGGAGGGTCCTTCCATTGATGGTGACAGAACTTACTTCTTAATTTCTTGGCAATTCTGCTGAAAGTTGAGTTACACCACAGAGAAGCCTCCTCTGCAAAAATTCCCTAATACCTAAAGCCAGAAGATGATGCCAATAAAATAGATCTGATCCATCACAGCCCTTGGAGTGAACATGGAGTTCTACCTTGGATTGGAATTGATAAACGGGGGTCAGAATGGATCCTGGAAAACCCACATATCCAGAAATTGTAACACATCATCATCTCTGATGCACCAGCAACAGCTGCTGTGTTTTTTCCTTGGAAGCTTCCTTTTTGGGGCAGAGGAGCATCTGAAACATCTCCATAGACTGGAATTGAAGTCAAGTTTCCTGATCTTTATAGCAAGAGAGCATCTTCTCCTTTTTCAGTCAGGCACAATAGTGCTGGGGTGGCTTTCTTCTCGTGGGAGAGGTGGGGAAGAAGAATTGAAAAAAGCTCATTTAAAATGAGGTGGTTTGAAATTGAATGGTTTTATTTACATTCTGCCTGGGGCCAGCAGCTCCTCTCAGGATGTTCCTTGTTTTCTAAGAGTCCTTTAAGGAACCCACCTCCCCAATTTCTTTAAAAGTTACCCTCAAAGTCATAAAGGGAAACTGTTGTTATCCCAGTTTTAGCTCAGGTGGGAAGAAGACACCAAGCTGTGTGGTGTGGTCAAAATGCTGGAGGGAAAGGGTGGATGCAGAGGGACCTGGACAGACTGGAGAGGTGGGATCGTGTGAGCCTCAAGGATGTCAGCAAAGCCAAGTGCAAGGTCCTGCACCTGGGGCAGGGCAGTCCCAGGCTCAGCTGCAGGCTGGGAGGGGAAATAGCTGAGAGCAGCCCTGGGAGAAGAACTTGGGGTGATGGGTGACCAAAAACTCAAAACGTGCCCCAGAGCCCAGGAACCACCCATGTCCTGGGCTGCATCCAAAGGACGTGGGCAGCAGGTCAAGGAAAGGGATTCTCTCCCTCTTCTCTGCTCTGCTGAGACTCCAGCTGGAGTGCTGTGTCCAGTTCCAGGGGCCCCCAACATAAGTGGAACTGTTGGAGAAAGTGCAGAGGAGGCCACAAAGTTGCTCAGGGGACTGGGGCCCCTCCCCTATGGAGCCAGGCTGGGAGAGTTGGGAAGGTTCAGCCTGGGGAAGAGAAGGTTGTGTGGAGACCTCAGAGCCCCTTGCAGGATCTGAAGGGGCTCTGGGAAAGCTGGAGAGGGAGTGTTCATCAGGAACTGGAGAGACAGGACAAGGGGGGATGGCTTCAGACTGACAGAGGGGAAATTCAGGTTGGATACATGGGAGACATTTCTGCATATGGGGATTCCTTAGGAACACCTTTTAGACTTAGACAAGATTGATAAATGAGATTATATTAATGAAAATAGAATTACTTGTGCTTCACTTTAATCATGAATCTGGTTATAGCAGAATTGGGGTGTTGATGACCCTGGGGCCACATTGTCCTCAGTGTTCCCTGGCATCTTTTTCCCAAGCTGTGAAACTTACTAATTAATAACAGCAATATCCATGGAAGGCAAACAGCCATGTCTACACATATGCTAAAACAGGGAAAAAAAAACAGGAGTCATTGCAATTTAATGGAAACATGAGAAAAATGTTCTACATGAGTCAAAAAGGCCAAGTGAGTATCAGAAATTGTTATACACAAAATAGCAGAGTGATTGTGCCTTTCTGTAACCTCCAGGGCTGTCTGTCCCCTGTGCTGCTCTGACATCCCATTGCACACAGGATCTCACTCACTTCCTGTAAAAACAAAGATAAAAATCTGCATTATATCTTCTGTGGACAGAGTCTGCCCAGGTAATTTGGAGGGTGAACGCTGAAAGGTCTGGGAAATGTGGCAATGATGCAGAAGTTAGGGAACAAACAGAAATTAGCTGGCAGCAGTTAAACTCTAGTAAGGTTTTTTCACAAACACATAACTAGACTGTGGCAAGCCTTGCCATAGGAGGGTGGAAAGGTCAGAGTATAAATGGTTCCAGAAAAGATTAGACAAATTCTTGGAGGAAGAATTAATCCCTAAAGCTCTAGCCTTTGGCTCTGAAAGTCCATAAGCAGCAGAAAGTCAGCTAGGCAGGGACAGCATGGGGAGGCTTTTCCCTGGCTTGCCTGTTCCTGTGCTTTCTCCTCCTCAGCAGCTGCTGCTGCCCATTTCTCCAGCCAGAACATTCTGCTGTGTGACCTCTGGTCCTACCCAGGGGAGGTTTTATGACTTGGGACCTCCCAGGTTTTAGTCATTTTTAGGTAAATAACAGAAGAGGTGGAATCTCTTTCCAGGCCTGGAAGTACTTAAGGCCAGGTGGGATGGAGTTCTGAGCAGCTTGGTCTAGTGGAAGATATCCCTGCCCATGGCAGGTGGGTGGGTCTGGATGGTCTTTAAGATCCTTTCCAAAACAAGTCATTCTGGGAAATGAAAGGTCAGAGCAGGGAAATTAAGGAGTAAATTCACTCATGGGACAAAATTAGTAAGTTTAGGGGTGGCTTTTGGGAAATACTTTTTGGTTGCCAGCAGTGCCAGTTTGTTCAGTCCTTTTTGCGTTCTCTTTACCTTTCCTGAGCTCTACATCTCATTGGAATTCTGCTGGAATAACCAAAAGCTTGGGGCCTCTTGGGCCAGGATTTATTTTCTTAATAGTAATCTTCTCTTAAAGTATCTTCTCTCTCAAAGGTTTATCCTTTACACATTGCAGCCATCACTAATTCCCACACCTTTTCCTAATCATGACTGACTTGTTTACATACCCTGTGGTCTCTCATGATTTTGTTTTCTTACAGGTTGGTGTTTTCAATCTGGCCATGGAAAGTTAAGGGTAGTTTTTCTTTAAAGCTGCCGTGAACAACATCTGGCTGGGCTTTGTTCCCTCGGCAGGTTCCGCACTGGGTTTGTGCCCTTCCTTACAATCCAGCGTTAGGTGCCTCTGCTATGTTAGTTTGAATGGTTATTTTCTCTGGTTCTGGTGTGCTGGGCTCAGGCCAGGCTCTTCACAGGTGTGTCCTTTGTGCCCCTTGGCAGGTGACTGTGTGTACCTGATGAGAGACAGCCGCAGGACCCCCGACGGGCACCCGGTGCGCCAGTCGTACCGGCTGCTGTCCCACATCAACCGGGACAAGCTCGACATCTTCCGCATCGAGAAACTCTGGAAAAACGAGAAGTATGTGCAAGGCATCCTTGGAGTTGGAGATATCCCACGGGCCTACCTGTCAAAGCACAGGAATTTCATGGAAGTCTCATGTTGAGAATGCAGGCATGAGCACAGTCCAGGTGCAGAGGTTGAGGAATTCCCAGCTGGAGCTTGTGCTCCGCAAATTCACAGTGGAAACAGATGAGGTTGGAGGTTTAAGCAAAGGATCGGAGATAGAAATTGGTGAATTTCCTCAGTGCTGGAACAGACTGTGTGTGCACCGTGACAGCTGTGAGGCTGTTCAGTGCTGTGCCCTGGCTGGTCACAGTCTGCTGTGCCCTTGGGAACCGTGCTGGGAGTGTGCGCCCCCACTGCAGGTGGGAAGCAGAATAGGGAACACTTGTGTGACTCTGCTGTTCATCTCAGCCAAGTGCAAGAGAAGGGACCCAAAACTAAGCAGGGAGCATCAAGGGAGTTGTGTCATGGTCTGATTTGTGTTTCTGTCCCCTTTGCACCCTCAGAGAGGAGCGCTTCGCCTTTGGCCACCACTATTTCCGTCCACACGAAACGCATCATTCCCCATCTCGCAAGTTCTACCACAACGAGCTCTTCCGGGTGCCCTTGTATGAAATCATCCCCTTGGAGGCCGTGGTGGGGACGTGCTGTGTGCTCGACCTGTACACCTACTGCAAAGGTGAGAATTGAACAGATTCCTAGCCTTTTGGGCAGTCAGCTGTGGTGGTTTAACCCCTGCTGAAAGCTCAGCACCACCTGGCTGCTCGCTCCCCATGGGATAGGGGAAAAGGTAAAACCCAGGAGCTGGGATAAAAACGGTTTCATGGTTGAAATAAATTAAAATATTGTAATAATAATGATAGTAGTAGTGATGGAAAGGGAGATTACAGAAAGAGAGAGAGGTGTCCAGTATCTGAAAGGGTTACAAGGAAGGTGGAGAGGGGCTCTTAGTCATGAACTGGAGTTACAGGACTGGCTTCAACCTGAAAAAGAAGAAATTTAGGTTGGATACACAGAGGAAATTCTTCCCTGTGAGGGTAGGGAGGCTCTGGCACAGGGTGCCCAGAGAAGCTGTGGCTGCCCCTGGATCCCTGGCAGTGCCCAAGGCCGGGTTGGACGGGGCTTAGAGCAACCTGGGACAGTGGAAGGTGTCCCTGCCATGGCAGGGGTGGGACTGGGTGAGCTTTAGGGGCCCTTCCAGCCCCAATTACTCCATGATTCTGTGAATAAACCCCAGGAAGCAGAAGTGATGCCCAGTGCAGTCACTCCCCACCCAATGGCCAGCCTGTCCCCAGCACTGACTGGGGAATGCCAGCCACCCCCACTGGGCCGGATGCTCGGTGGTGTGGGATGTCCTCTGTCCAGCTGGGGTCAGCAGGGGACCCTGGAGAGTCCTTGGCTGAGGGTGAGCACTGCTGTGTGACCATCATCATCCTCACCCTGAACCCAGACACTGCTGAACCAGCTACTGGGACAAATCCACTCTGTCCTGGAAGCAAGGACATGCACTGGAGTAGTTGCTGCTGTCCAAAGGCTGTGAGGGATGTTTGTGTGTTTCAGAGCTGAGGGCACACAATGGCTTTGCCCTGGGACAGGGATTCCTGTTTGAAGAGAGAGAGCAGTGGGCAGGGAAGAGAAAATGATGTCAGTTGATGATTGTGTCTGTGAAAGTTTGGGAAGTGTTAGATTACAGTGTGCAGATTCTCCCCTTGAATGTGTCCTGCTGGGGTTCTGAATGAGAGAGCAAACAGGGACGCTGTGACAGCTCCTGCCTTGCTCACACTGTGATAAACCACGTGCTTCCCCTCAATCCATGACTGTTTTTTCTTTGTTCTGGTGCCAGGGAGGCCGAAGGGTGTGAAGGAGCAGGATGTCTACATCTGTGATTACCGCCTGGATAAATCAGCTCACCTCTTCTACAAGATCCACCGGAACCGCTACCCCGTGTGCACCAAGCCCTACGCCTTTGACCACTTCCCCAAGAAACTCACACCCAAGAGGGATTTCTCAGTAAGTGGGTTTGCTCTCAGCTTCCTTACCTGTTTCTAGGAGATTGGATGGAGTTTTGGAAAGCCCCTGACTGTTGATGAATGAAGCTTGGTCAGTCAGAGGGAGCTGATCCTTTAGGTGGGGATCAGGCTCTGCTCCCAGGGAACAGGGACAGGACAAGAGGGAATGGCCTCAAGGTGGGCCAGGGGAGGCTCAGGTTGGACATCAGGAGGAATTTCCTCATGGAAAGGGTGGTCAGGCCTTGACAGGGGCTGCCCAGGGAGGTGGTGGAGTCCCCATGTCTGGAGCTATCCAGGGAAGGGCTGGAGGTGGCACTTAGTGACAAGGGCTGGGGACAAGGTGGGGATTGGGCACAGCTTGGACTTGATGGTCTGGGAGGGTTTTTCCAACCTAAATCATTCCGTGATTCTGTGAGTGTGCACAGTCTGGGGGAAAAGCTGGCTTGAAAGCAAGCTTGGAAAGAGAACTGGTAACAGAACCCGCAGTTGAGAGGCAAAGAGGTGCTGAAGGGATGGTGATGGTGAGCTCAGATAGGATCTCAGATCAGCAAATCCTCTGCAAGTGAGCTCAGTTCTTCATGGAGCAGAGGTTTTTGTAGTGTCTTTGGAGAAGGTTCCAGATTCATGCTGTGCAGAAAGCAAAGATGATTTTTATCATTATGGTTTGTGGCTTGGAATGTATTTAGAAGGTGGGAAGAATCAGACAAGTCTAGCTCTAATTTATTTTATTACATGATTATGCCTCCTTCTGTGAAGTCTGATGTTTGAGGTACACCAGCATTTCCAGAGTGTCCTGCATTGGTACTTCCTGATATTTGATAGACCAACACTTCCTTCCACTGTGAATTTGATTTGGTATTAACCATAATCTCTATTGTTATTGCAGCCTCATTATGTGCCAGACAACTACAAGAGAAATGGAGGCAGGTGAGTCTCCCCTGCCAGACTGTTGAGATTAAATAATTCTGTTTGTTTGTTGTGCCCACTCTCCTCCTGCCCCTTTCCCCTGGGTGCTATGGGAAGGAGAAGTTTAAATTATTTAAAGCTCTCTAAACTTTCAGAGATATAAAAGGTAGCAAGTGAGGAGGGATAGGCAGCCTTAATAATGTACATCAGGAAAAGAAAAGAGCCACTTCAAAGTCAGAAAAAAGCAGCTGAGTGAGGAGATGCCCAAAACAGGAGCCTCCAGTCTTCCCAGATGGAGGAAGCCAGGTCCTGGACCCACTGCCCGTGTCTGTGGGGCAGTCAGAGCCCAGGTCTGGTAGACACTGCAAGAACACTCAGCAAGGGCTGTGACTGTTGTAGAAAAGCCCCACTAAGGGCTGGGCCAAACTGCTTTTGGAGGTAAAATCTTTTGCAACTGAAAATAGAAGGCCATTTGTTTTTCAAAGCTGCATTTGGTGTGGTACGGATGAATTTATAGCACTTGGTGGGTGTGATGAGTGCAGGGATTGAGGGAAGAACTTGAGCTCGAGAGCCCCTGCCCATGGATGAGCCCTGGACTCACTGGGATTTGTCCTTTCAGATGAGTCTCTGACAAACTGCTGTTCAAACCCCTCTTCTCCTGCCAGGTCATCCTGGAAATCCGATCGCTCGAAACCACAGATCAAAGACTTAAACCAAGAGGAAGATGCCCTGCCCCTGATGGAGGAGGTGCTGGGGGCACCTGAGCAGGCTCCAGGGGAGCTGCCCAGCCCCGAGGAGCCCGACAAGGAGCCGGTGCCCAGCGAGAGCTGTGAGACCGAGAAGAAGGGGGACGAGACCCCCTCGGACACGAGGCCACTCTGCAGCCCCGAGGAGCGGCGGCACCTCCAGAGGGAGAGGCTGAACCAGATCCTGCTCAACCTCCTCGAGAAAATCCCAGGAAAAAACGGTGAGATTCCAGGCTCTGCTGGCACAGCCCCAGGTCTCCTGCAGGTCTGGGGTCACTTGGCTGAGCTGTGTTGATAAAATGAATGTTTTTGCCTGAATTTGTTGCTAGTGGGCATTAGGAAAGTCAGTTTTCTTTGCAGCCACGTTTTCCTTTGCAACAGAAATCCACCAAATCTGAGTGAAATTCCTTACAATTTGGACACTATTTTGTGTAATATTTTAAATAACCACAAAAACTTTCCATAAATGAATTCCCCCATATCATTCCGTGTCTACAACTGAGAAACTTAATAGATGGGCCAGGAAAGACTGAAGACTGAGGAAAGTCTCCTTTGACCTTTCATGAGCTTTTCTTGGGTTCTGAGTACCTGCTGTAGGTGTTGTCTGAGCTGTGGGGTAAGGGGGCAGGGGTTCCACTGAAGTGTGTCCCTGCTTTTAATTTGAAGCCCAAGATGAGCCCTTTCCAGTCTCTTCCAAATTCTGGCAATGCCAGACAGTTATGGACTGATGCATAATTTAAGTTTGGAGGGTCTTTGGAGGCTGTCTGGTCCAGCCACAGCTCAGGGCTTGGGCCACTCAGCACCTTGTCCAGGGATGTTTTGGATTTCCTGGAGGGAAACATGCTTGAAAGAACCAGGAATAAGGAAAGAGGAATTCTGTGTTCAGGGAATGATGGGAGATGGCACTCAGGGCCCTCTCTGCTCTGGGTGACGAGGTGGGGATTGGTCACAGGTTGGAACTGGTGATCCTGGAGGTCTTTCCCAGCCTCAGTGGTTCTGTAGTGACTGAAATGCCCTTTTCCCCTGTGCTCCGTTGCAGCCATCGATGTCACCTACCTGCTGGAGGAGGGCTCGGGACGGAAGCTGCGGCGCCGCACCCTGAGCATCCCTGAGAGCAGCTTCAGGAAGTGACCCAGGAGGGGCAGCCGAGCTCTGGGTCTGTCACTGGGGCTGGGGGCCAGAGCCCAGCCCGGGGAAGGAGGGCAGCAGCAAACTGACAAAACTACAAACAGTAGCACCTGGGGGGCCAGGCCGGCGCAGCGCCCACCCTGCTCTCTGCAGTGCTCTTGGTGTGTGTGTTGGTGGGCGTGCCTTGTATTGATGTTAGGTACTGAGGAAACCTCGTGGTTATTGTCCAGGATGGTCAAATTTAATTTATTTTTGCTTGATATTCCCACTCAGAGGAAAAAAAAGAAAAAAAAGAAAAAAAAATACTGGGGAGGGCAAAGGAAAGGGACTGAGTTACTCTGAGGAGGAAGTTCCCCACGGTCACTGCTAACCCGGGATTGTACCAGCCACCATCAGCACCACCGTGGCCCACGCCAGGAAAGGGAATCCAGGAATCCAGAGGGGAGAGGGAAGGCCCAGTGGCTTAAAAGGAAAGGTTTCCCTGAAGCTGTGGCCTCTGATTTGCACAAGTTCCAAGAGGAGAGAAACATCCCCAGAGGAGCGCGAGGTTTCGCCGTGGGACGGCCCGAGCACGTGTCCCTGTGGTCTGTGCCAAGGAGAAGCTTCCAGAGGCCCTTGGAGCGGGGCAGGAGTGCTGGCATGAGGCACTTGCTGTGCGGGGGGAGGGGGCGGGGTGTGAGTTTTTTCACTTTTTTTCTGCAGAGAAATTTTATAAAAGCGAAGTCAGCTCCTGACGCCACCATTGCTGTTGGTTTTTTTGATAAGCTGTGGTTCTCGTGTGTCTCGTGTGTTGTGCAAATAAAAACCTGTTAAAAAGAAAAAAGGAAAAAAAAAGAAAAAAAACAAGAACAACAACAACAACAAAAAACAACAACAAAACAAAACAAAAAAAAANCAAAAAAAAAAAAACAACCCCAAGGACCCTTTCACTCCGTGCCCGTCAGGCAGTATCCGAGCGAGTGTTTGTCGTGAGCTGTAGAATTTATCAACTGCTAACACTACCCTCGTGTGCTGGTGGACAGTTGAACGTCCGGGCAGCGGGTCCCGCTGGCCCCGCCCACGTCGCCATTGTCGCGATTGTCCCGACAGCCCCGAGCCCCGGGGCCGGGGCCGGGCAGCCCCCGCTGCCCCCGGACGATGGCTTTGCTTTCCTGTCTCAGACGTACACATGCATATCCAGTCCTGTTTTAGGTGTTCTTATAAGAAATTCAGTTTTTAATGTGCCAAGTTGTATATATCTGCTGCGTGGATGTAAAGCAATACCGTAGTTACATGTTCCTTTTTATGGACCAAGCTCGTCCTAATGTACATTCTTGTTATTATTATAATTATTTTACTCTTAGTGGAACATGACTCATTCCATTAACTTTTATGTGTTGATTTAAAAAGAGAAAACAAACAAAAAAAAAAAAGGAAAAAAACCCTTTGAGAAAAAAAAATATTTTATTAAAAAAAAAAAAGAAATAAGAAAATAGTTTGGAATATTTTCTTACTGTAGAGAAGCACTGTACAGTACCAGGAACCCTGAGTATAAAATACTCGTGCGTGTAGTAGGAATATCGCATGTCCAAACCCTCGAGTTGTCTCATTTAGTTTCAAACAGAAATCATTGTCTCAAATGGTGTTAAACACTAAAAAGTTTTTAAAAAAAAAAAAAATAAAGTGCGTACAGAAGCGAGACACTAGCTCTGTCATTTTATCTTTCTTTTGTTGAAAGACTAAACAAAATGTTTTTTAGACAATCAAATGTTAGGTAAGTGCAAAGAATTGTTTTTCTTACTGGTGTAGAAATTAATGACTTTTTTTATTTTTTGGTTATTTTATAATACTGAGCAGACCCGTGTGTCCCCAGGATCGCCGCCGGAGCCAGGAAGCACTACGTTACTGCAAATAGAGCTGAACCTTAGTCTGCATGGGTGTAGGCTGTGTGATTGCTGAAAATAAATGCTGCTAATATATTTCCTTTTTACAAAGCATATCTAAATAGATCATTGTTTTGATGTTAATCTTTGTAAATTATGTATTACCAATTTTAACATTGGATGTAATTGCATAAAAAGCCTGCATCTCAATCCTGAGAGTCTAGTATTAAATGGAAAATCTTTTCCTACGGCTGGCTCGGGGGGTTTTCTTTGCTGAGCTGGGTGGGAGTATGGATGTGCCAGAGGGCAGGAGGAGGCATCTGGACAGGCTGGATCCCTGGGATCCAGGAGATCCATGGGCCAGAGCCAGCGGGGTGAGGGTCAGCAACTGCTGGGTGCTGCCCTTGGGTCACAGCAACCCCACAGAACACTCCAGGCTCGGGGAAAAGCAGCTGAAAGGCTGGGAAAGGCCCTGGGGGTGCCAGGGGCAGCAGCTGGACACCAGCCCAGGTGGGTGAGAGGCCAAGGGCACCTGGCCTGGAGCAGTCCCAGTGTGGCCACTGGACCAGGGCAGTGACCATCCCCTTTGCTGGCTCTGCTGAGGGACCTCAAATCCTGGGGTCAGTTTTGGGGCCCTCATGACACGAAAGAGATTGAGGGGCTGGAGCATGTGCAGGGCAGGGAACAGAGCTGCGAAGGGGTTGGAGAATTCCTGAGGGAGCTGGGAAAGGGGCTGGAGAATCCCTGAGGGAGCTGGGAAAGGGGCTNGGAACGGCCTCAGGCTGGGCCAGGGGAGGCTCAGCTTGGACATCAGGGGCAATTTCCTCATGGAAAGGGTGCTCAGGGGCTGCCCAGGGAGCTTTGGAGTGCCCATCCCTGGGGGTGTCCGAGGAAGGGCTGGAGGTGGCACTGAGAGCTCTGGGCTGGGGACAAGGTGGGGGTCGGGGTGCTCCCTGAGGGGCTGTCCCTGCTCATGAACACACCCACCTGGGATGGGAACACAGGAACACCCACCTGGGGTGGGAACACGCAGCTACTGGATCATCAGCGAGGTTTCAGAGGGTTCAGAGTGACCCCAAAGGCTCTGCTGAGGCACAGATGTGGCAGGAGGGCCAGGGGCAGCACGGTCACCAAGTGGTGTTGGAGGGGCTGTGACCATGGGTGAGTGTGAGGCAAACTGGGACAGGAACCATTAAATCCACGGATATGGTGATATTATTCCCAGGATATAGCCCCCAGTGCCTACAGCCCTCTTGTCCTGCACAGGTGGCAGGCTGGGGACTGTCACCCCCGGGGTGTGTCCCACCATGGCTGGGCACTCACCTGCAGAGAGACCAGTGTCCCTCAGGAATGAAACAGCTTCTCCTCGACACCCCTTCTGTGGAACATGATTTTCCTTTTTCTCTTTCCCAGTCTCTCTCTATGAACATGAAAATGCCAGGCTTGACCCCTACACTCCTTTCAAACCCAAGGCCCCAGGCCAAGGCTTGGAGGGCTGCTTATTTAAAAAAAAAAAAAAAAAAGGGTGTCACCTGATTTCCTCCTCTCCTGGCATGACCCCATTTCAAAGTGCAGAAGCAGCTGCAGAATTCAATCAAACCTCCTTAAAGCAAGCCAAGTACCATTCCAATTAGGATATAACGTCACTCGTCTGAGAATAAAAATTCCAGAGAGGGAAGTGGAAATGAGAGCAGAGTGAAAGGAGAGCAGCTTTGCCCTGGCAGCAGAGCCTGGCCCGGGGGCTGACACAGCGGCTTTTTGCCACCGCAAGGGGAAGTCAGAAGGGTGAAACGTGGCCCTGGGCCATGGGAGGGAGCAGAGGCCCAGAACTGCCTCTGGGGACGGACAGGCTGCTGCTGCCCTGTGGCCACTCCCCAGTACGGCCACATCTTTCTTTTACTGGGGAGCCCAGCGTGAAACGTAAATTCTGGGATGAAATCACGAGCCACGACAAAAACCTGAAAAAACTTGGAGCCATTTAGCCCCTACTGCCAACGTACGGGCCATGAAAGGATTAGTTGAGGTTATTTAAATAACTGAACCAGTGAAAAGATTAGTTGAAGTTATTTAAATAACTAAACCAGTGACCTGAGCTGTTCCCAGTGCTGTGCAGCCCCCACGGCGTGGGGCTGGTCCCCGGCAGCTTCTCCAGGGATATTCCTGGCTCTGGGAGGCTGCAGCCGCTTCTCCCCCACTGCGGAGGAGCCTGGGCACCTTCTGCTGGGGCGTGAGGCCTCGCTGCTCTCCCTGGCTGCCAGCCTGGATGCTGAGAACCAGCACAGCACAGCCCCAGCCCGCGCTGGCTGCTCCCGCTGCAGCATTTCCCCATCCCAGCACAGCCCCAGCGCTCACCCACATCGGGGAGGCCGCCCCCAGCCCCAGAGCTCCATTCACACCCGGGGACACGTGAGTCACAACCTTTATTTCCAGCTTTTTCCCCCCGCCGTTGAAGAAGCTCATTCCTGTGGTTACAGCTATTTACAGAGTGCTGGGACTGCGCATCGGTGGCGGGGGCCACCGGCCCCGGGGCAGAGCAGGGCACGTGGAGGTGGCAGCGGTGGCAGGACGCGATGGCATGGGGACAAGGCGGGGGAGTGTGAGGGCCGGGCGCTGGCACAGGGGTGGGCAGCAGCTGAGGAACCCTGAGCCACAGCGGTTCCCAAAGAGCAGCCACGGCTCAGCGCCAGCGGGTCCGGGGGACACGGCGGCAGACGGTGACGCCATGCAGCAGTGACAGGCACGGGGCAGGGTCCCCTGGGAGCTGCCAGCCCCGGAGGTGGTGAAGCCCTGGAGGTGGCAAAGCCGTGGCAGGAGACATCCCCTCCCGGAGCTGGCACCTGCTCCGGCAAGCTCAGCTGCTTCCTCAGGTCCCTTCCGCCTCCTCACAAAATCAGGGACGTGTAACCAACAGGAACAAGGCCGGTGCTGTTTCCATGGCAGCAGCGGATCCAGTCTTCATCCACGGTGGAGAGAAGCTCCAGGATGTCCCCTTTTTGGAAGCTCAGGTGCCCGTCGGCGGTGCCCGTGTGGTCACACAGTGCCCGAACTGCCCTGCACCACAAATGTCATCGGGGACTCACCTTCCCAAGGACCCTCAGAGGCTCCCACAGCACTCGGGGGGAGGAAATTGGGTCGAACCTGGGACCTCCTTCTCAGGCAGAGGTGCCCTCTGAAGGAGGGATCTGTGCAAGGAGCCACCTGACAGAGCTGTCCTGCCAAGCAGCCCATGGGACACAGAGCAGGGCAGAAGCCGTGGGGACACCAGAGATGGCGCAGAGAGCGTGGGGATATCGGGGTCAGGGCCAGCGAGGATGGAGAAGAGGAAAGCAGCCAAACACCTTTTGTGATGGCCGCATGCCCACCCTGCTCACGTGGACAGAGCTGTTCCAACCTGCCACCACTGGGTCACAGCTGCCACATGCTTGCCCCAAACTGCCACCAATCCAGACAGCACACAAGAAAACACTAAAAACTGTCCCCAAAACATCTGGGAGAAATAGCTGATCCCAGGTGGGCAGAGGCTCAGGTTCCCCCAAAGCCCAGCAGAAGGGGGTTCTTGGGGATGCAGTCATGGCTCAAGTGGGCAGTGGCGCCTTTCCCCAGAGAGACGTGGGACCCCCGGGCCTCAGCAGCTCCCAAGCCCTGCCCACTCCCGTGCCCTGCCTCACCTGTGGGCCTGGGGCAGGGCGGGCGAGCTCCTGCCCGGCTGCTCCGGAGCGCGGCTCCTGTCGGACGCCAGGCCCTTCACCACCCCGGCCAGGACACGCGGGCTGGGGGACAGCCAGCGCGATGGTCTCCTGCCACAAAGCAAAGGGAGCCACAAGCTCGCCTGGGAGCTTTTCCCACTGTCTCTCAGACTGTTTTGGTGATCTGGGAGCAGACAAGGAGCCATGAAGCATCACTGAGCCTCCTCATGAACTCCCGCTGCTCCACAGGACTGAACAACGCGATGGCAGCAGCACTTGGGAAGTGCCCTAATCCCAGGAGCACAGACCCTGGACAAGGTCCATGATCCCCACGAGGCCACTGCGGTGAGCCAGGCACAGAAACCCTTTCCTCAGCACATGCCCCTTCCCCTCCTCTGCCTGCCCAAGCTCGGTCTTACCTGGACCTGGCCAAGACGGTGTCAGGACTTGGGGGGAAGCTCCTGGATGAAGGGTTGGTGGCTCCAAAGAGCCGGCCCAGCCAGCTGCCCTTGTCAGGACTAGGAGGATTACCCATCTCCGGGCCAGAAGGTGCTGCCTGGTTCCTGTTGGCAGGAGGCTCTGGGGAGGCAGCCAGGAGATTCTTTCCAGCAGTGGGATCATCCAGCTTGGTGAGTGCTCCAGTTCCAGTGGGCAAGAAGAGGTCTTCAGGGGAAGAGGTCCCTGAGGTGTCAGTGCTGCTGCTGGGCTTTGGGCTGGAGCGTTCGGGGACAGCTTTGGTCTGAAGGAGCTGCAGCTCTGTCCCTCTGGGCTCACTCACAGAAGTTTGGGATTGCGCAGCCTGGCCCGGGCTGGGATCCCCCGCAGCTGCCCGCAGCTTTGTCCACCAGACCAAGGGGAACTTTTCCTTGCTAGGAGCAGTGTAAATCCTGGAGCTCTGGCTCAGCTGGCCCCACCAGCCACTGAGGCCAGCCCCAGTGCCCCCCTCAGGCCCGTGACTCTCTGGGGGGGTGTCAGATCCCAGCAAGGTGCGGCTGAGCTGGTCACCCCAGCGCAGCACGTGCTGGAAGGTTTGGTGCAGGGCAGCCCCCACGGGGGGGGTAGGGACCAGCCCACCCATGGTGGCTTGGGACCGGGCCCTTGTGCTGCCCCCTGTTCCCCCCACCCTGCCCAGAGCATCAGGGGGGGTCTCATCCTCCAGGCTGTCCCCGGCAGCAGCGCTCTGGCCCTCCAGGGACGAAGCCCCCTGCACCGGGACAGGCTGGCGGCTGGGACACAGCGGTGACTGCAACCGGCGGGACAAGGGCCGGACATCCATGGAGAGGTGGTGGTGTTCAAAGAGCAAGTCCAGGTGGAAAGTCAGCACCGAGAGGGGTTGGATGAGCAGCAGCAGTTCGTCAGCAAGGTGGGGAAGAGGGCCTTGGCTCAGGGCAAAGAAGGCCGTGGGTGAGTAAAGCACGGAGATCACACCTGTGGGGACAGGGCCAGATGAGGCAGGTACAGAATGCCCTGTCCTTGCCACATCCCAAGAGCCAGCCAGGCTGTCCATGTCAGTCAGAGAACCCTCTGGGCTGAAGGTGCACCATGGAAAATGATCCAGTATGGAAACTCCAGCCAAGCATGGATGTATCCCAACCCCAGAGTGGGATTATCAGCCTGGCAGGTATGAGAGGGCATGGGGAGGGAGCTCCTGGGCCCTGTGTCCCTACCTGGGCTCTTCTGCAGGTGAGATATCCACAACTCCAGCTGTTTAATGCTAAACAAGACAAAGGGAACCCAAATTAGAGCCCCTGGGGCAGTTCCAATTCTGCCATGGCTGTGGGGCTGGTGGGGCTCACTCACTCACTTCAGAAGGCCGAGGATGAAGGCGTGGAACTTCTGCCTGGTGCTGCTGAGGGGGGCCAGCCCGGCCACGTGCCAGCACAGGGAGTGCAGGGAACGGGTGTTGGGGCCTGTGGGGTGCAGGGCACAGACAGTCACTGCCCAGGGCACACATCCCCAGCCCAGCCTGCAACAGGACTCCAGGCACGTCCAGATGCTCTCAGCCTCACCCTCACCTGTCTTCACGGAGGCTTCCACCACACTCCAGGGGGAATTTTTCCGCTGGCCTGTGATGACATCTTTCTGGAACGGCTTCAACCCGTCCTCCACCAAGGCGTAGAGTGCAGGGCAGAGAGTGTGCAGCAGCAGGTACCCCACGTCGGGGTTGAGCCGGCTGTCCCCCAGCTGGGCCTGAGGGAGGCACAACGAGAGGGGAGGGAAGGGGAAGGGCGGCACCTGACCCTGATCCTGCTGCGAGGGATGGGGAGGAGTCCCGCCTCTGGGATTCCCAACCCCACTCCTGGCCAGCCCAGCCCAGCCCAGCCCAGCCCAGCCTAGCTCTTACCTTCTGCACCAGGTTCCGTGCAGTGCTGAAGTGGGCGATGACCTTGTCCACGGCAGAGCTGACGGCGACCAGCAGCGCTGGGGGCGAGGAAGAGAAGGAAAGAAGGGTCAGGGCGGAGGGAACCACCAGGCACCGAGTGGCCCCGGACACCCCCACCGGACCCTGCAGCGCCCATGGTGACCGAGCCGGGCCGGAGCCGCAGGCGGGGGACCCTCGGGGAGGCTGCGGGAGGGGCTGCACCCGCGTTCTC
>VZTR01024963.1:127576-138179 GCA_013400775.1 Chaetops frenatus
GTCCTGCCTGTGCCCACGTCCTGCCTGTGCCCGTTTCCTGCCTGTCACTCACCGTGACCCACCTGCCACCATGTCCTGCCTGTGCCCGTTTCCTGCCTGTCACTGCGTCTTGCCTGTCACCGCATCCTGCCTGTCACCACGTCCTGCCTGCCACCGTGACCCACCTGCCACCATGTCCTGCCTGTCACCATGTCCCGCCTGTCACGGTGTCCTGCCTGTGCCCACGTCCTGCCTGTCACCGTGACCCACCTGCCACTGTGTCCTGCCTGTCACCGCGTCCTCTCTGAGCTCTGTCCATGTCCTGCCCGCACCTCCACCCTGCCTGTGCCAGCGTGCCCAGTGTCCAGCCTGTGGCCACGTCTGGCCTGCACCCACACCCTCCCTGTGCCCGTACCCTGCCTGTGTCCCCCCCTGCGCGGTGCTGAGGCTGCTGTGGCAGGTGCTGAGGGTGAGGAGGATGCAGCCAGAGCACAGCTGTGCCCCGAGACCCCGGTGATGTGCTGCAAATGCTGCAGTGCCGTGGCTTGGGTGCCTCAGCCCACCTTGCACTGTGTGACCTTCATTTAATCGTGTTTAATGCCTCGAGTCTGCTCTGCAATCAGGCGGCATCAAACCTGCCCCTCCCCCTGGCAATAAAGGGAACGGAGATGGAAGGAGAAAATAACCAAAGATTAAACATTAATCTGCCCAAGGCCGAAAGGGACTGCAGTGGGCGGGAAGGGACCTGTTGCCTTTGGGCTCCTGCTGCTCCACCCAGGTCTGTGGGGCCTGGGAGAGGCCCCTCGATGGCTCCTGAGGATGTCCCGGCTGCTCCCGGCTCTGCAGAGGGCCAGGATTGGAGCTGGATTGCTGCAGCATCCCTCTGTCCTGTCCCATCCCATCCCCGGGCAGGGGTGCTGTGGGGTCGCAGGAGGTGCAGAAAGGAGTGTCCCCCAGACCAGCTCAGAATCTCTCTTTATTATTTAAATCCATTATGTACAACGACCAAAAAATAAAAAAAAAAACCCGCTCTTAAATTCTCTGCAATATGAAAACTACAAGCTCTGTACATCGACTGCCGTGAGTGCAAGAGTGGAGGATCATGGTCTTTGGTGGCTAAACTTTGCGCCCACGCACGGCCGGCACCCCCAGCCCCTCCAGCCTCCACTGGGGCGAGCACCGGGCCGCCAGGTGCCACGCCGCAGGCCGGGGGCGACGGTGACCGGAGCACGGGGTGGCTCTGACTCCCGACACGGGGCTGTGGCGTGGGGAGGGTGCACCAGAGGCTTGGCCAGCGGGAGCTCGGTGCTGCCCGAGCCGGCCCTCGCGCTCTGCGGGGCACTGGGATGACCACTGAGACATCTACACCACGCAGTGTGAACGCAGCCCAGGGACGTGGGACACGCAGATCCCTGCCCGAAGGCTGCTGGGGACACACCGACCACGGGGATGGAGCAGGACGTGGGGGTGAGCAGGGAAGGGGCAGTTGTGATCCATAGGAAAAAGGCAGTGCAGGACATCCCCTCAGGGATTCCTGGTGGGCTGCTGCACCCCACAGGCTGGGCTCCCTGCGCTCCGGACTGCTCCCGACGCCCCAAAACCCGAGGGTGGAGACCTGAACACCTCACTTCAACAAGCACTGCGGGGAGCAAGACCTCGCCTGCTGCGCTGGGGGTCTGGTGCGCCCCACTCAGCGGCAGCCGAGCCCCAGAGCACGAAGCCAAGCCGTGGTTCCTGACTCCGGGAGTGGGAAGCAGCGTGGCAGGGTCGGGGGGGACACTACTCTATCCAGGACTGAACACGGTTGGCCCAAAGCGACACTGGAAGCAGAGCTTGGCTGCTCGGAAGAGCCACGACTCGCACACACATTGCACACTACTGTCTCTGGAGGGGGGGAGGGGGGTGTGGGGCATCTGTGGGGACCCCGGGACCCCTGTTCGAGCCCCACATGTCACCCAGGCACTGCCTGGGATTGGTATCTCTTTGTGACAGCCTTTTGCTCCTGTGGCACTGGTGACTGGCATCTCCAGGCAACCTGGAAACAGGACTGCAGCACAGGGCAGGGGATCAGAGCCCCGGCTGAGCATCCTCCTGGAGCCACAGAAGGGTCCTCCCAGATGACCTTCTGGAACATCATCCTGGAGTCACAGGCGGGTCCCCTTGGACTGACCCTCTGAGCATCCCCCTGGAGCTGCAGGCAGCAGAATCCCCCCAGGCTGCCCCCATGCCAGGTGAGGGGCAGCCCCAGCGCCCGGGCATGGGGCAGAGTCCTGCCCAGCAGCGCATCCCAGCCTCACAGGGACTCGGCACCTCTGAGGCAAAACGGTCCCACAAGCTGGGCAGAGGGATTGAGAGGCTGCTCTGTGAAGAACCCTCTGCCCCTCGCGTTGCCCCTTGGCACTCATCACATCAGGGAAACCCTGCCCGGGACCCCCAGGTCCTGGCACTCGGGGAAGGGGGAGTGCTGACCCTCGACCCCCAAGCTCTACTTGCCCGGAGAGGCCCTGCCATGGGCTCCTTCCTCCACCCGGGCAGTGGACCCAGGGAGCTGCCTCTCCCTCCTCATCCTAAAGGCAAAAGTGCTGGGCAGAGCAATCTGGGGATCGAGGTGGGCGTGGGGCAGCCCCTGCTGTGACAGAGGACAAGCTGGAGGAGCTGCCAGCGCCAGCCTCTGGCCCCGAGGACAGGCTGTGGGACACGCAGGACAGAGCGTGCGGGGCCCGGCCCCCACGGGGCAGTGGTGGGGAGCTGAGCTCCCCAGAGAGGCCAGAGTCTGGGCAAGGGCTCTGACCTGCCCTGTGCCTCCGGGAGGAGGGTGATGAGCAAGGAGCGGAGACCCCGGGCAGGGTGACTCCCTTGGCGCAGCCAGCAGAGGCCCCTCCTCACCCAGCTGGGCCAGCTCTGGGGCTGCCCCATCCCTGCCGTGCCGCCGTGCCTGGAACAGCCCCTCCACGGCCCCGCCTGCTGCCTCTCACCTCATTTTCCCTCCGACACGGCGGGGCTAGTGCTCTGCTTCTCCTGCCTCCTCAGCCGCAGGGATGCCCGGGTCCCTCCTGCCCGTGTGGGTGCCGCCAGGACTCACATGTTGGATGGGAGTTTCGGCTTCGCCGTTTCCACCTCGGGGCTGAAGGCCACGGAGCCCTTGCGGGAGGGACCTGCTGCCTGCCTGGACGCGGAGCCCGGGGACTGGGGAGTGGACGCTGCCGCCGAGGAGCGGCCGGGCTGAGCCAGCGATGCTGACGGCATCGGCTGCGAGGGTGTGGGCTGGCCTGGGATCCCCGCGCACGGCTTGCCGAGGAGTCCGGCTACCGAGGGCGAGGACCTGCGGGCCAGGTTTCCTGCAGATTTCCTGCCCTGCTTCAAGGAGCTGCCGTCGGCTTGCTGGGCCACTTTATTGGGAAGGGAGGGCTGGGAAGCAGAGAGGAGCCGCACATCCTGGGTGAGCCGCCCCACCGGCAGGCCCTGGATGCTCCTGTGCTTCACCAGCTGCTGAGGCTGCATCAGAAGGGAGATGTGGGAGCCGGTGGCTCGGGATAAGCTGTAGTGGAGCGTTCTCCCCGGCGGCAGCGCCTGCTCGGAGCTGGGGGACGCAGCGCCCGCCGCTTGCTGCAGCAGCGAGGTGGAGACCGAGGCGCCGCGGGACCTGGAGAGCTGGGGCTGGGGGCCGGCCGGGGGCTGCTTGGCCCCCGCTGGCATCTCCCCTCTCTGCGCCGTGCGCGGCAGGGGCTGCGCCCCGGGGCTGGGTCTCTGGGCCCCGCTCTCCAGCGGCGCCTGGGGCTGGACCATGGGGGAGGAAGGCGAGCCGGCAGCCGGCGTCTGGAGGTGGGACTGCGCCCCGGAGGGGGAGCTCACGGAGGAGGGCCGGGAGCCCCCCAGGCTGGGCTGGGACCGGCGCACCGGCTTGGTGAGCAGGGTGGCCTCGGGCGAGAGAGGGCTGGAGATGGAGGAGGGCGGCAGGAAGATGTGGGCCTGCAGGCTGTGCTGGTGGGTCAGCGCGATGGCCACGTTGGTGGTGGCGGCGGCCGTCTGCAGGGGTGCGTGCACCAGGGGCTCCCAGATCACCGGCTTCCCGCTCAGCTCCCGGCCCATCGCCATCTGCTGCAGGTCCTGGATGTTGTGGGCCATGTCCTGGTCGTGCTTCACGATCTGCTGGATCATCTCGTTGTTCAGGGTCCCTGAGCTGTGCTCGGCTCGCTTGCGGAGCAAGATGGAGTTCTTCTTCCCTGGGGGGAGGCAGGAGTGTCACCAACCCTGGGAGTGTGGCTTTTGGGGACAGTGTGGAGAGCAGGGTGGCAGTAGGGAAGGGACAATAAAACCTCACCAGCGTTCCAGGGGAAGGAAGACCCTGGGAAGGGGTCCAGACTGGAGCAGAGGAAGCAGCAGGGACAAAACAGGAGAGTCTTGACTCCAAAGGGACTGGGGGCTGGGGTCCTGCTTGTCCTCCACAGGCAAGGAGGGGTGAGGACAAGCAGGTGGTCACTGCCAGACACTGCAAGTCCAGTGCAGTGCAGTGACATTTTCCCAGGGAAGCCTGTCCTATGGTACTGCCTGGATCTTGGTAGCAGGGAGAGACAGGGCAGGCTCCTTCGCTGTGCTCCCCATCATCCTCATTGCCAGGCACCCCTGGGGTTGGGTTGCTGTGATCCATAGGGTGACTCCATCATCCCAGCCCTATGGCTCCATCACCCGTGGATCCTGGGGCCCGTGGGCCCTGGGAGTGGCTGTAGAGGTGGTTGTGCTGAGCCCAGGAGGTCACTCCTCACCTATGCGGTCCAGCCGGTCCATGGCCACTGTCTCGAAGGCCCTGCGCATCATGGGGTACTCCTCCAGCACCTCGTTGAAGTTGTCCACGGAGAGGGAGTAGAGGCGGCAGTAGGTGTCGGCTCTCACGCTGGCCGTGCGCCTGCCCCGCGTCAGCAGGCAGATCTCTGCAGGGACACAGGCTGGGGTCAGGGGGACACAGCCCTCCATCCCCCTCCCAGCAGTCAGAGCAGGAGCAGGACTCTCCAGCACCCCAACGCCCTGCACAGAGATGGAGGGACAGGCCCCAGAGCCTGCACAGCCACGGCTGCCTCCTTGGCCAGGCACAGCGTTTTCCTCCCTCTCCCGGCCATGGAGACACCCTGAGATGTGGCTGCTGTGATGGCCTGGCTGGTGTCCCTCCCAGAGCTGTGCCTGTATCCTCTAAACTGGCTCAGATCTTCTGCTCTGAACTCCCCTCGTCCCTAGCCAGCAGTGGGGTGGTGGATGCTCCCTCTGCCCCAGCCAGACAGAACTGGGGTGAGGTGGATGCCAAGCCTTTGGCACTGGGCAAGAGGAGATGGGCAGGCAGCAACGTTAGGGATGCCCCAGCTTCTGCTCCTGGGCAGCTTTTAGCCCCTACTCTGCTCTCCAGGTCCCCCAGCCCAGCCTCACCCCCGAAGTAGGAGCCATCAGACAGCTTTGTCTCCTTGTTGCCCTTGGTGAGGATGCTGACTACCCCGTGCTGGATGAAGTACATCTTTTTGCCCACGGTGCCCTCGCGGATGATGAAGTCCCCGGGCTGGAAGACCTCAAAGCGCAGCTTGGTCAGCATGGCCGTCACAAAGTTGGGGTCCGCGTTGGCAAACAGGGGCATGTTGGCCACCAGGTTGCGGCAGTTGAAGTTGATGATTTCCTGTGGGGTGAGGAGCAGGTCAGTGGGGAGGTCACCGAGCCCGGCCCCTGCAAGCACCGGCCTCTGTCCCTCAGGTGGCACCACCAGAGCGCTGCCCACACCTCTTTGAGCGGCTCGCTGAGCTCCCCCAGGATGTTTTCCTCATCAAACATCTTGCCCTGGTAGCGGTGCTCGTAGTACTCGTGGATCCGTTGGCGCGTGTCCCCAGGCAGCTTGTGGAATGACATGTACTGCTCCACTTGCTTGTACTGTAGGGACAAGGGGAGTCACACAGGGCTGAGCTGGGAGCACCTGCGTGGCTGGACAATGCAGCCCTGCTCCTCAGTGATATAGATACAGACACCCCTGTGTGACAGGGTCCTGTCCCAAAGGCCACCTCTGGGGCAAAGGACAGGACCCCAGTGCACTCAGGATGCAGGTGGATCCAGGGCAGAGGGCAGGATGGGGCCACACTGAGCAAAACTGACCCCCAGTATGGACACTGGCATGGTCTCTCTCTCTGTGAGCACCCTGAGCTTCACTTGCAAAACCCTAAGGGAGAGTGGTGAGGACAAAGCTCCCAACTTCTGAAATCAGTAGGGCGCAGCAGCTGTGCTGAGCTGGTTCTTGAGCTGGACCTGCTCATGCTACGTCTCCTCCCCCCAATACCCAGGCCCTCCATTCCCCACCCCGCTGACCTTCTCCTGGTACTGGCGCCGGGACGAGTCCAGGGACTGGATGAGGGCGGTGGCGTGGCCGATGAACATGGCGTAGCAGGTGGCCCCCACGATCATGCTGAGCATGGTGAGCCAGACGTCAGTCATGCCCTCGGGCGCCTGCTGCCCGTAGCCGATGCAGAGCATGTGGCTCATGGCCTTGAACAGGGCGTGTGAGTACTGCTTCCCCCACGAGTCGTTCTGCAGATGAGGGACAGTGGCACTGGGGGGGGGTTGTTCAGAGGTGCTGTGTGGCTGAACCCCCCAGTCCCACCTCCCTAAGCTGAGGAGTACAGAGACCCAGTGGGAACAAGGCTCCTCCAAGGCCAAAGGGATGAGCTCTTCTCCAGGAAGAGGCACTGGGACTGTGTGAAGCCCTGTGCAGGCACCAGCCCCTGCTCTGGGGAGGAGGCAGGAGCCCCAGAGCCCTGTTCTCTCCCCGAGGGATTCCCTGACTCCAGCAAGGTGGGCTGAGATGGGAAGGTGCTGCAGACACTCCCTCTGCTCTGTGTCACTGCAGTGACCACAGAGACACTGCTCGGCAGCATGTGTCTCCCAGAAGCTCCAGCCTTGGAGTAGGAGACAGGTAACCAAATCCTCTCCCTGCCATGGCACATCCCGACTGGAAACACCCCTGTTTGGGCACTCACCACCATGTGGTTCTTGGAGACCCAGCAGTCCTCAGGGAAGTCCTGCAGCATGGGCACCAGGAACTGGAGGCAGCCGTCCCAGTGGCACAGCAGCAGCATCATCCCGATGAGGTTGAAGATCCTCACCACGGCACTGGCCAGGTCATACGTCATGTGGAAGATCTGGAGAACAGGCAGGAGTGCAGCTGCAGGGCAACTCTTCTACTTAGAACGGCCCTCGGAGCCCTCTGCCCTCCAGACAGCTGCGCCCTGTAGCTGGGGACCCCCGACCCGGCCTGGGACCCTGAGCAGGGAATCCTCAAGGGGTTCTCACCTCCTCCCACTGGTGGATGTAGCGGATGAGGCGGGAGAGGCGCAGCAGCCGTAGCAGGCTCAGGATCTTGGTGAAGCGCACGATGCGCAAGGCCCGGGCTGTCTTGTAGACATCAGAATCCACCTGGGTCTCCAGGTCAACGATGAGGAAAATGTAGTCAACAGGGATGGAGGAAATGAAGTCGACCAGGAACCAGCTCTTTAAGTACTTCATTTTGATGGTGTGAGGGTCAAGGATGATCTCCGTGTTGTCCTCCACCACGATGCCTGTCCGGAAGTTCAGCACCAGGTCAGCCAAGAAGAAAGTGTCCGAAAGCACGTTGAAAACGATCCAGGGAGGGGTGTTCTCGTCCTTGAAGAAGGTGATGCCCACGGGCAGGATGATCAAATTCCCCACCATCAGGAGCAGCATGATGAGGTCCCAGTAAAACCTGCGGGGTGGGAATGCAGGGGACAGAGCGGGACAGGGAGGAGTGGGGAGAGGCAGGACACAGGCGGTTAGACAGCAAACCCAGGATCAAAGTCAGGCTCTGACAGAGCGCAGAGAGGCAGGTGCAGAGGACACACACACACACATGTGCATGCCGACACACAACTAACACCCTGCTGCTTGGCTGGGACAGATGTGAGCAGACCTGTGTGGAGAGGAGCAATTCGGCACTGGGCCAGGAGCCTGGGGGTGCAAAAGTCACCCTGTGTGGGACTGGGGGGCTGTAGGGACTTGGCTGTCTCTCCTTCCTCTACTGCAAGGCACAGCCGTGCCCCTACCCCAGAACTGACACGTGCCCCATGGAGAACTCAGGGAGGACGTGGGCTTTGCTCCCTTGGAGCTCCCCGTCATCCGCTGTCTCCCTGCCACCACCCAAGCTGGCTTAGCAGGATTTGGGATAAGCTTTGCTGGTTATGCAAACCGAGTGCCGAGCTTCTGAGGCGGCCGAGGAGGATCGGGGAGGCTGTTGTGGTGAGCAGCCAAGCAAGGGTAGGCAGTGCTGGTACCAGAGGAAGGTCCAGGGAGGAATGTCCAGCCCTAAAGGAGCTGCCAGCACGCACAGGGCAGGAGCTGCACGCCCCTGGGCCTGCAGCGCTCCTCACCCGCTTCCTTTTGCTGGGGGTGGACAAGCTTGGAGGCTTTGGAGGGAAAGCCAAGAGATGCTGCGAGCAGCTGGTCATGTCAGGACACCCAGCAGCCCTGTGCACATGCAAATGCCACTGGGGTGTTTTCATTCTTCACACAGACACATAACGCCTTTCTCCACCAGGCTTGTGACTCCTGGCATCTCCCATCAGAGCCTTCATGGGCCCTCGGGAAAGCCAGTCCAGCTCCCACCTTCAGGTGACCCCAGGCATCCCCTGTTAGTCCCAGCCCTGGTCGTGGGTGTAGACTCAAATCTCCAAAGGTGATTTCAGGCAGCTCTTAGTGCCCAGTGGATCCAAAACAGCTTTTACAGGTGACAGAAGCCTGTGGGGATTTCCCACCCCACACCCATGTTGGGACACAGACACCGGGCTGAGGGAAGGTGTGGGAGGGGAAGGGGAAGGGGAAGGGGAAGGGAAGGGAAGGGAAGGACATTGTGGTGCCATGAGAGGCTTCTTCAAGAGAGAGAGCACCAGAGCCTTAAAGGGGGTGGGGGGAAGCACCCTCTCCTCAAGGAGCCCCCCAGGGTCAGGAGCAATGCCAGGTCCAGAAAACCCTGGAGCCACCCCGAGGTCAAGAGTGACCTCAGGGCTGTGAGGGACCCCATAATCAGGAGCCCACCCCAGGGCCAGGAGCCTCTGACAAATTCACACCTTCCTGCCGGTGGCCAGAATTTGCTGGGCCAGGAGAGGAGACACAGCTGAGGCAGAAGGGGCCTGACCTGGCTGAGGAATTGTCTTCTGCACCTCCATACCGTGCCCTGAGAAACACCATGTACTGAGCAAGGAAAGTGCCTGTCCCTGTAGGTGCCCAAGTCTGCCTGGAGCTCTCGATTCAGATTGAGGCTTAAGCTCTTTAGGCCTTGTCCTTCACTCTGTGTCAGACTGAGCACTCGGGGCCCTGATCTCCACAGCCTTTATGTATCCCCCTAATGTGATAAACACTGGAGTAATCCCCCTGTCTGTCTACCTGCCAGCTCCCTTCATGGCACTGGTTGCAGAAGCTGCTCCTGCCAAGCTCAAGGCTCACAAACTTTGGGATGGTTTCCCTGGGAAAAGGGCTTTTAGGGCTGGCAGCCCTGGCTGTCCTGCTGGGGTGGTGCAAGAGACCGGCTGAGTGGTTGGGGCCCAGTGGCGAGGGGAGACGGCTACAGGTGCTGGGGACCCAAACTGGTTGCTGGCCCCATTCTGGGGTGCTGCCCAGGCTGGGGACATCGTCCATGTCACAGCTTGCTGCGGGAGATGACTGCCTGGCAGCTTCGTTCTCCGTGGAGAAAGCCCACCCTATATGACTCAACATCCCCGTGACACCCAGTTCCTCCCACATCATCCATCCCCGAGCTCCCACTGTGATCTCGGTGACACCGGGAGCCAGGCCCGGCTCCTCGCTGGGTGACCGGCCCTGCTCCGGTCCCGGGGAGTTGTGTCCCGGGGGGATGAAGGCTCCTCACCAAATTAAAAACAGCATCGGGAAAGGGCGGGGGGGAGCTGTAAGGGCAAGCAAAGCCCAGCAACCCCTGCCTCCGCCTCCACACGCCCGGGGCCGGGTCAGCAGAGCTCCGCGGCTTGGCGGAGCCGGGCTGTCCCCGGGAGCCCCGAGAGCCCGGGGGTGCTGGGGCAGGACAGAGTTGTCCGTGCGGGCGGGATAGCCCGAGACGGGAACGGGCTGGGGCAGCGCGGGCCCGGGCTCCGGCAGTCGGCAGCCGCCTCCCCGGGCCGGTGCGGAGCCCCGGCTACCGGCACTTGTTGCCCCTACGGTGTCGGGCGGCGGGACCGCACTCAGCACCACGGACAGCGGCGGCGGGCACCGGGCTGGGCGCTGGAACCCGAGCAGGGGCCGGTGCCGGGGCGGGGGTCGCGGGGCCCGGGTCCCACCTGAAGTCGCTGTAGGGATGGATGATCCAGGCGCCCGCCGACTTCACCCGCTGCCGTTCGATCTCCACGGCCCGGTGGCTGCCGAACATGCGCAGCGAGAACTTGTTCACGGCGGGCTGCAGCATCGCCCCGAGCTGCCGCTGCACGAACGTGCCCGCCGCCGCCGCCGCCTCGCCCTCCGCCACGATCTGCTCCGTCGCCGCCGGAGAGGCCGGGGCCGCTCCCGACGGCCCCGCGGGCGCCCCCGCTGCCTCCCCGTCCAGCACTGGCGGCTTCTCCCGCGGCTCGGGGCTCCGCCGCGG